>CM073316.1:25110-390810 GCA_037043255.1 Diadegma fenestrale | reverse complement strand
TCTCTTCAATGAAACCTCAGTGAGGCCCTTAGTCAATCCCTTAAAAAAGCTCGTCTACCCTTGGCTAATCTGTTGCAAAAATCTCGTCAAGACTTTTTGTCGACTCTTTAAAAAATCCCATCCAGACTCTTGACTAATCCCTTAAAAAAGTCTTGGCACGATTCTTGGTCGATCTGTTGAAACAAGTCTCGACCAGAATCTCGATGAATCTTTTGAAAAAGTCGCGGCGAGATTCTTTATGAATCCCATAAAAAAAGTCTCTGGACGCTTCCACTCAATGCCTTGAAAAACTTCCGTCGACACCGCTTCCGCAAATCCCTTCAAAATATATCGGCGAGGGTCATGATAAACCCCTTAAAAATTCTCGTCCAGACTCTTGACCAATCCCTTAAAAAAGTCCTGGCGAGATTCGTGGTTAATCCCTTAAAAACTCCCATTAAGAGCCTTGGTTAACCCTTTCGAAATTGTCGTCCAGACTCTTCGTTAATCCCTTAAAACCATAGTGACGAGACTCTGAGTTTAGTAAATATTAACTAACTCTTAAGAAACCACGTTCGAGACCACTGGTGAGCGCCTTAAAAAATTCCGTCAAGACTCTTCGTCAATCCCTCAAAAAAGTCCTGACGAGACTTAACCCTTCTCCCTCGTGCCCTTTCTCCCTTCGTTCTCCCGTTTTTTAATCGTTTTATTGCATTTTTGGCTTATTTTTTGACTCCGAGCGAAATTGCCCCAGGCTCACGTGATCCTGCATTAAAAAACGAAAAGAATAAGCCCAAGGTGGATCATTTTCATTGAATTTTAGAAGAGACAGGGAGTTTTTAAAACTGGGGTGATTTATGACCCCACGTCACCGGAAAGTTTAAATAAAATAAGGTTACCGTGCAAAGGTCGAAAACTTCCGTGGCAACCCCCGGTCAACCCCTTCAATCATAAAGTCTGATAAATATTTTTTATGTTGCCGAAATTTGAATGAAGAAGATTTTGATTTTTGAGATGAAAAACAAATGACATCAAAAACCATGGAGCCGTGGACCTATAGACACCGAAACCCATGAAGGAATGGACCTAGACATCAAAAACCATGGAGCCGTGGACCTAGACAACGAAAACCATGGAAAAATATACCTCACATTAAAAACCATCGAAGCAGTGGACCTAGACATCGAAAACCATGGAGAAATATACGGAGACAACTAAAACCATTGACATCGAAATATGCCTAGACAGCAAAAACCATGAATAAATATACCTAGACATCGAAAACCATGAAGAAATATACCTACGCATCGAAAACCATGGAAAAATATACCTAAAGCCGACAAAAACCATGGAGAAATATACCTCAACATCAAAAACCGTGAAGAAATATACCTGGAAATCAAACAACCATGGGGAAATATACCTAGACATCGAAAACCATGGAGCCGTGGACCTAGACACCGAAAACCATGAAGCCGTGGACCTAGACACCGAAAACCATGAAGTCATGGACCTAGACACCGAAAACCATGGAGCCGTGGACCTTGACACCGAAAACCATGAAGTCATGGACCTAGACATCGAAAACCATGGAGAAATATACCTAGGCATCGAAAACCATGGAGAAATATACCTAGACAGCAAAAACCTTGAAGAAATATACCTAGACATCGAAAACCATGAAGAAATATACCTAGGCATCGAAAACCATGGAGAAATATACCTAGACATCGAGAACCATGAAGCCGTCGACCTAGACATCGAAAACCATGGAGAAATATACCTAGACGTCGAAAACCATGAAGCCGTCGACCTAGACATCGAAAACCATGGAGCCATGAACCTAGCGATCAAAAACCATGGAGAAACATACCTAGACATAAAAAACCATGGAGCCGTGTACCTTGACAACGAAAACCATGGAGCCGTCGACCTAGACATCGAAAACCATGAAGAAATATACCTAGGCATCGAAAACCATGGAGAAATATACAGAGACAACGAAAACCATGGAGAAATATACCCCAACAACAAAAACCATACCTACACATCGAAAACCATGGAGAAATATACCTAGACAACAAAAACCATGGAGCCGTGGACCTAGACACCGAAAACCATGGAGCCGACGACCTAGACATCGAAAACCATGGAGAAATATACCTAGACATCGAAAACCATGGAGAAATATACCTAGACATCAAAAACCATGGAGCCGTGGACCTAGACACCGAAAACCATGGAGCCGACGACCTAGACATCGAAAACTTTGGAGAAACATTCCTAGGCATCGAAAACCATGGAGAAATATACTTAGACATCGAAAACCATGGAGAAATATACAGAGACAACGAAAACCATGGAGAAAAATACCTACACATCGAAAACCATCGAGAAATATACCTAGACATCAGAAACCATGGAGCCGTGTACCTTGACAACGAAAACCATGGAGCCATCGACCTAGACATCGAAAACCATGGAGAAATATACAGAGACAACAAAAACCATGGAGGAGGAATATTACCTAGACATCGAAAACCATGGAGAAATATACCTAGACAAGAAAAACCATGGAGCCGTGTACCTTGACAACGTCAAAACCATGATAGCTAGACAACGAAAACCATGGTAGCTAAACAACGAAAACCATACGGAAAGAGAGGCCCGATATCATTGCTGTTCTCTCTCGCTCAGTGGCGCGCAAAGAGTGGGGATACCGCGTTTAGCGGGGCGGGTGACGTCACGGGCCGAAAATGTCCACCAGGCACGTAAGGGCGTATGTCCAAGCGCCTGCGCACATAACTTACGCCTTTCTGACTCTAAGAAACAGAAGGGATCCCAAACCTCGCGTCCAAAATCTTCGAATGTTAGATTTCTCTGGATTGGCTGAACGGATTTTGTTCTACCAAGGACCATTCGAAAGATAAAAAATCATAGAAAATTCAAATCTAATATGAGATTATTCCCTCAACCCGTTCTCCTGTGAGAACGATTTAAAGTTTCTATGACGTCATAAAATGCCTATTTTACTGTATATAAGAGTACACAGCCGGCTCGCGCGCTACGCTTTTCTTTTAAACTTGGCGTCGAGCCGCTGCCGCGACTCTTGATTTTATCACACCCGTATGGTTATACTTACAAAGTACATCGGGGCGGTCACTGACTATTATGGAGGGGTTAAGAATAGTTGACGCTTCATCTGTGTCAAGGTGCTATTGTCACCGCTCTATCTTTCGCCATCATCCTCGTCGAGGAGTATAGTCGACGCTCTATCCCCATCAATAGCGTTGAGCTGCTGCGGTGCTGGAGCGTCTGACGCAGCCGAGGTACCCGGTCTCGGCTCTTCATGCTCCTCTTGTAGGGATTCTGAAAAACATCGGTTCACCAGCTGTTTCATGCCTCGAACAGACCGAAGTCTGAAATGATAAGGCAAAATGGTTTTGGATACATACGATCGGGGGTGTTTTAGGCCGTCCACGCCCACCTCCTCCTCTACGATCATCGCCAACTCCGCGAAGTCTTCTTCTTCATCACTCCCCGCGTTGTAAAATTCTCGATAGCCTATAATAAAAAATAGCTACGGTATTGTTAATCCGTAACAATATGACAGTAGCGTCGAGATATCGAAATAAAATTACTTACATCGGACCTCATTGACCAGCTCCCGTATTGCGGAGGCTTCTAAAACACCGCGACGTTGTAACTCATCGTACACGATGTCAAGCACTCGCCGGCCACTTTAGTATGCCTCTGTTATAGGCCACTGCACTGCGATAGCGCGTAAAGGAGCCCACCAAATAATGTATCTTAGTCTGTTTACGAGCCTATCACCCGATAATCGCAACAACTCGTCACACCACTGTACATTGCACCGACGTCTCAATTGCGCGCTACGCGGTTTTGTGAGGCGCAAAAGTTCGTGTATACAAAAACGCACTGAATTATCAGACATTATAAGCGATGATCCTCAAAACCATTCTATATGATGACTGAATCACTACTGACATATCTCGAGCGAAGATTTTAGCGAGACTTCTTTTTTGCGCTAGCAATGCACTGCTGCAGCTACTGAAACTCAATAGCATCCGGTAAGGCCCTACCGATTGCTCAAAAAAGCACGTACAGGAGTGATACAGTTTTGTTGACATCTGTAAGCATATTTCTCTGTCTGCGGCTCAGTATCTTCTATCGAAGACCGAGCCGTTTCTTTATACCGAGGAGTTACACTCTTCATCAGCGACAGTGACTCGAAAATCCGTATGGACATACACCTTTTCACGTCTTTTCAGATTATAAAGTTTAGGCAAAGAACATCTTTTAGCCATACTAACGAGTTGATCGCGTCTCGCGAGAGAGTATATGCAGACGCGAGAGCGAGCACAACCATCAAAAATCTACCTGGTTGCGAGAATTGAGATGAACCGCGAAAATCCAACAACCATCAAAAACCTAATTGGTTGCGAGAATCGAGGTGAGCCGCGAAAATCCAGCAACCATCGAAAATCTAATTGGTTGCGGGAATCGAGGCGACCAGTGAAAACCCGACAACCATCGGAAATCTAATTGGTTGCGAGAACCGAGGCGAGCCGCGTAAATCCAACAACTATCGAAAATGTAATTGGTTGCGAGAATCGAGGCGAGCCGCGTAAATCCAACAACCATCGAAAATCTAATTGGTTGCGAGAATCGAGGCGAGCCGCGAAAATCCAGCAACCATCGAAAATCTAATTGGTTGCGAGAATCGAGGCGACCAGTGAAAACCCAACAACCATCGAAAATCTAATTGGTTGCGAGATTCGAGGCGACCAGCGAAAACCCAACAACCATCGAAAATCTTATTGGTTGCGAGAATCGAGGCGAGTGGGAAACGCATATTATGAGACGAGGCCGAGAAGGCTATGGCGATGTGTTCCATCGGACAGCGTAATGTTATCAAGAGGCTTTGGCCACGTGCAATTTTGATGACGCTGCGAATACCTTATGCCCTCTCGAAGCATGGCGTCTCGCGAGAAAGTATATACCACCGCGAGAGCGAGCGAGAGGGCATACGCTGGCGCGAGAGCGAGCGAGAGAGCATATGTCATCGATGCTGTAGCCACGTGCAGTTTTGATGACGCTTCGAATACCTTACGCCGTCGCGAGGCACAGCGTCTCGCGAGAGAGTATATGCCTGTGCGAGAGCGAGAGGTCATATGCCTGCACGAGAGCAAGCGAGAGGGTATACACCATCGATGCTACAGCCACGTGCAATTTTGTCGACGCCGCGAATACTTCACGCGCTCGCGAGGCATCCCGTCTCACCAGAGAGTATATGGGGCATTCCATACCGTTTCGACCTGGGTTTGACCCTCCACCTCTCCGAATTGGTCCATAATTTTTTATGGTTTTGTACTACCTCTCAAAAACACTCAGGATTTTTTCCAGATTTTTCCGGTGCGATTCCATTTCCTGATAATTTTATAAACAAACACACGGTTAGCCCAACATGAAAAATCTGAAAAAAATCACGAAAACCCTGTTTCTCATATGAAAAATTTCGAGCGTTCAATTGAAGTGGGCACAGGTTTTTTTCTGTTGATAAAATTTTTTTTTCGAAAAATTGGATGAAATAAAGGCAGATAAAGGAGGATAAAAAATCTCTGTACAAGCATAGGTCTTAAAAAAATACGTTACTCTAAAAAAAAAAAAAAATATGCGAGTCCAAGATCAAACTTTTTATTCATCGCTATTTGTATAAGATTTGTTCATTTATATCGTGCAAATCAAAAAACCGCACAACAATGCTCGGATATTTGGACACGAGTGGCACTGAAGACACTTATAACAATGGTCATAACAAAACAGGAGGCGCTTCCGGGTCCGGCTTCGATCGCGACGGTAGCCCTGTAGGCACAACCGATGGTCGCGCTACTCCGAGAATTGTTCCAAGATGAAAGTAGCTGAGGTGTCACACCTATTGCCTATCAGTGCCACTCGTGTCCAAATATCCGAGTATTGTTGTGCGGTTTTTTGATTTGCACAATATCAATGAACACATCTTATACAAATAGTGATGAATAAAAGTTTGATCTTTGACTCGCATTTTTTTTTTTTAAGTAATGCATTTTTTAAGACCTATGCTTGTACAGATATTTTTTATCTTCCTTTATCTGCCTTTATTTCTTCCAATTTTTCGAAAAAAAATTTTATCAACAGGAAAAAACCTGTGCCCACTTCAGTTGAACGCTCGAAATTTTTCATATGAGAAACAGGGTTTTTGTGATTTTTTTCAGATTTTTTATGTTGGGCTAACCGTATGTTTGTTTATTAAGATTCGCGGTAGCGAATCGAGACAAGTACGTTTTCGTTCGAAAATGACGTCTCGAGCTTCCGCGAATCATATTCACGAAACATCGCGTTTTGATAGTTGTCGAAATTTTTTTTTCATTTTTTACCTTTATTCCAGGGTTCTAGTCGAATAGTGAATACTGCCATCATTTTTTATTTATTTTTCTCTTTAATTTAAAAAAAAAATCGATGCACTAAATTAATCCACCGCTGAGATATAGTTTTTTATTTATTTATACGGCTTCTAGCAGCCTGTCAGTCATTTCGCGATCCCTGAACATAGCGCTTTTTCGCGTAGCGCTTTTTCGCGATCCCTGAACATAGCGCTTTTGTTTATTAATGAAAATCGCGATCCCCGAACATAGCGTTTTGGAAAAATAAAAAAAGTGTGACATTCAAGTCAGCGATGACAGCCAGAACCGGAAACGTAAGTATATTTTTGTAATAATATATATAATTTATATATGCAAAAAATTTAATAATTAACTTTTTCTTTTTTCCACTACAGGTTGCAGAAATGGATCAATTGGACGACAGGGGGCAAGAGAGGGAGCAGAACACGGAGCAGCGACAGGGAGACGGAGAAGGCGATATGGATGAATCGCCTTCTCCTCAAAATTCATCAGCCCGCCAGGCAACAAATCGGCCTGCCCGGTCGCCGTCACCAGAGCCGCTGCGAGCTTCGACCCCGGTAGATTTCCCGGCGCCGGTTTTTGAAATCGACGGGATCGAGAATCGCCCGGGGCCGCATCTGCCGCGAAATTTTCGCCAGCGCGTAAGAGGTGAGTATTCTCTTTTTTTTCTTCTGCGCTCTCTTGGCTTCTCCTCTCCCCATTTTGTTTCATTCTCTCTATTTTTCGCTTTCAATTTCCCTCTTTCTCGTTTTCTCATCTCTCACTTTTTCGCTCTCTTATTTTCTCTCTCATTCACTCTAATGCTTCCCATACTTTCTGTCTTGCGTTCTGTCGCTTTCTCTCATTTTCGCGTTTTCTCGCGCTCTCACTTTCTCGTTCGCTTTTTCACTCTCCCGCTTTCGATGTTTTATTTTTTATTGATCTCTCGCTTTCTCTATTTTATTGTTTGACTTTTGCTTTCTTACCTTTTTTGCTTTTTTCGTTTTCTTCATTGTTTTATTTATTTATCCTTTCATTCTTTCATTCATTCATCTTTTCATTCTTTCATTCATTCATCATTTCTTTCTTTCATTCATTCACCTTTTTATTTTTTCGTTCATTCATCCTTTCATTCTTTCATTCGTTCATCCTTTCATTCATCATTTCATTCTTTCATTCATTCACCTTTTCATTTTTTCATTCATTCATGCTTTCATTCTTTCATTCGTTCATCCTTTCATTCTTTCATTCATTCATCCTTTCATTCTTTCATTCATTCATCTTTTTATTCTTTCATTCATTCATCATTTCATTCTTCCATTCATTCATCGTTTCATTTTTTCATTCATACATCCTTTCATTCTTTCATTCATTCATCTTTTCATTCTTTCATTTATTCATCATTTCATTCTTTCATTCATTCATCTTTTCATTCTTTCATTCATTCATCTTTTCATTCTTTCATTCATTCATCCTTTCATTCATTCATCTTTTCATTTTTTCATTCATTCATCCTTTCATTCTTTCATTCATTCATCTTTTCATTTTTTCATTCATTCATTCATCTTTTCATTCTTTCATTCATTCATCTTTTCATTCTTTCATTCATTCATTATTTCATTCTTTCATTCATTCATCTTTTCATTTTTTCATTCATTCATCCTTTCATACATTCATTCATTCATCACTTCTCGCCAACATCCATGCATGTTCTCCACCCTTCTAATCATTCCACTCTATATGTTTTCAGGAAATGGACGGCGCGAGTGGATCCGGCGTGAGCGCGCGCATTTCAATGCCATGGCGCGGCTGGTGGATACGCTCTACGCCATTTCCAATCCGTACCGTGGGCGAAGTCGGTCCCGAGCTCGACGTTGAATTAGAAAAATTGAAGAAAGAGGAAGAAGAGGAAGAAAAAGAAGGAAATAAAATAAAACATTATGTAATAATGGGATAAATAAATTAAATGATAATATGCTCTTTATTTTAATCGTGTAAATTATTTTTATTTGTATAAATTAAAGTATTTTATATTACGAGGTGCGTAAATGGACGTTTTGCGTACGCTTCGCGTGACGAAAACCCCCATTTCCGCACCTAGTAATATAAAATTTCGTATAACACGCGTACGAGAAACTTTTTCTGACTCGTGTGATTGCAGTCCTCGCCTTCGGCTCGGCCTGCAAACTCACGCTCGTCAGAAAAAGATTTTTCGTCCTAGTGTTATAATGTACTATTATATTCTGCGTCCGAATCCTTTGCTGGGTTGTGCTGTCCCTCTTATTATCGCCTCCATCCTTTCTCGCGTTCTGTATATCTCTCGTTTCTCCTCATATCCCTTCGACTAATCTCTGTTTCGTTCGTCTTTCAAATTCTCTACAGTTCCATATGTCTTCCAAGTCCTCTTTTTGTCTTTGCATAGCCTACGTCTCACATCCTTGTCGAATTCATAGAGGGCCAAGTTCAGGTCATTATTCGCGATTTTTTTGTTTGACTCAAACGTCATAACATTCGTAACGGAACTCTCACAGGGTTACTTGTATCTGTGCGAATTCTTCGTTGGAAAAATAACGACTGCAAATTAGTTTCACAATTTTTTTTTGCTGTAAAACCGATTTATTTTAGTTTTAACGCTTTAATTTAGAATCCTATATTTTTGACCTTCATTTCGAGTTTCACGCTAGAGAAAGAAATTTCTAGTGAGTCCGAGGTTACTTCGAGTTTCTTCAAGTTCCTGATCGTTTCTTGGATCATAAGTTCATTATAATCGTAAAAGGTATGTTGGAATTCATCCCAATTAATGTTTTTTATCTTTTCTCAAGTCCTCTTTTCGTGCTCGTCGGTGTTTTTATCCTCCTTTTCCCCAATATTCTCCGCCTCACAGTGTCCCTAAAGTTCATGTTTCTTTTCCTGTTCACTCTTTCTGCCAGCTCTGCTTTTTAATTCTCTTCTTTTTCCTTTCTAACACCCCCTTGTTTCTTTTATTCTCCGTTTCTTTCCTCAATATTTTTCTCCATCCCGTTTTTCTCGTTCTCCTGTCAATCAATCTCTCTGCTCTATGTTATATTTTTGCTAATCTCTTGAACTCTCTTTTCCTTCTCGTGGTCTTCTCAATCTCAATCTTCTTTCCATCTCCAACTTCTCCCTCTATTGGTGTATTTTTTTTCCCTTGTCTCGCCTTGCCTCGTCAGCTTCTTCCGTTCCTTTTCTGTTGTTTCTTCATTATTCATCATTCTGCTTGCTCTCACGGTTCCCCTCTTATTCTTATATTTCTCGTGCTCTTTGTTTCCTAAATTAATGTATTTATTTTTTCTGGAATCCTGTTTTCGCGCTCGTCGGTGTTTTTAACCTCCCTTTCTCCAATATTCTCCGCCTCACAGTGTCCCTAAAGTTCCTGTTCCTTTTCCTGTTGTCTCTTTCTGCCAGTTCTGCTTTTTAATTCTCTTCTTTTCCTTTCTAACACCCTCTTTTTCTTTAATCCTCCGTTTTTTTCCTCAATTGTTTATAAAAATGATGTTATTTCTTTTTAGGCGTGCAAGACCGCGGTACAAAGCGGCGATACACGACAAAAAGGCCATTACACGGTTGCTTTGCAACGTAAAAAGGCTGCTGTGCGCCATTACACGGTTGCTTTGCACCGTAAAAAGGCTGCTGTGCGCCATTACACTCGTTCAGCTGTTGTGCACTGAGAAACATCGAAAACCTTGAGATTCATTTTCAGCAATGTCTTCTTGTCATCAACATATAATGCACTTTGATCCACGTATCATTTCAGCAAGCGGAAACGAAGGCTGGTTGTCAGACGATGAAATTGATTACATTGCGTATTTATTACATACGCAGTTTCATTTCAAATTTGTGAACTCGTGGAAGTTCCAGGTACCAGAACTCATGGAACCAATTGAACCTAATGAGCGGCATATTCAACTGCTGCACCGTTTAAGCGGAAATATGTCTGATCAAAAGGCTTGGGAAATGCGAGGTGGCCACTGGATTTGTACCTTGTTTGACACTCATACAATTTTTGTTTTTGATTCGTCAAATTCGCAAAAGCTTCATGATAATGACAAAAAATATTTGAAAATGTTATATCCTTTTTATTCGTTCGAAACACACGCCGTAAAGTTCATTAAAGTTCAACAACAAACAAATGGATATGATTGTGGAGTATTCGCAATAGCTTTTGCAGTTTCTCTGGCTTTTGGAGAAGATCCATCAAGATTGGAATACGATTTGTCGAAAATGCGCAATCATTTGTTGCAAATTTTTGAGAGCAACGTTATTTCTAGGTTTCCCACAGTGAACAATTTTTCACACTTACGTGATGCATCAGATATTAATAAGCACAGTACGCCTGTATTACCTGTGAAGAGTAAATCTCAGACTGAGACCAGTCGTCTGAGTTCTTCTGATACGATTGCTCATCCGTATCGTGGTGAAAAAAAATCTCCAGTCCAATGTTCAACGTACAGCAATCAAAGTTTATCGAAAAATAATTCAGATGCTTTTTTTTCAAAAATTGATAAGAGTACTGTGATGGTAAATACGACTCCAATTTCAGAATTATCCTTTCACGCAAAAGTACCGAAAGATAAAAGTGAAACCGGATTTATGATTAAAAAAAGTAGGATTCATCTACCGGTACTTTCCGCGGAATCAATGCATGTTATAACCAGATGTGAACAATTAAAAGATGAACACATCAACTTTTTCGGTCAGATTTTGGCTAAACATTCTGATTATGATCATCAAGATCCTCTGTTTTTACAAAGACCATGCCGCATTACGGCTATAAATCGCGCCAAAAAACATATTCAAATTTTGTACAGTAACGACAGCAAAAATACTGGAGCATTTGGGCATTGGGTTTGTAGTTTCTATGACAGTGAAAATATTTATATTTATGACTCCATGAACATGGGTTCACTGCACAGAGATCAGAAAATTTACCTAAGACATTTGTACCCATTTCATAGCATCACTGACAGTACAGTGCGGTTTATCAAAGTCCAGCCACAAAATAATTCCGTTGATTGTGGTGTGATGGCGATAGCATTTGCGGTCTCTTTATTATTTCGAGAGAAACCAGAAACGATTCAATATGATTTATCCTTATTGCGTGAACACTTGGTCCGAATGTTTCAAACATTGCAGATCACTCGATTTCCTCAAGTTTCTAACATTGATTCAATTCGGCATTTATCATTGATTAAAATCAAACAGATTGAAAATAAAGCATACAGACATCGTGTTTTAATGATGGAACGATCATCTCGAGATGGAAAATTTGACGAACCCTTGGACCACGATATTGCAGAAGCAATTTCAAATGGTGGGTCTTCTGCCAAGTGCATTGATCTAACCAATGAAATATGCGAACAAAAATATACAGCTGATACCATGAAATCCAATACAAAATTTAAAGAATCAATCGAATGTCAAGGTACTGGACTTGAATGTACTGCATCATCGGTCAGACCGTTAATAAGCCAACGACTCGTGGTATGTCGTAAACTAAAATTGGTCGATGATCCCATATATGAGGAAAGAAAAATGGCCAAATTATCTCCAGTTATCATCAAAATACGCGGCAGCGGCTCGGTGCCAATCAACAGTACTACCGGGCAAACTTCTCGAAATGATGCGTCATCGAAGTTCAGTATAGTCGCCAATGCAAATCATTTTACGAACAAGGAAAGTACTTCGGTAGTTCAAGAACATAGTACCTCCAATATTTTTTGTGAAAGAGATCATGTACTAGAAAGCGTATCACGAATCCATGGAATTGATTTTGAATATAATGGTAATAATGTAGATGGGCCTAAAATGACAGGAAAAAGTTCCGTAGAAATTCGCCGTTTAAAATGGGCTGCTCAAAAAGATAGAGTAAATAGAGCTAGACGCAAGAAGTACAATGAGTCCAAATCAAAAAGACTACTTCAAGAAAAAATAACGGGACCTTATGGTGAAAAAAAAGTTGATAAACATTTGTCAGAATCAAGAATAAACTTTGGAACCAATCTCGAAGCTAATATTGTTGATAATGGCATATTACTAGAAGACAATAACAACCCGCATTTCAAAAGTAATGTTGCTAGTGATAAGCTTGAATGTCAACCACATGAAATATGTGTGCAAAAATTCAGATCTGCAACTGGGAAACCCAATATAAGATGTAGAAAAATAATTAAGCGTGAAAGTACGGAGTGTACTGAAGAAGAACGAATCAAGGTATGTCGCAAGAGAAAAATCGTTGATGATCAATTAAAAACCGAAAGAAAAATAACTAAACTATCAACAGTGGTTGCCCAGTCAACCACTGGGCAAACTTCTCGAAATGAAAACTCATTAAAGTTCACGATAGTCGCAAACGAAAATCGTTGTAAAAATTCGGCAGTTCAAGGATATAGTGCCTTCGATGTGTTGTCTGATAGAGATCATGAGCTAGGAAGCGTATCGAAAATCAATAAGATTGATGAGGAACCGAATGGCAATATTGTAGATGTGCCTGAAATTGTAGAAAAAAGTTCTGTGGAAATCCGGCGATTGAAATGGGCTGCTCAGAAAGATAGAGTAAATAGTGTTAGACGTCAGAAGTACCAGGAGTCGAAATTTAGTAAATGTATGAGTAATATAGAAGAAAATCGAGTCCTGCAGCGGTCAGCATATATTTCTAACATTGATATTAATCGCAGTAAAAAGCGAGCCCGATATGCTCGAACAAAAGGGCATAAAAAGATCACATCGACGGAACAAAAAATAAGTATTGCTAAGAAGATATGTACTAAGTACAGGCGAGTAAGAAAAACTATTAGCAAAACGAAACTATTACTTTCAAAAGAATACTATATTAATAATGTTTGGAACGCAATGGGTCAGAAGTCAATTAAAAGTCGAATGAAATCTGAATGGATCATCAAATGGTGCTTCTATACAAGAGAAAAGTATTTATTCGAGATACGAAAAGCATTGGAATCGATGAAAGAAAAAGTTGAAGTTATACTTACACAACTATCCCAATGCATAGATGCTTCCATAGAAGATGAAATATCCATTTTATGTGGCCTTGTAAAGAAACATACGCCATCATCAGAAGCCTACTTTGCTGAAACCGTTTATGAAAAACCTAAACAATTCCAAGCCATTGTCATGAATAAGGCTGGTCAAGCTAGCAATATTTTACCCATTATCAAAGGTAAAAAAGGTGAGATATCGTGGACTTGTTCTTCCTTCTGTAAACCAATTCATGATCACGTCATCAACACATATCACGAATTCCTCCAAGAAATGAATGGTTGTTCGTTGAGGAATGTGCACAAAGTTTTTCTTAAAATTCACAAATGCACTGTTTTACACTACGGTGAAAAATTGGGACACAGTCGCACGTGCTACATGACACCTGTTACTTGCCGATCACAATTTTTGGCGGTTGAACTTTTATCTCCACATTTCCCAAGGGTACGAATGATAAAAAGATTATTTTATAAAGCACGATCATCGCTTCAAAAGTTATACGATATAGACGAAGCTTTGGACATGACAAAAGTAGATATATTACATGATATCGCGCTGAGGGCGCAACAAACATCCAACAAATTTGAAGTCCGAACAGATTTGATAAATTTGGATGAAGAGTCTATTATGAGTACGCATGTAGACGCATTTAAATTATTAATGAAGCGTTCCATCGATACACCTCGTTTTGTTTGCGTATCATGTGAAAAACTTTGTTTTCGAAGAGATGTTACCAAAATTGAAAACTTGAGAAGTAAAATAACTACGCCATTCTGGATCGATTTAATGAAACATGTTGAAGATGAAGGAACGTACGCAGAGTGGATTTGTCATTATTGTCTACAGAAGTTCCGTTCCGGAAAACTACCGCCGACATGTGTATTAAACAATATGTGTGTGGGGGAAGTGCCTGAAGTTTTATCCGAGTTGAACGAATATGAAAAACTGCTGATTCAGAGAGCTAAAGCGTTTCAAATTATCCAGAAAATGGGTACCGTGGGAAACAAAAATCTGCCCCATATACATGCGAATAAAAAAGTCATAGGCAGAACGTTTCACCTGCCGTTGCCAATGGAAGAAACACTCAAAAAGATTTGTCCTTCTGAATGTCCCATTAATAAAGATCATGAGCTCTACATATTGGTACGTGGAATCCCCACAAAGTCGAAGATAGTGTGGGAAAACTTGGTTAATATACAAAAAGTATATAATGCTCTAGCATGGCTTAAGGACAATAACCGTCTCTACAGCGAAATAAAATTACCATCATCTGCAAGCGCATTGATGGATGAAACGTTTCCGAATGCGGAATTTGAACTCAATGGCACTTCGGAGGATGAAGACGATCCACGGGTGAATGATGCACATGAATATACGGATGAAAAAACTGTTGTTGACGACGACATAAAGGAAGATATTGATAATGAAATGAATGAAAAACCTGCAATGCTGACCCAAATGTCACAGTCGGACGAGTGGTATGAGCAATTTACAATACATGCGTTGTATTCCGACAAAGATTATAGAACAGCAACCGAACTCTACCAGATGTTGAAAGTACAAGATTCAGCTATCGAATTCCATTATAAAGCTCTCGATTTGAAATGTTTTCCCGTTTTGTATGCGTATGGTGTCAATGGGCAGCGGCAAGATCGGGTAGTTAAGCTTACTGAATTCGAATTCAATAAGGCTAAATTAATGTCAAAGCATTCCCGATTCAGACTTGATCATCAGTTTTTATTTTTTCTACTAAACAACAACAATATCCGTCAAATAAATAGTGGCATATTTCACAAGATGAATGTTACTAATCCAAAATGGCGGTACACCGCTGGTAGTTATTTGGACGAATTATCAAAGGGACAACTTGAAGGAAGTCTAAATACTATATTTGGAAGACTGCGGAACACCGAACAATTTTGGCGTAAGCCTAGAATGGATTTGAATTGCATGATACAACATTACGGCCCAGCCACATGGTTTCTTACATTGAGTCCTACTGAGTACTTGTGGTCAGATTTAATCGAATATCTTCGCGAAGTAAATCCTGAGATGAACAAGATGTCAGGGAATGCGTTAATAGCCGCTGATCCCGTTTCCGTATCAAGATTTATGGACAATAAATTTAAGGGAATGTTAGATTTCATTTGCTCAAAATCGAATCCTATTGGTGAAGTAACGTATTACTTTTGGAGGAGAGAATACCAAACTAGAGGTACTCAGCATTTCCATTTGTTGATATGGATAGAAGGTGCTCCGATTCTTGGACAATCGTCAACAGAAGAAGTGGCAAATTTTATATCAAAATATATCACTTGCAAAATACCTGATAAAAACGTGTCTCCAACGTTGTACAGGCGTGTTACTACACACCAGAATCATAATCACAATAATTATTGCATGCGCACTAGAAAAGTGAAGAATCGTACAGTTCGAGCCTGCCGCTTTGGTTTCCCTCGTCCTATAACTGACACTTTGATAATGAGAGATGTTGCTACTTCTGTAGCTGGTAGAAGGCAATTGAAGTCGAAAAGCAGACTCTATGATGTCCCAAGATCTCAAATCGAAAAAAATATCAATGATTATAATCCAGCGATACTTGCCGCTTGGGAAGGTAACATGGATATACAATTTGTTCGTGAGTCATCTTCAGTGTTAACTTGGTATTGTACGAAATATGTTTCAAAAGCTGAAAAAAGTAATGTAACAGAAATCTTCGAGCAGATAAATTCAACAAAATCATTAATGAGTCTACTTTGGAATGTTGGCATGCGTATGTTATGTAATAGAGAGTGCGGTTCCCTTGAAGCCGCTGATACTCTTTTAGGGCTTCCTCTATATGGCACTGGTCCATTAACTACTATTAGATGGGTGGACGTTAATATTCTTCGGAAAAAAAAGTTGAAGAGCTATAAAGAGATTCAAGCCATGAATGAAGATTCAGAAGATATATTTTGTCAGAATCTGGTAGATGATTTTTATCCGACGAGACCGACAGAATTGAACGAAACTAATTTATATGATTTCGCCAAATAGTACGACATCGTCACTTCCAAACCGAAATCGGAAGTAGAGTTTTATGAATTGAGCAATGGGAAATTTTTGAAAAAACGTCAGCGAGCGTACTTGATTAGCCATTATAAAAGTGATGTAAATACTCAGCCAGAAAACTACTTCTACACTTTGCTATTGCTTTTCCAGCCCTGGAGAGATATGGACGAACTAAAAAATGGGTGCGAAACTTATGCGGAATCATTCGTGTTAATGGAATCAAAACTTATCGAGGCTCTACAATATCACAAAGAGCTTAGCAAAATAACAGAAAACTTTAACAATGTTAAAAAGTTGATAGAAGAACAAATGGCAGAAAACGTGGAACATGATAAAAATGACAATGCGAACGAAATACCTCTAGGTTGCGAGCCTATTGAAGCTGATAATGCCATGAAAGATTTTCTCGACATGGGTAGTAAAATCGATACGGTAAATCTCAATGAAATGATTTCAGAACTGAATGCTGATCAAAAACGTATTTTCGATAAGGTGACCGCTACGATCAGTTCGAGCAATGACATACTTAGATTGTTTGTTAGTGGAGGCGGTGGTACTGGGAAAAGTCGTTTGACAAAAACTGTAGCGGCTTGGGTTAAAGAAGCTACTGGCAAAGATACTGCAGTAGCAGCTCCTACAGGTTTATCAGCATTCAATATTGATGGTTCTACAGTGCATCGCTTATTTCAATTACCCGTTGCACACGGTCAGACACCAAAGTACAAAGAGCTCTCGGATGTGGTGTTGAAAATACTTCGCGAACAACTAAAAAATGTTTCTCTTATTATAATTGACGAAGTCTCAATGATCTCGAACGTAACTTTATTATATATACATTTACGATTAACCGAAATTTTCAATACTTCGAATACTGATGACGGTTGGTTTGGTAAAAAACACATCTTACTTTTTGGGGATTTGCTTCAATTACCACCCGTGCGGGAAGAACCACCGTTCATTAAACTGTCTAGAGCAACAACTGAACAAATGTTGGGTGCATTAGGCAGTACTAACATTTGGGAGACATTGTTTAGCTATGATGAATTAACAATCAACATGCGGCAGAAAAATGACTCGTGTTATAGTGAAATACTCTCCAGGATTCGTTTAGGCTTCGTCACCAGTACGGACTATGAAACCTTAAATTCACGGAAAATTCATTTCCACTCTGTAGAATTTCGTGATCGAATACAAGAGTTATGTAATTACATTGATAAATTGCCATCCGATGCTGTATGTCTATTAGCCACGCGTCACTTATGTGAAGTCTTGAACGAATCTATGATTACCCGTTTACCTACTGGAGAAATCAAATTGGTTGCTCATGACTCCATAGATGGCCCGCGTTATAACAGGAAAAAAGCGGAAAAACTACTCAATCGAGATGATGAGGACAGTTCGAATACAGCTGGACTCGCTAAATATATAACAATCAAAATTGGAGCAAGAATTATGCTGAGACGAAATATTGACGTTACTCTAGGACTCGTCAACGGTACGATTGGTACGGTGGTTTCTGTATCGCGAGAAATCGATAAGGACGATATAGACAAAGTAAAAATTATTCTACCAACGGGAATTGAATATGAAATAGAACGCGTAAGTGTTAAATTTGAATTAATAGATCACGTATACGTAATTCGCAAACAATTTCCTTTGTCATGAGGCTATGGTATCACTATTCATAAGAGTCAAGGTTTAAGTTTGAATAATGCTGTCGTGGATGCTGGCAACTCCATTTTTAGTTGCGGACAAGTATATGTCGCTCTTTCACGTGTAACCACTCTGGAAGGCTTGCATTTAATAAATTTTGACCCTTTTTCAGTAAAAGCCAATGAATTGGCAGTAATCGAATATAACCGGTTGAGACGTCGATATCGTTCAGATCTTGAACAAATGTTGATTGCCCAAGAACGTGGTCAAAAAGTTCCTGATCTGGTTTGGGCAGTGCCTAAAAATGTGATAAAGTGTCAGAACCTACAAGATGATGGCAATTTGGGTAAAAATCTTTGGCATGTAAATGGACTTGAAAATATTGATGGCGTATCATGTTATGCTAACGCCATTGTACAATGTATATTCAATTCTCCATTTATTCGCCAAGAACTGATGAATAGCACCGATGATCCAAAAAATGCGTTGACAGTCCTTCTCCGTACTTATATAGGTCGGAATAGTAATTTGGATGTTTCTTTAGTTAGACAGTTTATAGGTGAACCCTTCAGTGGAAAGAAATTACAAGATGCATCTGAATTTTTAAGGAGTATATGCAGCAAGTTCAATCTTATTCGAAATTCAATAGAACACATATTAACTATAAAAAATCGATGTCAAGTCTGTCAGTACACAGTCACGGAAAGCCACCCGAATAACGTACTATTATTAACTTTACCAAAAATAACTAAAGCATTAACGCTGCAAGAGATCATTGCATATAATTTGTCTCAGTGGAATTCGATCGAGGGTAAATGTAATAGCTGCGGCGCCTCAAACAAACTTCTAAACAACATCAATATATCAACTTGTAATAAAGTTTTAGTTCTCCAGCTTGTTCTCAAATATTTAGACAAAGATACGTTACAATTTTCAAAAATAAGTTCCAACATAAAAGCAATTCCGACTATTACCATTTCCCTTTGTGGCAAAAAATATAAAGTTCGGAGTGCTGTATTCCATGACGGAGTGGATTTTTATGGCGGTCATTATACAAGTATGTTGAGGTTTTGTTCAACCTCATGGATCTTTGTGGACGATGTTAAAGTTGAAAAAAAAAATTGGCCCAGAAATGGTAAAAAAAGTTACATGTATTTTCTAGAACAATGCAGGAAAGAGTGCTAATGGAATCTTTCAATGCCAGGCAATTTGTTGTTCATGAATTCAATTCAATATTAAATCTCAAATTCGAAATTTAAATAAAAACTTTTTGTTTCCATATTGTAGAAAAAAAAATTTTCGACACTTTTGAATAATAATCTAAAACAGCTTTTCAACAAGTAGGTATATATTATATTTATATTGTTGCTAATCTGAAGGGCTCTTCAACAAAATTATCGTGTTATTGTACTTTATTATTTAGTAAACATTTTTAAGTATATTTGGAACGAACATTTTATGTTAATTAATTTCAGTGTAATCGATGGGGATTTGATAATTCTTTCAATAAGTACTGGAGACGTTTCTGGGCCATTTCTTCATTCTGTCGAACTTTTTTTCCGGCACGTTTCCATCGCGGAGGCCGGACTTTATCATCTGAAGAATAAATAGAATCGAATTTGTATTACGTACCGATGAAAAATTTGTGATTAAAAAGAAAAATTGTTAACCATTTTCGGTATAGATTACCTCGGTTGTCTTGGTCCGTGACTGGCGAATTCGAATCCTGTTGGCCATTGCCTGTTACTTGTTTCTTGGACTGTTCTGTAATAAAAAATGATGAAATATGTTACGTGTTTATTTTCATTTCCCTTGTTATAGTTATTATGTTTATTGTTCATGCGTATGTGGTTGAAAATCTGGAAAAATACTTGTTCCGAAGAAAATTCTTCGAAAAAAAATAGTGTTGAATTTATGGGGACAATAAAAAAAATTCAATTCCTATATGATTAAATATTAACACTTTGTGAGTAAACGGACGTCGTTCGAATCCGAAGAAATCGGTCGCTGTTTGTCCCTTCCTTGTTTATTTAATAAAAATATTGTAAAAAAAAAATTAATTTACTATAATTTTACTATTGAAACTTTAAAATGCATATATTGAATTTTTTTCTTTTCGAAATTGAAATTTGAACCTACAAAGTTCATTTTTGTTCATTATCTGTTGCATTTTATGCATTTGCAAGTAAATTTTATGAGGGGTGAAACGATGGTGCGAAACTGAATTCAGTTGTTAACAGACAAACAGCAGGGGGTTTATTATTCATTAGTGGTTATATATTTTTAAATACTCACCCATATTAAATTTTGATGCTTAATAATAGAGGCGATATTTTCTCCCCAGACAGGAATGTTTTTGACAATACTTTTGAACTTTCACACTTTTATAAATATCGCAGACTTCGCCGTAGCACCATGTTGAGTGGTTAGAGTTGTACTGAGCACATTACAATGGAACATGTGACGGTACAAGAGCGTATGAATCAAATTACAGCTTCAACAATGCAGTCCTCACTTTAACTGTCGATTTGCAGCGCAAGTATAACGACTGCTATTGATTTAGGAATAGCTTTCTCATATATTGCACATATAAACATAGTCGGGCACGTACACTTAAAGAAGTGCTACAGAACCTGCGCGGGTTTATCGAGTTTAATAATTTATTATATTTACAAAAAGCAGGCAAATCCGTACAAAAGACAGCACGTATGTGCTGTAAAAAAAGTCGAGACAAGTACGTTTTCAGTGGTCCAAACAGAATACCCCAAAATTAATTCAAATCGCAAAAATTCACTTTTCCCAAAAAGTGAATAAGACTTAACAAAAAGTTGCTAAATAAACTAGTAAAAATAGCCAAGTACGTCTAGCTTTGTAATATTCAGTCAAAATACATTTTATCTTCCTGACAATGACTTGACCCACTATAAACATAATAAAACAACGTTAAACGCCACAGAAGCAGCTTTTTTCTCACAAAAAATTGAACCAGCGAATTTTTTTTGCATATTCCATCTTTCAAAAAGTGACTAACACCACCAAAAACGTCGTATCTTGAGCGGATATGCGCAGAGTACTTGTCCGGCCCGAAAAATTTGAGTATAAAAGCTGTAGCATGTGTGAAAAAGAAAAGTCAGAACTTGTATTCTTAGATATCTTTAGATATCTTAGATATCTTTCCCATCCTGCACACGGATTATCTTGAAATTTAACAAGATCATATAGTTATCCTTTTTATGTACAATATTGTACGGAATTGACCTTTGCAAAGTGGTCGCCGCAGATTTGTGATTATTATTAGTCATTCAGGAATCAACAGAAAAGTTATACAACAGTGCTTTGTAAGACGAAGCGATTGTACGATATTGGCCATCGTAGAACGGTCGCCGCATATTTGAGATCATCACTCATTGAGGAATCAATATAAAAGTTTTGTGAAAGTGCATTCTTTTGCATGTGGAGCTATTGTACGAAATTTCAGCCTTTGTAAACCGGTCACCGCAAATTTAAGATTCTTAGTAATTAAGGAATCACCTCAAAATTTTTGCAATAGTGCTTTTTTTCTACACCTCGTGATTGTACGAGATTCGTTTTTGTAGAACGGTCGCTGCAAATTTGATATTATTAGTAATTAAGAAACAAACTTAAAAATCTTGTGATAATGCTTTTTTTTTACACGTTGCGAATATACCTTTGTAAAACGGTCTTTGCACATTTTCTATCAGTAATTTAAAAATTTCTCTCAAAACTCAGTGACGCTGAGGACCAATGTGATTAGTAATTGAGGAATCACCTCAAAAATTTTGCGATAGTGCTTTTTTTTTTCTACACCTCGTGATTGTACGAGATTCGTGTTTGTAGAACGGTCACCGCAAATTAAACATTATTAGCAATTAAGAAACGAATTAGCAATTAAAAAAGCGTCGATAATTTTTTTTTTTTACACGTTGCGAATGTACCTTTGTAAAACAGTCTTTGCACATTTTGTATCAGTAATTTAAAAATTCCTCTTTAATCTCGGTGACGCTGTGGACCGATTTGATAAAAACGTCGAGAATGTACATAAAATATGGACTGGTAGAGGTGAATTCTACATGAATTGATGGCGAAAAACAAAAAGTATTTGCAGCCACATGTAGGCCGAACATTTTTCGGGCCGGACAAGTACTCTGCGCATATCCGCTCAAGATACGACGTTTTTGGTGGTGTTAGTCACTTTTTGAAAGATGGAATATGCAAAAAAAATTCGCTGGTTCAATTTTTTGTGAGAAAAAAGCTGCTTCTGTGGCGTTTAACGTTGTTTTATTATGTTTATAGTGGGTCAAGTCATTGTCAGGAAGATAAAATGTATTTTGACTGAATATTACAAAGCTAGACGTACTTGGCTATTTTTACTAGTTTATTTAGCAACTTTTTGTGAAGTCTTATTCACTTTTTGGGAAAAGTGAATTTTTGCGATTTGAATTAATTTTGGGGTATTCTGTTTGGACCACTGAAAACGTACTTGTCTCGACTTTTTTTACAGCACATACGTGCTGTCTTTTGTACGGATTATGAATTCCACACCAACAATTTTTATATCTGACACTGTATTTTCGGGAATTTTTTCAGATTTTTCGATTGCGGCCATCGAGGAGTTCAAAAAAAAAATTCAAAAAAGCATGACGTGCTCAAATGTATTTTTAAAAATCTGAAAAAAGTTATAATTGCTTCATCTACTGAGAGTAATGATAGGAAAAATCGGAAACCAGATTTGAGGGGTTGAGGGTCAGACCCAGGTCGAATCGGCATGGAATGCCCCACATGCACTCTCTTGCGAGAGCCACCAGTATTTACTGAAGTCCACTCTGTGGAAATCGAGTGCATCTCTTGGCGGGATCGCCATTGAATAGCGAAAGTTGTTTCTGTTTGCTGGGTAGTCTGCCTCTGTTAGCGAGATACGCTTGTCCGCTTTGTTTCGTTTCCAATGGTAAATTATAGGCGTGTTGACCTCCGCTTGGATAAGCCCCTGGCTGTCTATTTGCATAAAGGCTTGTGGGGGTACGTACCCTGTTTGCTTACGGTCTTCAAGGTTTGGGACATCGTTTCTTGAAACGGATCTCACTATCGCGTTGTCGATGTTCTGGTTGTTGTTGTAGTAGCTCCTGATGAGCTTTATTACAAAATTGTCAATTCGGAGGATGTCCGCCGTTGTGTATAAAACTTGATTGCTGATGTAGTGCTGATATTCCGATTCTCTTGACCTATACATTTTCAGGCAAGCCCGCAGGCATTTCCTTTTGAAGGCTCTAATATGCTCTATCGCTGAGGCGCTGGTATTCCACCAGATGGGTGCTGCATATGTGATAATTGGCCGGATTAGTAGCATGTATATTATTACCTTCGCTCTGTTGGTGATGTGGGGGTTGTAGAAAATTTTCCCGTTGGCTTTGAACGCTGCCTTGGCTTTGTCAAGCTGGGTTTTGATGTGGATGTTACCCCTAAGGAGGTCGTCAAGCGTCACCCCGAGATATTTCACCGTTTTTCTGTGTGGGATAGTTGCCTTGTTATTGGTGCCTGGGATCGTCGTCTCTATTTCAAAGGTCTCTATTACCTCTGCTTTGATTGCGACTGAGATGACGGTAAGGCTTTCTGAAGAGGATGGTTTCGCACTTGAGCGGGTTCAGTTTCAGATTCCAGGTCATGTACATTTGGTTGATTTTCTCGACTAGGATTTCCAGGTCTTCATTAATTTCTGTGGGTCGCTGTCCCACTACGTAGATAATGAGGTCGTCTGCGAACGCAATCGATGACGATTTCTCAGTTTCGTTGAGGCCAAAAAGGTTTAAGATGTCGCTGGTGAAGATATTAAAGAGAATTGGGGAGTTTACGGTGCCTTGCTGCAATCCCTCCTCAATTTTGAATACTTCTGTGGATAGTACAGAGCCGTTCCATGTTCTGAATGTTTTATTCGAGATCATATCCCAGATTATTAGGATAAGCCAGTTTGGGAAGCCTTTACGTTTCAGTTTATATAGGAGGCCGTTCGTCCACACGGTGTCGAAAGCCTTTTCTAAGTCGAGGAGCGCTGCGCCAACCAGATTGTTTTTTCCGACTTGCATGTTTAGATCCGACATGAGCTTATGGATTGCGTGTGTCGTCGAATGGCGGTGTTTGAAGCCGAACTGATTATCAGGTATTATTGCGTGAGTTCTGCAGAAGGTCTCTATTTTTATGTTTATTACCGCTTCATAAACTTTGCTGATGCTGGGTGTCAGACTTATCGGACGGTACCTGGACGGGTCCGTGGGGGTTTTCCCTGGCTTTAGGATCGGTAGTAATTTAGCGCATTTCCAGATGGATGGGAAGTAGTAGTTATTGAGTGCATTGTTGAAGAGGACTGTATACGCCTTTATCACGTTTGGTGGGAGGTGTTTGAGGACAATAGGTGGAATGTCATCTAGTCCGCTCGACGTTTTGTTCGGTAGTTTGGAGAGGATTTTTGTTATTAGTTGCTCCGTGCAGAACGGGTGGGGGTTGTCCAGTTGGATGGCTGCGATATGCGGGTGTAGGGCTGTGTTCTCAGCCGAGAATGTTATATACGTCTTATTCTCTAGCCTTTTTGTGTTCAACTCTGATTTGGTGGCTGTTGCAGCTGCGTCAACTATTGGTTTGAGCCGTGAGTGTTCGTTGAGTGAGCGAGGGGCGTTTACCTCTTCATAAAAGGCTCCTAATATATTGAGCTTGTCACTCTCTGCCGTGAAGACCTGTTTGCCCTCTACAACTGGGATGTTATTGAGGATGCATTTACTACGTCTTAGGAGTTCATGGTTGTCTTGGCTGATCTGTAATTCGCTGATGGACAGTGGCGGCTTGGATCTGAGCATTCTATTTATCTTCGAGAAGAAGTCCTCGGAGACTTGGTGATTTATGCTTTTTAGTTGCTTAGTCCAGTATTTCTCAGTTTCTGTTCTAAACCTGTATTGCAGACATAGCTTAATCTCTTTAAGCAACGATGCGGTAAATCTGGTTCTGGGGCGGCTTATAGTTGGGTCCTGTTTACGCAGACTATGTAGGCGCGACAGCAGGTATGATTTGTCTTTTTGGAGCGATTTTATCGCTGGCGTTAGGTATTTGTGCGTGGCATCGGCGCTCTTAGGAACTGGGACCGTGGTGTTTATGGTCTCCTGTATTGCTGAGCTTATATTCAGGAGATTTTCGTCTATTTCTGCAATTGATAGGTTACGAGTCGCTGGGATCTCGGTAGTGAACTTTGTCGCTAACTTTTGTGAGAATTTGGTCCGATTGGTGGCTTTGAAGTTGCGACGGATTGGTTGGGCGTTATGGTCTTGCGTGATGAGTTCGTCATTGGACAGTCTTACTTTTATCAGGATAGCATCGCGGTCGCTGTCATACGGTATCGTCTCAAGTTTGTCGTTTTGAGAGCAGTTGATCTCTAGGCGCGTGTCTGCCAGGCATATGTCGAGGTACGTATTGGCCGGCTTGTAAGTGGGGTCTTTTGGAGCGTAGCATGCTAATTTGTAGAGCAGGGATTCCCGCTCCTCCCATCTGGTGAAGTATTTGTCTCGTTGGTTATTAGCTCGGTCCCCCTATATTTTGCGTCGGATGTTCAGGTCGCCAGCGACGATGTAGTATCTGTTGTTTAGGTGAAGCTTCAACTTGTTGAATAGCTGATCTAGTTCACGGACAAATAGCTGCCTGTTGTCATTTGTTCCATATGCACTGATGATGTACAGGTTCGCGATTTTTTGCGATTGCAGCTTGATAATTGTGAATTCGAGGATCTCGTTTTTGTTCGAGGAGGGGTATTCAATAATTTCGTACTTTATAGACTTTTTAACCAGGATCGCTGTGCCCCCGCCTTGAGTGGCGTTGGGGCGATCGGATCTGATAATGTTGTAATCTTTGAAGGCTAGCTTGTGCCTCGAGGTGAGCTTTGTCTCAGAGAATAAGACTATATCTAGGTTGTGGTTTGTTGCTAGGTCGAGGATCTCGGCCCTACGGTAATTGGCTACTATAGAGTTGGCGTTAATCGCGGCTATTCTGAGGTAAGAGTTCTCATTGGCTTGCACCGCCATTTGGTAGTTGATTCTGTCTATGGGGTAGCGTCGCGAGGAGGTACTCGATCTTGGCTGAATTCATTGCCGCTTGGGTTGCAATTGGTTGTAGTTGGCCAGTCATTAGCGCTGCCAATTTTCTTTTTAGATCGCTTATCCATTCAGGCGGAGCGTTAGGTGTGGCGATGCAGGGATGTTGAGCCTGGTTGTCTTGTGCCCAGTGGGGTTGATAGCGGTCTGTCGTTGGTTCTCGGTGGTTTGGCGGTGGTTGGTGGCGCTGGTTCCTTGGAGGTGCAAAGGCGGCTTGAGCGTATGACATATGTCCGTTAGTTGTCGTTGCTATTCGATTGATTTTTCGGGGATAACGGTCATGCGCGTAATCGATATTTATCGATTACGCCATGATGGAATGCTCAGTCTTGGATCACCGGTGAGAGCGCAAACACGTGGGTCTTGTCGCGTCGGGTCCTTAGCTTTTCTCGCGGTACTTCGCACCATGAGGTCAATTCGAGCCTTACAACCTCGAATTGAGCGGGTTTCGGGAAATAACACGTGCTAAGTCATTACTGGGATGCGCTCTCACCACGCACGGGAATATTTTCCTTCATTAACTTGGGATCGCCAAGATTAATCGGGATTACGTTAAACGTGGGTCACGCGCACGGGATTCAAGCGCACACGGTCGTCGTCGGCCACGAGGCCGACGAAATACACGAGTCTAGCGGGTTATTCGCGATTTTGGGTGACTCGAGACTCACGATCTCGAGTCTCGGAAATTATCTCGCATATTCGCACCGGGCGGGTTATTATAATCAGTATTACACGCATTCCGGGCGGGTTTTTGATCAACCATGGTTTACGCGCATCACGGGCGGGTATCGGGCCAAATTTCACGGCACCAAAATTTCCAACTTATGTACTTTATAATAAATTCACACTTTATATTTTATCGCCCGCTCTTATTCTTCACCTTACCACCAACACCAGATCCCGCACAAAACAGTATGTCAAGTATAATATACTCAGGTGAATTTAGTGTCTCAGCTTGTGACGTGCATAGGACTTTGACTTTAAGAGAATTGTGTATGTGAACTGCAACACCACCGCCTCGTGTACCTTTGCGATCGTTTCTGATGAGAAAATAATTTTCCAAACGCACTAGATCATCAGAGATATATTCGTGGAGCCAAGTCTCAGAAATAGATATTACATGATAGAAGTTCGCAGTAACGTGTGTTTTAAATTGTTCAAAACGTCCTAACAGTGAATTCGCATTAAATTGTGCGATGGAGATAAAATTCGGAGCGGAAGTTTGTTGTAAGTGTGTGGCTAACAGTGAAGATCGTATTGCTGATAACGGATCGAGTCAAATTCATTTGTCTAATTCTGATTCGTCGTGGATACAAATAATTTCAGTTGTGTTGTTTTTACGCACCTAAATTGAGCCATTTTTGTGCCACGGAGATCTGTAGCCACATTCTTTTGCACGAGTCCTAGTTTTTAGGAAAAGAGCATACATATTTGAAGGTAAAACTTCGTTTACGAACAGCCGACCTCCTTCGCTGGTGGAGAAAACATCTTTAACCATCTTTAACCAAGATCTCGTTTTTCGATTTTCTTGGATACGATGATGTTACGGATCAACGGAGATTTAAGGGATAAAATTAGAGATTTGAAGCGTGGTTGAGTCACAGATTGCAAGTAGGAGCGGTCGTTAGTAGCCTTGTTAGATTGTTTCCGGACACCGCGAATCGAATGGACCTCACTAACGAGATCAGGGATATTGAGAGCAGACCTTTCTTACTAGAATATCCGGTGTGTCGGTAATTGAGATTGGAATTCTGGAGACAATAACCTCGGCCGTTTGATTTGATAAGTTAGAATTGAGTAATTCGCATTTTAGATTTTCGACTTCAAGCTTTAATGCACAGATTTCGTTTGTTTTTTCTTCAACGGCTAAGCGAGTTTGTGCGTTGGAATCTCGTGAGGCGGTTTTAAAATTTTCTAATTCAGTTTTGAGCACAGAGATCTCTTTCGACTTCTTAGCTACTGCTGACAGGATCGTTTCCATAGTCGATTCAAGCGATGACATTTTCATAGACATTTCGAAGTTAGACTGGTTAAGAGTTGAGAAATCAATTCTTAGACCGGAAATATTGTTGACTACAGAAGAAAGAGTACTTTGCATTTCGCCGAAGTTAATATTGGACGACGAAATTGAATCGTGTAGAAGATGAACGACATCATCGAGGGAGGAGGCGTTGTGATTTGATGTAGTTCTACTCGAGTTCGGATCGGAGATGAGAGATTGTTGCATCGAGCAGGAATTAAAATAGAATTTTTCCTTAGCATTGAGGTTGTAATTAATCTTAGATGTAGCGCATTTTTTATTAAATGTGTCTTCGCAATTTCCGGAACACTTGACACCCTGATCCGCTGTGGAAATATTTTTGCTGCAAATTGTGCAGCGACTAACCATCTTGATTTCGGGTTAGAGAGAACGATGCAGTAAACAGAGACGGGTAGAATATCTAATTAGCGTCGATAACGGGGTCGATAGTTGAGAAAGTAAAGTGCCACACAGGGTAAGTCCGTTCCGTAATAATCGGTCGGTAATTATCAGTCGGTGATACGCCAAGTGCCGTTAGAGTGAGCAAGTGCTTGTACAATAGGCTGATGTACGCATGCGCCAAAATTGCCCGTTGATCGATAAGATCTATGCGAACCTCGGCGCGATGAGAGGGGGAGAAAGGGCAGCCTTTGTCATGCGCAGCAAGCTCACCTGGACAATTCCGCGAAAAGCAGTGATGGGATGGGTCGGCGGACGTCAGAAAATAGATCACACATGTCCAATGAGCGCGTAGATAAGCGATGAAAACGACGGCCAAAAATTAGGTTATGGTCACGATGATCACTACTTCCCTACTTTTTTGGCTGCGATGGTGAAGTGCAGCTGTAATTGAGAGTGAAAACCGAGAGAGAGAGAGAGAGAGAGAGAGAGAGAGAGAGAGAAAGATTGATTGATTGATTGAATCGTTTATTTATGCCCTAGTAGTCTATGGGGCAAAATGTACATAGAAGCATAAGACTGTACAGTAAGTGGTTGCGTGAAAGAAATAATAGGAGAAGTAGAAAAAGATATAGAATATGAGTAAGTATAAAAAATAGTAATAAAGATAATGATAGTAACATGATAATGATAAAGATAAAATAGTAATAAAGATAAGAGTAAGAATGTAAATAAGTATAAAAAATAGTAATAAAGATAATGAAGATAATGAGGTAGCAAGGTCACGCCGACCCGTCTAGCTCAGACTCGAAGCGATAAGCAAATAATCGCGACTTGAAAAGTTCTAGCAACGAGGCAGATGTTATCGGAGACGGCAAAGAATGCCACAGATAAGCCGCCGACAAACGAAAAGAATTGTGGAGCGAAGCCGTTCGATGTATAGGGATGTTGTACGCCGCTTCTCGGCAACAACGTTTTTCCGTCGCGTGGATCGACTCTGGTCCCCATACGTGTGATCCGTGTCCATAGTAAACCCTAAACCTCCTTTCCTCATTTTGAGCCTCCCTTTGCTAAGAGTGAGGAATTTTTCTTTTCGTTTTTTTCTTTTGCTATTTTTTACTTACCTTACTCTTTTATTCCATTACTATTCTGTATATATAACTATAAGTCTTAGTGTTTAAGGGCCGATAACGGAGAAGGCGCTCCATCTTTTTTTTTGTTTTATTCCTTATTATTTATTGTTTGTCAAACCGAGACCTTTTTGTTTTATATCTTTCATTTATTTTTTCTGGTTTTCACGCCAATAAAAGAAGAATTTGGCTCTGTAATATTTCCTCCCTGGTTTTTCTCTTTTCTCTGGCCCTCGGTCAGCTTAATTAAACTCTTGGTAATTATACAAACGACATCTACATGCCGAATCTTCGCCGTGCCTTCCGCAGGCTTCGCAAACGCACGGAACCAAAAAGGGACGTCTTCGTGGTCCGTTCCGGTCAAGACCCAAGGCAGGGGCGTTACATTCCGACCCCCATTCAACCACTGAAACGTATCCCCTGGTACTCGTCCGTTCCTCCGCTAGCTCCTCATCTCCCGGTTCATCTCCCTCCGACATCAACCCCACCACCCTCAAACACTGTCCACAGCATTTTTGATCCCGAGTGTCTTCCTCCCCCTTCTCCCTCCACCATCCTCACGGTTAAATCTCAACAGGTTCCTACACCCCTCCGTACCGCTTCTCCAATCCCTGAACCGTTCCCCGAACTCATCAAATCTCGAGCCGATTTTGACGCATTATTCACTGGCATTTTCTCCTCCTTCCATACACCTCCGATACTCTCTCCCATAAAAACTCCCCCCAAAGCAACACAAGAAAATGCATCGCCGGAAGCAATCACTCGCAAGTGGACTTTGCCTATGAAGCCTCCCACGAATCCCCGAGGGAGCCGGCCACGTATTGAGTTACCCACTCCACCATCCGCGGAGCTCACTAAAAAGAAACTCACTGAACTCTTCGGGGACATCAGCGACCTCGACGATTAAAATCTTCATAACAGCATAGGATGCAATCATTCTAAGTCACGCCAAATCAATTATATATGCAATCGCATCTCTACGCCATTTTAGAGTCTGACGAAGTTAAGACTCGCCACCATCTTCGTTCCGCATTGTGGGCGTGCGGGTTGTTCCTACTCCTTTGGGAATTCCTCCGCATCGTCAACAGGGATGTGGAAGAGTGCGCGGTTGGCTTGGCGTTCGGATCGTCTTACAGTATCTAGTCGGTAAGGGAGTAGCTCGCACAGGTACGATGGGAGGCTGAGGTGAATTCGCCGGTCAGTGGTGACGCCCAGGAAGTATAGGCGTCTGCTTTTAACTGAGAGCCAGCGAAGGCGTCGACGATAGGGAGTGACGTGAGCATCACGAGGGAGATCTTAGACAAATCTGACACAAGTGTTAAGCAGTTTTTGAAGCTTGGAGTTTTGTTCGTCGGTTAAGTCAATGTAGACTAGACAACAATAGTCTAAGTGCGAGAATATGAGAATCGATACTAATTTAGCTCGAAGTTGCTGTGAGAGAGAATTTTTGAAAAATTTAAGCTTGTAGAGTGTGGCGTGAATTTTTTGAGAAACGGTTACAACGTGTCTAGACCATGACAAATTGTTGGTGAACACAACGCCAAGATTTCGTGCTTCAGAAACAAACGGCAATATTTGACCACTGGCAGATATAGGAGTGAGTCGAGAGAGATTGAGTTCTTTGACATACGCGTTGCTACCGATGATGAGAGCCTTTGACTTAGAGATGTTTAGGGTCAAGCCGTTAGCTGTGGCGAAGTCGGAAATGACTGTAGCATCGAACGAAATCTTGGCGATGGCGTCACCAAGATCTATAGGCAAGCAGTGAAGGTAAATCTGGGTATCGTCTGCGAAAACCATATGATTTGAGTAGCGTAAGTTATCACCTATGTCGTTGATGAGCAGGGAAAACAGAAGCGGCCCAAGGACAGAGCCCTGGGGTACGCCCCTGGTGACCGGGAGCCAGTCAGACACACCCCCCTGGCCATCGACGACTGCGTGGCTTCTCCCCGTTAGATAGGAAAAAAAACCATTTCAGAGTGTTGTTGCAGAACCCAAGATTTTGCAATTTTTCCAGCAGACGCAGGTGGGGGACAGTATCGAAAGCCTTGGAAAAATCGAAAAGAATTAGGACAGTCAGCATGCGTTGATCTATGGCTGTTCGAATGTCTTCAGTGACTCTGAGTACGGCAGTCTGGGTGCTGTAGGTCCGTCTAAACCCCGATTGTCTCGGGTCGAAAATTCTGTTTGCAGATAAATGTCTGGTGATTTGTTCGTGAATTAGCCTCTCGAGAAGCTTGGAGAGCTCAGGCAGGTTGGCAATGGGTCTTGTGTCAGATAAGCTACGTGGGGTTTTTTTCTTCAGTAGTGGCCTTAGAAACGCACGTTTCCATGCGGTCGGGAAGTAAGAAAGTGCGATAGACTTGTTGAAAACGAGTGTTAGGAAGGGTGCAAGAAGCGAGCAGGCTTTGTTAAGACTGAATGAGGAGACAGAGTCGGGACCACAGGTTAGTGAAGAAGAGGTGGATTTTAAGAGCATCGACACAGAATCAGGGGTTACTGGGGATAGCGAGAAAACAGGATGTCGAGTGATCGAGTTGAGCAACAATTGCTCGAACTGATCCTCGAGGAGACTTTGGCCGGTACCAGAGATGGACGCAAAATAGGCGTTCAGCTCGGAGATCGTGAAGAAGTTGATTGGAGAAGGAAGGGCGGTGCGGACGAGTCCGAGGCTTGCGAGCTCTTTCCACATCCGAGAAGAATCGCCTATCTATTCGAGTCTGGTAGCTATGTATTTAGACCTTTCCTCCCTTAGCTTAGCTGTGACCGCATCACGATATTGTCGATAGATGGTGAATTCGAGGATATTATTTGTGCGCTTCGCGTGTTTATAAAGCCGATCACGATTGTGCATTAGGAGTTTTAAGTCATTCGAGATCCAAGGTTTCTGGGCACGACGAGGCTTGAATGTGCGCAGGGGCGCACAACGATTGAAAGTGTCGGAAATATTATCTATGAACGTTCGCACTAGTGACTCAAGAGCGTCGGCTGAGTTGGAGTTCATAGCCAGCTCGGAAAATTCGGGAAGCGACCGCAAAGTTGATTCAAGCAACGAGCAATTCTCCTCTTGGTCGAAGGACTTTAAACACCTTTTTGCTAATGGCCGAGTACTGATAGTTTGATGCGATGCTTTATATGTGAAATTAATTAGGTCGTGTCCAGCTATAAAAGGTGCACAAGTTTTACAAAAGGACAATAGTTTATCCTCGCTATCGAGGATAACTACGTCGAGCCACGAGTCACTGGATGCGGTGTGAAATGTAGCAGAGGATGGCGCAAGATAAAGGGCATGCGAGGATATTAATTCTCTGAGCACCCGTGACTCGTAGTTATCAGCAAGCAGGTTACAATTGAAATCTCCGACAATAATTATGTTTGTGTAAGCGTGATAGTGACGGTTAAAAGCGATAAGAAAGTTCGAGAAAAGTTGGCCTTTGGGTCGTCTGTATAGACAGGTAAAAAGTACCGATTGGCAATTTTCAAGGACGATTTCGAATAGTAGAAATTCTGGCGAATTCGAGAACATGCTCGGAGACAGATCAAGGATGCGAGTCCTTAGAGAAGTGTGAACAAAACAAGCGACACCACCGCCAACTTTTCCCTCGCGATCGTTACGTAGTAGATAATAATCCTTTATCTTAACAAGCTCGTCAGTAACTGAAGAGTGAAGCCAAGACTCGGTTATAGCGACTATGTGAAAGAAATTTTTCGCCAGGAACAACCTAATCTGCTCAATGTGACCGGGAAGAGAGTTCGCATTGAAATAAGCGATTTTAAGAGATGAGTGTGAATCGTTTAGTGTGCTACTAATGGTTGTTAACCTGGGAGGCAAATTCCTAGGCGACGGAGTGAGTTATATGATATTATTTAGATCTTCCCGCGTGCGAATGGGCAGAATAGGTTCACCAGGCTTCGTACGAACGAAGATTTCAAGATTTCTGTGCCAGACAGCTTTTTTGTGGTAGCCCGCTTTGGCTACAGCCGCTTTCGTGTCAAGTAAGAGTTTATAGGTCGCAGCTGGTAAAAGTTCATTAATAAAGATATTTCCACGTGCTTCGATGCCGAAAACTTCCTTCACCGGGAGGTCACGTTTCTTGCGTTTAGCGTCGATGACTATTTGGCGAAGAGAAGAGCAGGTAAGCGTGACGATGACAGAGAAGTGGTGGCGCGTGGTCTCCTGGCTTTGTTGAGATGAGGTCTCCCCGTTGGCGATGTTTGTTATTTTTCGGTTGAGTAGTCGGACACCATGGATGTGATATTTAAGATCGGCAAGCCCCAGCGCGGCAAATACTTTTTCGACCAGTGCTCTAGGTGTGTCAGAAATGGCTGTTGGCAAGCCGTTGATGACTATTTCGCCGATCGAGTCGGACGAGGACGACGTCAGAGCCTTTGAGGTGTTGGCAAGTTCGGATCTCAGATGAGAAATTTCGTTCTTGAGGCATACGTTGGTTTCTTCGAGCGTAGCTATTTTTGCAGTGTGAGAGGCGACAGTGCTGACCAGTTCGGGAATATCAGACAGAGCTACGTTGATTTTAGTGATAGCGTCTCGTTGTTCCTCCATAAAGGCTGTGGTTTTGGCGTCGGCAGCTGCATGTAGTGCGGTAAATTTTTCATCAGACTTTCTCAGCAGTTCGACGATGGTGACCAAGGAGGTGCGTGGTGATTCGACAGTTGCAGTCGCGACGAGACTTGCATTGGAAGGGTTTTCGTCTGACAGATCCGTTTCGCTATTTTGGCTATTTTTGTTGCCCAGTGTCTGTGCAAATTGGCGCCGACAGCATTCGTTTGCAGTTGAGTACGATAGATGACTGGCAAGGCAACTGGGGTGAAAGGCACGCACACAGCTGACGCATGCCAGCGTTTCGCGAGCAATCGGTTTGTTGCATTTAAAGCAGTATGTGTAAGAGGTAGGCGGCATTGTAGCGGTGGTAGCAGGAGGAACAGTGCAAGGTGTGCGTGAATAGGCTGGTGAGAGTTGTCGGTAATATAATTTGCGATCAGCTGTGCCACAATTCGTATTAGCATGTAGTTCGGTGAGATCAGAGTATAGCACGATAGGCCTGCGTGGAGAGGGGGAACGTCGACGCGCGTCCCCACTAGTGACTGACCGGTTTGGGTATAGTGCTGTGCTAGTGGCTGTAGAGGGGGATTTGGAGATCTCGATAGCTGCCGGGCTGTGGCTAGATGGAGCGACACAGAGTTGTTTCAGTATCGATTTGGATCGATATCAGACAGAGTTTTCGATAGCATAAGAGCAATTACATGGAGATACGACCAAATAATACGAGAGCATGGCCGACATTATCGAGCCACTCTATGACGCATGCGCAATAGCTGTTATCTCGTGCGAGGGAATATGGCCAAGAGAAACAGATAATTAGGTTAGAAAATAGCCACTAGTGATCGTAGAACTACCACTGAACCTTTCAAGAAAAATTCACAATTTTTTAATCACGATAAAAAGAAAAGTTTGCTTCACCACATTTAGCACAAAACTATGAGATCGCACTGAGTAAAGAGAGTTGTGTTGCTGGTTTTTCGTTACCGAGTCTGAACGAATGCTGTTGTGATACAGCTTTGACAGCTCGTCATAACCTCACAATTTCGAATTTTCAACTGCCATATTACCGACATGCTCCGATGACGAGAGAATATGCTTCATGAATGAATATGCTCCACATCTTTTGCCCCTTTCCTACTCCCATCATTTTATTCATTTACAGCATGACTTATACATAATAATTCCCAGCGATATAAAAAAATCTTGTCGCTGATTCGAGCCACATAAAAATCTTCTCGCAGAGGCGCATGAAAATCTTGTCGCTGCAAGTTATCTAATAGCTCCGGATAACTCTCAGTGACATCAAGATCTTGTCGCTGAGCCACATGAAGATTAATCGCTGAGCAATAATATCTCTCAGCGAAACAAAAATCTTGTCGCTAAGACAAATGAAAATCTTTTTGCAAAGGCAAATGAAAATCTTGTCGCTGCGAGGGTTCAGTGACATGAAAATCTTGTCGCTGAGGCAAATAAAAATCTTGTCGCTGCGAGGGCTCAGTGACATGAAAATCATGACGCTGGGGCACAAGAAAAAAATGTACATTTGTTCCTTTCTGCCAAAATTCTCATGGAGCCAAGGAAAAAAAATTCTTCACTACAACTTCATGTTAAAATATTGATTTTTTCAAACTCGTGGTCAAAAATCGAAAATTGAATTCTCGCGATGAATTGAGACTTTGGCACGTGTTTCCTCTTTGTTTCAGCGTATCAAACCAAGTGGCTGGAAAAAAATCATAATTTTACCATTTTGGCTCGGAGAAGGGCGATTTTCGTTTGAAAAATGTCGAAAAATCGTCATTTTTAAGCTAAAATCATGGTAATGGGCAAAAAATCATTTTTCGATGAAAAATTGAGATAGAGACATAATTCTGGGCTTGCATTGAGCTCCACAGGGTCTAGTTACAGGGAAAAAATCAGCATTTTTTTCTAATGGAGCTAAGAAGATAAATTCTTGGCGACAACTTTATGCTAAAATATTTATTTTTTCCAACTCGTGGTCAAAAGTCGAAAATTGAATTCTCGCTATAAATTGCGACTTTGGCACGTGTTTCCTCTTTGTTTCAGCGTATCCAACCGAGTGGCTGGAAAAAAATCATTATTTATACGATTTGTACCCGGAAAAGCACGATTTTCGTTCGAAAATTGTCGAAAAATCGTCCTTTTCAAGCAAAAATCCTGGTAATGGGCAAAAATTCATATCTCGGTGAAGAATCGAGATGGAGACATAGTTTTGGGCTTCAATTGAGCTCGACAGAGTATATTTTTTGGGAAAAAATAAGCAATTTATTCCCATAAACCCAACTAAATAAAACCTTCGCTCCCAAGTCATGTAAAAATGTCGTTTTTTTCTAACCTGATAGTGAAAATGTAAAAATACGATTCCCAAGAAAAATTAAGATTATGGCGTGCGTTAACGTTTCCTTCCAGCTTAACAAACCATGTGGACGAAAAACATGATTTTCCCGTCGTTGCTCGGAGAAGAGCGATTTTTGTTTGCAAAGGGGGTAGCGGGTTAAGGGGGGTCTGGCGGCCCCCACCAAATCTGGTAAAATCGTTCCGAAAATCTTGAAGAGGGTCGAAAAACAAGCAGTATAAGCTTTTTACCGACATTACAACCCCAAACGAAAACACAGTAATGGCGAAAAATATGATTTTTTGTGATTTTTATTTTTTTCCACAAGTTTAATTTATTCTTAAATGGTTTAAGCGCAATTAAAAATTTGTTTTGGATGTGTGGAAGTCTCCTGAATTTTTTCAGATTTTTTGGTCAAGTGAAAACATGTAAATTTTAGGTTTAAATGCGAAAAAATCGTGAAAAACGCGTCATATCCAAGATTCAACCCTCTAATTTTTAGGGTTATTTTCATTTTCCCGAGGGGTGCTGTATAGTATAGATAGCGGCAATCGTCCTCTTTTGAATGCAGGCAACTGGACTCAATTTGGTCAATTCTGGTGAGCGAGGCGATTTTTTGGAAAAAAACTCGAATTTTCAACTTTCGGTATATTACGGCGCGTACTTGGTATAATGCGTCTTTGCTATAAAAAATACATCTCTATAGGGGTTTTTGAGGTCGCTGATCACGAATTTGATGTCAAAAAAAATTTTTGACGAATTTGATGTGAAAAATATTTTGATGTCATTTGGACGAATTTGATGTCAAAAATTTTTTTTTACATCAAATCCGTGATCAGCGACCTCAAAAACCCCTATAGAGATGTATTTTTTATAGCAAAGACGCATTATAACAAGTACGCGCCGTAATTTACCGAAAGTTGAAAATTCGAGTTTTTTTTTTCAAAAAATCGCCTCGCTCACCAGAATTGACCAAATTGAGTCCAGTTGCCTGCATTCAAAAGAGGACGATTGCCGCTATATATACTATACAGCACCCCTCGGGAAAATGAAAACAACCCTAAAAATTAGAGGGTTGAATCTTGAAAATGACGCGTTTTTCACGATTTTTTCGCATTTAAACCTAAAATTCACATGTTTTTACTTGACCAAAAAATCTGAAAAAATTCAGGGGACTTCCACACGTCCAAAACAAATTTTTAATTGTGTTGAAACCATTTAAGAATAAATTAAACTGGTGGAAAAAAATAAAAATCACAAAAAATCATATTTTTCGCCATTACTGTGTTTTCGTTTGGGGATGTAATGTCGGTAAAAAGCTTATACTGCTTGTTTTTCGACCCTCTTCAAGATTTTCGGAACGATTTTACCAGATTCGGTGGGGGCCGCCAGACCCCCCTTAACCCGCTACCCCCTTTATGAAAAATCGTCATTTTCGAGCAAAAATCATGGAAATGGGCCAAAATCATATCTCGGTGAAAAATTAAGATAGAGACATGATTCTTGGCTTAAAATGAACTCCACAGAGTACACTTCTAGGGAAAATCAGCAAATTATTACCACCGGACGGAAAAAATTGGAGACTTTCAATCAGAAAAAATAAGTGATATCCTAGCCAAAAATCCCTTCCCGGGGAAAAAAAGCTTGGACAAGTACATTTGTTGGTGACCCCCATTTCCATTTGTTTTCAGAGAAAAATCTAATCCCCCCTTGAAAAAATTTGGAGACGCCAAAAAATTAAGGAATTTAAGAAAACCCAAAAAAAATTCAAGAAGATTGAGAAAGATGCGAGAATGGTAGAAAAAAATTAATGGTATTCGCTCAGCACAAAAAATTCTGATATCTATAAAAGGACAAGTATTCCCTGTCTGAAAATCATGTTGATGTTCGAAAATTAATTAACGAGAAAAAAGAAAATCTTCCAAAAAGACACGTCTCAAAAAAAGGAACCCCTAAATACAAAATGGCGAATCGACAGAAAAACTTCATAAAAAAATACAAAACTAAAGTTTGCCATCATATGTTGAGCGTATGCGCACAGAGTACTTGGCCGGCCCGAAATTTTTTGTATTAGCTTTCGCTATTTGTAGATAGGTAGAACAACTCGGTTGTATTCATGAGAAAAATGATAAGCGTTACACAAATGTCACTGAACGTTGTACATTCAAATGAATTAGTACAAATTCAAAGTTTTCTCTCAATTTGATATACAATTAATTTTTTTTTTGTCGTTCAATAGGGAACTATAATCTATATATATATAAAAGAGTCGCGTGACTGACTGACTGACTGACTGACTGACTGACTGACTGACTGACTGACTGACTGACAGACAACGCACAGCCTAAACCAATGAAGTTAGGATCGTGAAATTTGTCACGGTCACTCCTCTCGCATCGTAGACGCTCACTAAGAACGGATTTTGTTCGTTCTCTATCCAAAAAAAAATTATCGAAATTTTTTTTTTTTCAATTTCTTTTTTCAATTTTTTTTTTCAATTTTTTTTTTCAATTTTTTATAAAATATAAAAGAGTCGCGTGACTGACTGACTGACTGACTGACTGACTGACTGACTGACTGACTGACTGACTGACAGACAACGCACAGCCTAAACCAATGATGTTAGGATCGTGAAATTTGTCACGGTTACTCCTCTCGCATCGTAGACGCTCACTAAGAACGGATTTTGTTCGTTCTCTATCCAAAAAAAAATTATCGAAATTTTTTTTTTTTTTTTCAATTTTTTTTTTTTTAATTTTTTTTTTCTATACTCTTCTAGCTCAATAAACGTTCACTGAGAACGGATTTTGTTCGGTCTCCACCAAAAAAAAATGAAAAAAAAAAATTTATCAAAAATTTTTTTTCTCATCTATATACATATCCTAGCCAAAAATCCCCTCCCGGGGAAAAAGGCTTGGCCAAGTACATTCGGTGATTCGCGCCCGCTCGGTACAGAAGAAAACGTGTGTACCTAGCGGGCAAAATGTCAGTACACAGCAGAGACGTAACGGACGTAACTGAAACCATCGCGTCACTCCTAACCACCGCGACACTCCTAACCGTCGCGACCAATCAGAAAAAGGCTAGCGCCACGGGCCCTTTCTCTGTGTCGTATACATACACGCACGCACACTTCGATCATGGCATAATTTTACCCGTGCAAAGTTTTTTCTCAGCAATTACAGCATCAATCGGGTTGATTTATGGCTTAAACGAGGGGGGATAACGTAATTAGTCTCTAGATCAAATTTCAGATCATGAAATAACCCCTGAGCTTTGTATTTTAAGAAAGTGTTTACCCCCACCGGCCGAATCGCTTTTCTCAGAGATAATATACTCGAGTGAGTCTCGCGCCAGCAGAAGACGCTGTCGAATGTACTCGGCCCGAGACTCTGCCGAGTCTCTGGATAAGAGTTGCGTGACTGACTGACTGACTGACAGACAACGCACAGCCTAAACCAATGAAGTTAGGATCGCGAAATTTGTCACGGTTACTCCTTTTGCATCGTAGACGCTCACTAAGAACGGATTTCGTTCGTTCTCTATAAAAAAAAAAATCATCAAAATTTTATTTTTTTTATTTTATTTTTTCAATTTTTTTTCTCATTTTCTATACTCCTCTCCCATCATGGACGCTCACTTAGAACAGATTTTGTTCGTTTTCTACCGAAAAAAAAATTAGTGAAATTTTTTTTTTTCATCATTATACATATAACTGTTGCGTGATTGACTGACTGACTGACTGACTGACTGAGTGATTGATTGATTGACTGACAACGCACACCCTGAACCACTTAAGAGGGTCTATCACTTGCTCGGTCGGTAAAAATCCCCCTACACGTTTTTCTTGGCGAGACTTATTATTTAAAGAAAACTATTAGTTACACGTTGTTCCCATTTCACCAGAGAAGAAGGTGTAACTTTTATTTTTCTCGAAATACGAAGGATTTCTGAGAAAAACGTGTATCTACTTTTTTTGTTGTCTCTCTCGCACTCACGCGTCTGCTAGATCCCCTTAAGATACGTCACAGTTATGAAATTTGTCACAGATACTTCTCTCCCATCGTAGACGATCACTAAGAAAGGATTTCGTTCGTTCTTTATTAAAAAAAAAAAAAATTCGCAATTTTTTTTTCCGACTGTTGCGTGACTGACTCACTGACTGACACACAAAAAAAAGACTGGCTGACTGACTGACGCACAAAAAAATTTCCGAATTTGATTATATAGATCCCATCCGTATTTGATCATAGACCCCAATGAAAAAATCATTTGCATTGGCGTCTACAGAAAAACTGTAACCATGATCCTATCTTCAGTGGTTTAGGGTGTTCGTTGTCAGTCAGTCAGTCAGTCAAATTTCCAAATTTGATCATATCAACCCCAATGAAAAAATCATTTTCATTGGGGTCCCAGTGTCATTGGGGACCATTGTGTGCCCAGCGAAGCGGGCGTACCCAAGGCTAGTCTATATATATAAGAGTTGCGTGACTGACTGACTGACTGACTGACAGACAACGCACAGCCTAAACCAATGAAGTTAGGATCGTGAAATTTGTCACGGTTACTCCTCTCGCATCGTAGACGGTCACTAAGAACGGATTTTGTTCAGTCTCTATCCAAAAAAAAATTATCGAAATTTTTTTTTTTTTTTTCAATTTTTTTTTTCAATTTTTTTTTCTATACTCTTCTACCTCAATAAACGTTCACCGAGAACGGATTTTGTTCGGTCTCCACCAAAAAAAAATGGAAAAAAAATTTATCAAAAATTTTTTTCTCATCTATATATATAAAAGAGTCGCGTGACTGACTGACTGACTGACTGACTGACTGACTGACTGACTGACTGACTGACTGACTTACTGACTGACTGACTGACAGACAACGCACAGCCTAAACCAATGAAGTTAGGATCGTGAAATTTGTCACGGTTACTCCTCTCGCATCGTAGACGCTCACTAAGAACGGATTTTGTTCGTTCTCTATCCAAAAAAAAATTATCGAAATTTTTTTTTTTTCAATTTTTTTTTTTTTCAATTTTGTTTTCTATACTCTTCTACCTCAATAAACGTTCACCGAGAACGGATTTTGTTCGGTCTCCACCAAAAAAAAATGAAAAAAAAAAATTTATCAAAAATTTTTTTTCTCATCTATATATATAAAAGAGTCGCGTGACTGACTGACTGACTGACTGACAGACAACGCACAGCCTAAACCAATGAAGTTAGGATCGTGAAATTTTTCACGGTTACTCCTCTCGCATCGTAGACGCTCACTAAGAACGGATTTTGTTCGTTCTCTATCCAAAAAAAAATTATGGAATTTTATTTTTTTTTTTCAATTTTTTTTTCATTTTCTATACTCCTCTCCCATCATGGACGCTCACTGAGAACAGATTTTGTTCGTTCTCTACCCAAAAAAAAAATTATTGCAAAAATTTTTTTTTTCATCATTATACATATTGCGTGATTGACTGACTGACTGACTGAGTGAGTGACGGATTGATTGACAGACAACGCACACTCTACACCACTTAAGATAGGATCGTGAAATTTGTCATGGTTACTCCTCTCCCATCGTAGACGCTCACTAAGGACGGATTTTGTTCGTCCTCTATCCAGAGGATAGGAAAAATTATCGCGATTTTTTTTTTTTTAGACAATTTTCAGATACATTTTTAGATAATTATCTAGATTTTTTAGATAATTTTTAGATACATTTTTAGATGATTATCTAGATTTTTTAGATAATTTTTAGATACATTTTTAGATAATTATCTAGATTTTTTAGATAATATTTAGATACATTTTTAGATAATTATCTATATTTTTTAGATAATTTTTAGATACATTTTTAGATGATTATCTAGGTTTTTAGATAATTTTTTTTAGATAGAGGACGAACAAAAATTAAAAAAAAAAAAATTTTTTTCAAATTAAAAAAAAATCCGTTAGAGAAATTGAGCGTTTACCATGGCAACGGTTACCATGGCAACGGTTGTTATGGCAACGGTTGTCATGGCAACGGTTACCATGGCAACGGTTACCATGGCAACGGTTACCATGGCAACGGTTATCATGGGAACGGTTACCATGGCAACGGTTGCCATGGTAATCGTTTCCTTAGCAACCACTGCCATGGCAATCTATATATATAAAAGAGTCGCGTGACTGACTGACTGACTGACTGACAGACAACGCACAGCCTAAACCAATGAAGTTAGGATCGTGAAATTTGTCACGGTTACTCCTCTCGCATCGTAGACGCTCACTAAGAACGGATTTTGTTCGTTCTCTATCCAAAAAAAAATTATGGAATTTTTTTTTTTTTTTCAATTTTTTTTTCATTTTCTATACTCCTCTCCCATCATGGACGCTCACTAAGAACAGATTTTGTTCGTTCTCTACCCAAAAAAAAATTATTGCAAAAATTTTTTTTTTCATCATTATACATATTGCGTGATTGACTGACTGACTGACTGAGTGAGTGACGGATTGATTGACAGACAACGCACACTCTACACCACTTAAGATAGGATCGTGAAATTTGTCATGGTTACTCCTCTCCCATCGTAGGATTTGGATTTGTGATAGGTTAACCGGGCGCTCAGTCTTAGTAGACCATTGTGCCCGGGCCCTGGAGAGGGCAACCTTTTTAAGAGGTGCTGTGGAGCAGGCCGGCCTCCCTTGCAAAGCGTAGGAGTCTACCCACCCCGCCAGCCTCCAGCTTGTAGTCTGCGAGTTGCCGGGACCCGAAGGCCTCGTACCTGGCGCCCTCTAGTCCCTTGCAACTCGTGATAAGGTGCAGAGGAGTCTCCTCTGCTTCTTCGCATCTTGGGCAGATTGTTTCTTCAGTGAGACCCAACCGCGCCGCGTGCCTACCTGTGAGCCAGTGTCCTGTCACCAGCCCTGAGATCACTCTCAACTGTCCCCGTTCTAGGTTGGTGAGTGCGATCCCCAGTTTTTCCGAGGGTCCTGCAAAGAGTTCCCTCGTGTGCCTCATACCGGGTGCTCTTGCCCAGAGGTTAGCAAACCATTCCTCCGTCCATCTGTTTGCCTCCCTCTTTACAAGTTCCGTTGAGGCGCCTATGTGGCGTATGTCCGCCGGTTCCTGCCTTGCGGCTCCACATTCGGCTAATAGATTAGCCCTCTCGTTTCCCTGGATACCGTTGTGGCCCGGTACCCATAGCAGCTTGACCCTGTTATCACTGGCGATCAGCGATAGCAGTTCCGTGCAGTCCTTGGTCAGCCTCGAGTTCACTGTGACAGTGCACAGCGCTCTGAGTGCAGCCTGGCTGTCACTGCAGATATATATATGTTTATTCCTGTGGCCCTTAGCCAGAATGGATAGGGCACAGGTCTTGATCGCAAAGAGTTCGGCCTGAAGGACGGAGGCATTCGGTCCCAGGGCGAGGCTTATTTCCGTCCTGGGTCCGTCACTCCATACTCCGGCCCCCGCTCCTGTGCCCGTCTTGGCTCCGTCTGTGAACCAGACCGGGCCTCCAGGGGACAGCAACGTCCGTGGATTGTCCTTCCATGACCGTCTGTCAGGGATGAGGACGTGGTAGTCGTGGTGGAAGAGGTACTGTCGGGGGCAGTTGTCGCCCCCTAGGAGGCTGATCCTTTTCAGGACCGTGTCCTCCCTCAGGGCTGACGCATGTCCCGTCCATGCCTTCCTCCACCTGCCGTTGAATAGCAGCCTGACGGCTGCTTTCCTCGCTTCTACCTCCGCCGTGATGTGCGGAGGTGGTATATTGACAAGTGCGCCCAGGGCGAGGGTTGGGGTTGTGCTTAACGCCCCTGTTATCCCCAGCCCCACTAGCCTGTGCACCCTGTCAAGTGCCTTCCTGTTGGTTGCCCTGCGGAGTGCGGGCCACCAGACAATGCAGGCGTAGATCAGTTGAGGAACTACAATAGCCTTGTAGATCCATCTAACCATGTTGGGCTTGAGTCCCCAGGTTAGGCCAAACATTCTGCGGCAGGCCCAGAAGGTCGCTATCGCCTTCTGAGCCTGCCTGTCGATGTGTCCTTTCCAGCTGAGTTTGCTGTCTAGAGTCACTCCCAGGTAGCGGACCTGTTGTGAGTAAGTCAGCTCTGACCCGAAAATGGAAGGAGGCCTCATATTGATGCGCCTCTTCTTAGTGAAAAGCACCATTTCAGTCTTGTTGGGATTGACCCTCAGAGACTGAGCAGTGCACCACGATTCGACTAAGTCTAATGCTTTCTGCATTTTACTCGTCATGTAGTTCGGATGATCGCCGCTTACCGCTATGCAGACGTCATCCGCGAAGCCAATGACCTTCACCCCCAGTCTCCCGATCCCGGCCAAGAGTCCGTCCACCACCATCAGCCATAACAAGGGGGACGTAACTCCCCCCTGCGGGCATCCTCTGCCGACCCGGGCCCTGACGTCGGTTCCATTGAGGCTGGCGGTGACTGTCCTGGTTTTCAGCATGCAATAGATCCAGTCAATGATTGTGTCATTCACTTGGAATCCTCTTGCTGCATTGCAAATTGCGTCGAAGGAGGTGTTGTCAAACGCCCCCTCCACGTCAAGGAATACACACAGCGTGGACTCCTTCCTGTGGAGGGCCCCTTCGATCTCCCCAACGAGATCGTGTAGGGCCGTCTCCACGGATTTGCCCGGCTGGTACGCGTGTTGAGACTGTTGCACCGGCATTCGCTCTAGCGCCCCGTCCCTTATGTATCTGTCCACTAGCCTTTCCAGCGTTTTCAGGAGGAAAGACGTCAGGCTGATGGGCCTGAACGACTTCGCCTGATCGTAGCTGGTTTTGCCTGGTTTGAGGATGAAGACTATTCTCACCTCCCTCCAGGCTTTTGGGACGTATCTTAGTGCTAAGCAGGATCTAAATGTGCAAGTCAAGTGCCCCGCCAGGTCCTCCCCTCCCTCCTGAAGAAGGGCCGGGAAGATGCCGTCCGTTCCTGGACTTTTGTACCTGTCGAAGGACTCAACAGCCCATCTGACTCTGCTCAGCGTGACAACTCTGGTGGCTGTTTCCCAGTCCGCAGGCCTAAACTTGGCAGGCGCTGTCCTCTCGGCACCGTCCTGCCTCGCCAGACTCGAGCCCGGGAAATGCACCTCAATAAGATGGGCTAAGACGTCCTCACGTTTCTCGGCCATGGTGCCCCCCGGCAGCACTAGGCTGCCGGGTTTCATGTGTGGTCCTGTCGTGAAGATCCTGCGAAGTCTGGCCACTACTGAAAGGGCCTCGACTTCTCTGCAGAACTTCCTCCAGGCGTCAGTTTTGGATTTTCTTATGAGCTTTTTATAGGTCCTCTGTGTGGACCTATAAGCGGCCCAGTTCTCCTCGGAGTTGACTCTGAGAGCCTTGTTTAGTAGCCGCCGTGAGGCGGAACGGAGCTTGTCCAGCTCCTTGTTCCACCATGCGACTCTCTTCTTGACCCTCTTGGTTTTGGCCGGACAGGCAGCCTCGTAGGCCCGGATGATGGACGTACGTAGAAATTCCACGTCACCCTCGATCCGGCCTTCCGTCCGTGACCGACCGTCAGCTCCCCTGAGCCTTCCGCTCAGTTCCTCCCTGTAGGAGGCCCAGTCGGTGGTCCTTGGGTTTCTGTACGTGGCCTCCGGCGATGGCGCCTCTCCCCCTCTCACCAAGAAGGATATGCGGCGGTGGTCCGACAAGGTATCCTCATCATCCACTCGCCAGTCCTTTAGACACTGTGTGACTCCTGGAGTCCCCACTGTGAGGTCAATCACCTCCTGTCTTCTAGGGGTGATGAATGTGGGTCTCGATCCTCTGTTCAGAATCTCGAGGTTTGTGGTCGATAGGTACTCCAGCAAAGAAGTACCCCTCCCATTGGTGTCTGAGCTGCCCCAGACTAGGTGGTGCGAATTGGCATCACACCCGATCAGGAGATCTAGCCCGTTATGGGAGCAGTAGTCGACTACTGCTCTAAGTTCTCTTGTTGGAGGTGGTTCCTCTGAGTCGTATGGGAGATACGCCGAGCAGACCACTAGGTCAGCTGGCCCTCCCCCCAGTCTCAGGTTTATTATGGCCACTGCCAGATCCCTGCTGCAGAGCCTGCTGAGCTTTAGGGCCTTGCATCCATTTTTCACATAGATGCAGGCCCTTGGCCCCGGCTCCGAGGGGTCGTATAGCAGTGTGCCGTTACTTTGGTCTATCCCCTTTACTAGTCCTTTGTAGACCCAAGGTTCTTGTATTAGGGATATTTGTGTGTGCTTCATTGCCAGGTCTCGGCTATGTATAGCTGAGGCCGCTATGCAATGCTGCAAGTTGATCTGGGAGAAGGTGATCCAAGCTGCACCCTCAGTGGCGTCAGCGGTGGTACCTCTCCCGAATGTGCAGGGAGGGGAGAATGTGGAAGGGTAGTGGGTGGGTGGGTGGAGTGCTAGGATTGGGGAGATAGGGGTTGGGTGAGGGATGTGGAGGAAGGGGTCCTGACTCTCACCGGGAGTCGTTCCCCTCCCCCTCTCTCGCCCCGGCGGCCGCGCGTGGTGGTGCTGGCCCCCGGGGTGAGCTGGTTTGTCCTGGGAGAGACCCGTCGAGGGTCTTTTGGACTCCTCTCCGGGACTCCACCAGGCTCTCTCGAGCTAGAGCTTGAGCCCGCGTCGGCCTGCCCCTAGCTCTTCGCCCTTTGCCCCTCTTCGTTAGCCAGTTCTGACTGGCTGGGCCCTCGGACCCCGCGGGCCCTGCGGCCGAAACCGCGGGCGCCGTGGTGTCCGGTCCCTTCTCTTTTGGCTCCGGTGCCGGTGCGGGGGGAGGGCCGGCTTCCGGGGTGATCCCCGTGGCCTCGTGGGCCTCCGTGGACCCATCCTTTGGCCTTCCATCGGAGGGGCCCTCAGGCGCGCCGTCACGCTCACCCCTCGTCCTGTGCTGGGCCTCGTAGAAACGGGCCCTGCTCAGTCCGTAGTGGGGAGCCATGCCACACGCCTCGAGCCTCTTCATGGACTCCACATCCACCCCCAACACTATGTGTGTGGATCCTTTAGTCTGTTTCCGGTCCCACACCCTCCATATGGGGGTCTGTAGTCCCGGGTTTTGACGTCGGAGCCTGGTGAGTGTGGCCTGTATATCCTCGTTGAGTCCGGGGAAAACCGCGGTCACTCTCACCAGCTTGGGGAGGCTCACTCTCTCAAAAGCCTTGAGGGATGCGCCTTCCCATGGTCTTAGCTTCGGGACTGTTTCCCTCAGCCATCTTTTCGCCTTCTCGTCAGCGCAGGTGACCCAAAGGGTTCCCTGCTCGCATCGGGTCCCCTCGAAGCACGGTACCTCCTGTCCCAAGGGGATAGAGTCCAGCGCCACGAGGAGGTCCCGCGCGACCAGTTCGTCCTGCCCCTGGCCGAGGAGCGAGTCCGGATAATCGACTGGCGCGATGACCAATTTTTTATCCGCGGCTGCGGCCTCCCCGTACCCAGTGGGCCTGGGAAACGCCCTGCTTCTCTTCGGAGCCGAGTATTTTTCGGGAGGCGTGCTGTCTGTGGGCCTGGGTCGTTTTGACGAGCCCTTGCCCTCCTTTGCCACCTCCGTAGAGTCCGCCTTGTCCGCCGGGGCAGGCTCGGAGGAGAGGCCCTGCGTGGCCAGCCAGGCCTTGCGTGCCCTCTTCCTCGCCGCACCGCAGCGTCCATGTTTCCTCTTTTCCTCTCCTGATGTTGATATGGAGGGACCGGCTTCCGCTGATCCCTCTTCCTCAGCGCGTGCAGGAATGTCGGTAACGGTCAGCTCCCCGGTCCTCGCCGTGACGAGGTCCACAGAAGCCGGGCCGTCTCCGACATCCATTGTGTTGTCCGTTGCTGGGTCCATCTGAGCGGTCCCGGCAGCGGCATTGTTTGTTTTATTGTTATTTTCGATGGTATCCATTTCTGTTCCCACGAGTAAACAGGAAGTATGCGGTCCGTCACCGCAGAGCCTGTTGCGGTGATAAGGCGACTAAAATACAGTGGGGAGGCGCCTGGTTCCCAGGGGCATCGTTTAAGGCAACATGACCCCGTTACCATTCAGCTCTCGGCACGATAGCTCACACCTTAGCTTGGGGGAGTGGTCCGCGGCGGGGCCTTCGGTCTCCTGGCCTGGTTTTTACACCGGCCGGGTTCCTTATAGCAACCGCTGTCCAAGGTGTTCGGCGTCCCTCCGGTCCCGGTTACGGTCGTCATGACGCCCCGCTCCCCGGCCGTACACGGACGGTCCCCACCCTGGAACTCCTTCAATCCGCCACCCGAAGACGCGCCCGGTTGGCCTCACCCATGTCCCCGCGCCTCTTTACGAGGGGCAGGGACCCGGGTCCCATCGTAGACGCTCACTAAGGACGGATTTTGTTCGTCCTCTATCCAGAGGATAGGAAAAATTATCGCGAATTTTTTTTTTTTAGACAATTTTCAGATACATTTTTAGATAATTATCTAGATTTTTTAGATAATTTTTAGATACATTTTTAGATGATTATCTAGATTTTTTAGATAATTTTTAGATACATTTTTAGATAATTATCTAGATTTTTTAGATAATATTTAGATACATTTTTAGATAATTATCTATATTTTTTAGATAATTTTTAGATACATTTTCAGATGATTATCTAGGTTTTTAGATAATTTTTTTTAGATAGAGGACGAACAAAAATTTAAAAAAAAAAATTTTTTTTCAAATTAAAAAAAAATCCGTTAGAGAAATTGAGCGTTTACCATGGCAACGGTTACCATGGCAACGGTTGCCATGGCAACGGTTATCATGGCAACGGTTACCATGGCAACGGTTACCATGGCAACGGTTACCATGGCAACGGTTATCATGGGAACGGTTACCATGGCAACGGTTGCCATGGTAATCGTTTCCTTAGCAACCACTGCCATGGCAATTCTATATATATACAAGTTATGCCCGCTTCGCCGGGCACACAATAGTATCCAACACAGATTTTCACATGACCTATGTGGTACTGTACTGTGTAAGGGGATGCGTTTTCATTTCTTCACATAGGACTTCACATGGGCAGATTTGACGATGTTGAAATATGCTTCGTTAGAATGCAACGAAATTCGTTTTTTTCTTGAGCAAATCTCATGAATTTTATTCGATATTTAATCGAGACGATAAAATTATCGTTTTTCAGGATTCAAACACAAAATTGATACGAAAATTGGCGTTTCTATTCACATTGAACAAAAAATTAAGGGAAAAAGTATTTTGCGTTGGACCTCAACGTTACGAATTTCAGTGTCATTTTGATTTGACGATGTTGAAATATGCTTCGTTGGACTGCAACGAAATTCGGGTTTTTTTTTCGAGCAAAAGTCATTAATTTAATTCAATATTCAATCAAGACGATAAAACGATCGTTTTTCAGGATTCAAACACAAAATTGATATGAAAATTGGGTTATTATTTTTTGAATTTAACAAAAAATTAAGGGTAAAGGTATTTTTCATTGACCCCAACGTTGCGAACTGCAGTATTATTTTGATTCGATGTTTGGCTCGACAAAACTTGACAAAATTGTTTAAATGTTGTCGTCTTATCAATACCGATGATAGCTCAAGCGAATGAAGATGGGAGTCAGGATGAGTGGGATGACTGGGTTCCTGATAAAAGAATTAGAGCCAGTAGTGTGTAACTTGGCATTTCCCTTCTATAAAAAAAAGAAAAAAAATACTGTCCACAGTTTTTTTCGCTCTATATCAGATTTGATGTTTTTAAGTTTTGCATTCTAAGGGCAGATTCTTAGAGAGTTAAATCAAAATAATAATAAATTAAATTTTATATTGTGAAACGCAAGCGAAGTCGCGTGCGAAAACCTATGTGAAAAAATGGAAACGCATACCTTTACACAGTACCACATAGGTCATGTAGCAATCTGTGTGCGATACCATTGTGTGCCCGGCGAAGCGGGCGTACCTTGGCTAGTCTATATATATAAAAGAGTCGCGTGACTGACTGACTGACTGACTGACTGACTGACTGACTGACTGACAGACAACGCACAGCCTAAACCAATGAAGTTAGGATCGTGAAATTTGTCACGGTTACTCCTCTCGCATCGTAGACGCTCACTAAGAACGGATTTTGTTCGTTCTCTATCCAAAAAAAAATTTTCGAAATTTTTTTTTTTTTTAATTTTTTTTTTTCAATTTTTTTTCTATACTCTTCTACCTCAATAAACGTTCACCGAGAACGGATTTTGTTCGGTCTCCACCAAAAAAAAATGAAAAAAAAAATATCAAAATTTTTTTTTCTCATCTATATATATAAAAGAGTTGCGTGACTGACTGACTGACTGACTGACTGACTGACTGACTGACAGACAACGCACAGCCTAAACCAATGAAGTTAGGATCGTGAAATTTGTCATGGTTACTCCTCTCCCATCGTAGACGCTCACTAAGGACGGATTTTGTTCGTCCTCTATCTGAAAAAAAATTATCGCGAATTTTTTTTAGACAATTTTTAGATAATTATCTAGATTTTTTCGATAATTTTTAGATACATTTTTAGATAATTATCTAGATTTTTTCGATAATTTTTAGATACATTTTTAGATAATTATCTAGATTTTTTAGATAATTTTTAGATACATTTTGAGATAATTATCTAGATAATTTTTACATACATTTTTAGATAATTATCTACATTTTTTAGATAATTTTTTTTTAGATAGAGGACGAACAAAATTCTGAAAAAAAAAATTTTTTTTTCAAATAAAAAAAAAATCCGTTAGAGAAATTGAGCGTTTACCATGGCAACGGTTGCCATGGCAACGGTTACCATGGCAACGGTTACCATGGCAACGGTTATCATTGCAACGGTTACCATGGCAACGGTTGCCATGGTAATCGTTTCCTTAGCAACCACTGCCATACCCTATATATATAAAAGAGTTGCGTGACTGACTGACTGAGTGATTGACAGACAACGCACAGCCTAAACCAATGAAGTTAGGATCGTGAAATTTGTCATGGTTACTCCTCTCTCATCGTAGACGCTCACTAAGAACGGATTTCGTTCGTTCTCTATCCAAAAAAAAATTATCAAATTTTTTTTTTTCAATTTTTTTCTCATTTTCTATACTCCTCTCCCATCATGGACGCTCACTAAGAATAGATTTTGTTCGTTCTCTACCCAAAAAAAAATTATTGCAAAAATTTTTTTTCATCATCTATATATATAAAAGAGTTGCGTGACTGACTGACTGACTGACTGACAGACAACGCACAGCCTAAACCAATGAAGTTAGGATCGTGAAATTTGTCATGGTTACTCCTCTCTCATCGCAGACGCTCACTAAGAACGGATTTCGTTCGTTCTCTATCCAAAAAAAAATTATCGAATTTTTTTTTTTCAATTTTTTTCTCATTTTCTATACTCCTCTCCCATCATGGACGCTCACTAAGAATAGATTTTGTTCGTTCTCTACCCAAAAAAAAATTATTGCAAAAATTTTTTTTCATCATCTATATATATAAAAGAGTTGCGTGACTGACTGACTGACTGACTGACAGACAACGCACAGCCTAAACCAATGAAGTTAGGATCGTGAAATTTGTCATGGTTACTCCTCTCTCATCGTAGACGCTCACTAAGAACGGATTTCGTTCGTTCTCTATCCAAAAAAAAATTATCGAATTTTTTTTTTTCAATTTTTTTCTCATTCTCTATACTCCTCTCCCATCATGGACGCTCACTAAGAATAGATTTTGTTCGTTCTCTACCCAAAAAAAAATTATTGCAAAAATTTTTTTTCATCATCTATATATATCCTAGCCAAAAATCCCCTCCCGGGGAAAAAAGCTTGGACAAGTACATTTGTCGGTGATCCCCATTTCCAATTGTTTTCACAGAAAAATCTAATTCCCCCTTGAAAAAAATTGGAAACGCCAACAAAATAAAGAATTTAAGAAAACCCCCAAAAAAAATTCAACAAGATTGAGAAAAATGCAAGAAATGCGAGAATGGTAGAAAAAAATTAATGGTATTCGCTCAGCATAAAATATTCTGATATCTATAAAAGGACAAGTATTCCCTGTCTGAAAATCATGTTGATGTTCGAAAATCAATCAACGAGAAAAAAAGAAAATCTTCCAAAAAGACACGTCTCAAAAAAAGGAACCCCTAAATACAAAATGGCGAATCGACAGAAAAACTTCATAAAAAAATACAAAACTAAAGTTTGCCATCATATGTTGAGCGTATGCGCACAGAGTACTTGGCCGGCCCGAAATTTTGAATTAAAGTGCTCAGCTGGGTTAATCTTGGCATAACGAAATTATTTGGTTTCAGAAATCTTCTTAGAAAAGACACGCGAAAGCTTGGCGAAAATCTCGAGTCAATCAAGGTTCTCTCCTAAAACGATTTATATTCCAAGCTAGTAATACAAAAAATTGCTAGAAGTGCAATTTTTATCGACGCATTACGGGTCATTTGATATAATATTTAGCTCCACCTTAATTAGTGATCAGTGTTTGTTTTTCTACGAATCCATACTTGTGTAAGATATTGCGCAAATGATTTAATTAATTAATTGTATATTAAATTGAGAGAAAACTTTGAATTTGTACTAATTTATTTGAATGTATAACGTTCAGTGACATTTGTGTAACGCTTATCATTTTTCTCATGAATACAACCAAGTTGTTCTACCTATCTATAAATAGCGGAAGCTAATACACAAAATTTCGGGCCGGCCAAGTACTCTGTGCGCATACGCTCAACATATGATGGCAAACTTTAGTTTTGTATTTTTTTATGAAGTTTTTCTGTCGATTCGCCATTTTGTATTTAGGGGTTCCTTTTTTTGAGACGTGTGTTTTTGGAAGATTTTCTTTTTTTCTCGTTGATTGATTTTCGAACATCAACATGATTTTCAGACAGGGAATACTTGTCCTTTTATAGATATCAGAATATTTTATGCTGAGCGAATACCATTAATTTTTTTCTACCATTCTCGCATTTGTTGCATTTTTCTCAATCTTGTTGAATTTTTTTTGGGGGTTTTCTTAAATTCTTTATTTTGTTGGCGTTTCCAATTTTTTTCAAGGGGGAATTAGATTTTTCTGTGAAAACAATTGGAAATGGGGATCACCGACAAATGTACTTGTCCAAGCTTTTTTCCCCGGGAGGGGATTTTTGGCTAGGATATCACTTATTTTTTCTGATTGAAAGTCTCCAATTTTTTCAGTCCGGTGGGAATAATTTGCTGATTTTTCCCTAAAAGTGTACTCTGTGGAGCTCATTCGAAGCCAAGAATCATGTCTCTATCTCAATTTTTCACCGAGATATGATTTTGGCCCATTTCCATGATTTTTGCTCGAAAACGACGATTTTTCATAAATTTTCAAACGAAAATCGCTCTTCTCCGAGCAGCGACGGTAAAATCATGTTTTTTGTCCACATGGTTTGTTAAGCTGGAAGGAAACGTCAACGCACGCCATAATCTTAATTTTTCTTGGGAATTGTATTTTTACATTTTCACTATCAGCTTAGAAAAAAACGACATTTTTACATGACTTGGGAGCGAAGATTTTATTTAGTTGGGTTTATGGGAATAAATTGCTGATTTTTTCCCCAAAAATATACTCTGTGGAGCTCAATTTAAGTCCAGAATCATGTCTATATCTCGATTTTCCACCGAAATATGAATTTTTGCCCATTACCATGATTTTTGCTTGAAAATGACGATTTTTCATCAATTTTCAAACGAAAATCGCTCTTCTCCGAGTGAAAATAGTATAAATTTTGATTTTTTTTCAAGCCACATAATTTGTTGAGCTGAGAGGAAACGTGAACGCGTGCTATAATCTTGATTTTGCTCGAAAATGGTATTATTGCCTTTTCACTATCAGCTTACAAAAAAACGACATTTTTACATCACTTAGAAGCGAAGAATCTATTTGTTTGGCTTCATAAACATAGAATGCTGATTTTTTCCCTAGAAGGACACTATTTGGACCTTAATCCAAGCCCAGAATTATGTCCCTATCTCAATTTTTTATCGAGATATGATTTTTTGCCCATTACCATGATTTTTGCTTGAAAAAGACGACTTTTCGACAATTTCCAAACGAAAATCGCGCTTCTCCGAGTGAAAATCGTATAAATTATGATTTTTTTCCAGCCACTCGGTTGGATACGCTAAAACAAAGAGGAAACACGTGCCAAAGTCTCAGTTCATCGCGAGAATTCAATTTTCGACTTTTGTCCACGAGTAAAAAAAATCAACATTTGAACATGAAGTTGTAGCGAAGAAGTTTCCATCTCGGCTCCATGAGAATAGAATGCTGATATTTCCCCAGCAGCTAGACTCTGTGGAGCTCAATTTTAGCCCAGAATCATGTCTCTATCTCGATTTTTCACCGAGATATGATTTTTTTTCCCATTACCAAGATTTTTGCTTGAAAATGACGATTTTTCATCAATTTTCAAACGAAAATCGCTCTTCTCCAAGCGAAAATGGTGAAATCATGATTTTTCTCCCAGCCACTCGGTTTGATATGCTGAAACAAAAAGGGAACACGTGCCAAAGTCTCAATTTATCGCGAGAATTAAATTTTCGACTTTTGACCACGAGTTGGAAAAAATCAATATTTTAGCATGAAGTTCTAGTGAAGAATTTTTTTCCTTGGCTCCATGAGAATTTTGGCAGAAAGGAACAAATGTACAATTTTTTCTTGTGGCCCAGCAACATGATTTTTATGTCACTGAGCTCTCGCAGCGACAAGATTTTTATGTCACTGAGCCCTCGCAGCGACAAGATTTTTATGTCACTGAGCCTTCGCAGCGACAAGATTTTTATGTCACTGAGCCCTCGCAGCAACAAGATTTTGATTTGCCTTAGCGACAAGATTTTCATGTTGCTCAGCGATAAGATTTTCATGTCGCTCAGCGACAAGATTTTTATGTCACTGAGCCTTCGCCAAGATTTTCATTTGCCTCAGCGACAAGATTTTCATGTCACTGAGCCCTCGCAGCGACAAGATTTTCATTTGCCTCAGCAAGAAGATTTTCATTTGTCTTAGCGACAAGATTTTTGTTTCGCTGAGAGATATTATTGCTCAGCGATTAATCTTCATCTGGCTCAGCGACAAGATCTTGATGTCACTGAGAGTTATCCGGAGCTATTAGATAACTTGCAGCGACAAAATTGTCATGCGCCTCTGCGACAAGATTTTTATGTGGCTCGAATCAGCGACAAGATTTTTTTACATCGCTGAGAATTATTATGTATAAGTCATGCTGTAAATGAATAAAATGGTGGGAGTAGGAAAGGGTCAAAGGATGTGGAGCAGATTCATTCATGAAGCATATTCTCTCGTCATCGGAGCATGTCGGTAATATGGCAGTTGAAAATTCGGAAGTGTGAGGTTATGACGAGCTGTCAAAGCTGTATCACAGCATTCGTTCAGACTCGGTAACGAAAAACCAGCAACACATTCTTCTCCCATAACCTTGCATCCTCAAAAAAATAAATGGTTAGCCAACGTTCGTTGTTTGACAAGGAACAATTGTAACAGTTATTTTCTCGAAAATATCAAGGGCGGAAAAGAAAAATATGAACTTATTTCAGCTATCTCTCTCTCTCACACTCACGTCAAAATGGCCCTTCGAAATATCAGCTGACATTTTTCGCTCGCTCGTCTGCACTGTCGTGTGCACACGACGGATCCATTGGAATCATCGCAGCCTCGACCAATCAGGAATTTCGCAGCCCGGGATTGGCTAACATGGGCGCACAGACCCCTTTGAATGTGTTGTCGGGCGGCCATATACAGACACGTCAAATCCTTCGATGTAGCGTGGTTCTGACGCAGGCTGAGATAGGACTAAGCCCGTGCAAAGTTTTTTCTCAGCAATTACTTAATCAATCGTATCGAATTTCGGCTCTATCGAAAGGGTATCGCGTAATTAGTCTCCATGTCAATTTTCAGGTCGCTAGACGAGTCCTGGGCTTTACAGTTAGCTGAAATGTCATCGAAATTTTTTTCCCACCACCGCGAATCGTTTTACTACGAGAAAGTATAGACTCGGCGAGCGCTCGGGACAAGCAGACGACGCACAGCTGTTTTCAAATGTACTTGTCCCGAGACTCTGCCGAGTCTCTTGATAGAAGAATCGCGTGACTGACTGACTGACTGACTGACAGACAACGCACAGCCTAAACCAATGAAGTTAGGATCGTGAAATTTGTCACGGTTACTCCTCTCGCATCGTAGACGCTCACTAAGAACGGATTTCGTTCGTTCTCTATCCAAAAAAAAATTATCGAAATTTTTTTTTTTTTCAATTTTTTTTTCATTTTCTATACTCCTCTCCCATCATGGACGCTCACTAAGAACAGATTTTGTTCGTTCTCTTCCCAAAAAAAAATTATTGCAAAAAATTTTTTTTTCATCATTATACATTTAACTATTAGGGTGTGTCAAAAAAAATCATTTTTCATTTTTTCCTGAGGAACACGTTTCTTCCGTTCCAGCATCATGAAATACAAAAGCCATCCAAATTTCAGCCTTTTAAAAAAATATTTGGACGTGCCTCATCGCACTTTTCTATTCTCCATAAGAATAACCCAGGCAGCACGTCACATGCGAATTTCGCAATTTGTAACTCGCAAACGGGTCGATTTTTGGATTTCCTCAAGACGGTTTTTTGTAGGAAATTGAATGCTCTACAAAAAATGTGTCTTGCTATTTTGTCCTAAATCTACTTATTCGAAAGTTATTGATTGTTAAAAACCAATAATGAGTAGATTTGCAAAAAAACTCCAGTTTTCTCTCGAAATTACCTGAAAAACTTGAAAAAAAGAGCGTTCAGACGAACATCACTTTCGAAGGACCTACAGGAATAGGGAACAGTACCTCATGGGATGGGGTCGAGCTATTATAGGGTCAACAATCAAATATAATTCGTGAAATATGAAAAAAAGATTTTTATTTAAGATTTTTTTTGAAACAATTAGGGAAAGGTTGACGATGCTCCTGTACAACTCTCAAGAGATATTGCAGTTGTTCCTTATCATTCGTTAAACAGTTACTGTAAAAAAATCTGAGCCAAGTACATTTACGCCTGCGAAATAGTTGTTCCCGTTAAAAAAACTGAAAAAAATTTGTTAAGCAAACCTAAGAAATTTGAGGACAATTCAAATGTACTTGGCTCAGATTTTTTCACAGTAACTGTTTAACGAAGGGTGAGGAAGAACTGCAATATCTATTGAGAGTTGTACAGGAGCATCGTCAACGTTTCCCCAATTGTTCAAAAAAAAATCTTAAATAAACATCTTTTTTTTATATTTTACGAATTATATTTGATTGTTGACCCCAATATGGCTCCACCCCATCCCATGAGCTACTGTTCCTGTTCCTGTAGGTCCTTCGAAAGTGATGTTCGTTCGAACGCTCCCTTTTTTCAAGTTTTTCAGGTAGTTTCGAGAGAAAACTGGAGTTTTTTTTGCAAATCTACTCATTATCGATTTTTAACGATCAATAACTTTCGAAAGAGTAGATTTAGGACAAAATAGCAGGATACATTTTTTGTAGAGCATTCAATTTCCTACAAAAAACCGTCTTGAGAAAATCCAAAAATCGACCCGTTTGCGAGTTGCAAATTGCGAAAGTCGCATGTGACGTGCTTCCTGGGTTATTCTTATGGAGAATAGAAGAGTGCGATGAGGCACGTCTAAATATTTTTTTAAAAGGCTTAAATTTGGATGGCTTTTGTATTTCATGATGCTAGAACGGAAGAAACGTGTTCCTTGATAAAAAAAAAACGATTTTTTTTGGCACACCCTAATAACTATTGCGTGATTGACTGACTGACTGACTGAGTGAGTGACTGATTGATTGACAGACAACGCACACTCTAAACCACTTAAGATAGGATCGTGAAATTTGTCACGGTTATGAAATTTGTCACAGATACTTCTCTCCCATCGTAGACGCTCACTAAGAAAGGATTTCGTTCGTTCTTTATCCAAAAAAAAATGTTCGCAATTTTTTTTCTGACTTTTGCGTGACTGACTCACTGACTGACACACAAAAAAAAAGACTGGCTGACTGGAAGGACTGGCTGGCACCATGATCCTATCTTCAGTGGTTTAGGGTGTTCGTTGTCAATCAGTCAGTCAGTCAGTCAGTCAAATTTCCAAATTTGATCATATAGATCCCAATGAAAAAATCATTTTCATTGAAAATGAAAATGATTTTTTCATTGATTTTTCAATGATTTTTCATTGAATGAAAAAATCATTTTCATTGGGGTCCCGGTGTCATTGGAGACCATTGTGTGCCCAGCGAAGCGGGCGTACCCAAGGTTAGTCTATATATGGGGCATTCCACGCCAAATCGGACATCATTCTGCTTTAGCATCTCCGATTTTTTCGTTAATTTTTTATATTATAATACCCATTGAGAGAAATTTTCATGATTTTTTTCAATTTTTTTTCGTCCAGCCGTTTTCGAGATATCAATTTTTCAAAAAAATCGTCCTTTGTTTTTCAAACATCCGTAACTTTTCGGAAAATGGATCGATTGGGACGTTTTTTTTTTTGAATTTTTTGTTTTTTACGGAACTTTAAGAGTACACTATCAGAAAAAATCCAAAACCGTCTGTCTTCAATATTTCGAGTTTTTTTCTATAAAATGTTGATTTCCGAAAAACACGTAGCGATCGATTTTCTTGAAATTTTTTCCTAAAAAACTATAACTCACACCGCAATTTTTAAGCCTAGTCCCGTGATGGGTAAATGATGGGATCCATTTTTTTCGAATTTCTGAAATTTCATGTTTTTTTTTTAAGCCACGTAGCAACCGATTTTCTTCAAATTTTCCGTTGAAATACTGTCATGCATCATGCAACGTTGGAATCCATGTTTTTTTGAATGTTAACATTTTTTGTTTCACTTACACTACCAGCGAAAAGTTTCCGGACAAAAATTTGAAAGAGTGCCTGAACGGTTGGCCTAGACCAATTTAACCATCGCCGTTTTGAAGAGGACGGTTCCACCTTCAATTTGGTTTTTTTTTTAAATGTCTACGATTTTTTTTACACTCAGCACTCAGTTTTGAAAACGACAATTTTTTGTCGTTTTCTATCACTGTTTAGAGTGGACCCCGTTTAGAGTCAAAATGTTTTTTAGGCATTTCTGTGGATAAAATCATAAAGGTAGAAGACGACGCTTCAATTTCATTTTTCTAAAATTTTCATAAGATTTTTTTTTCAAAGATTTTTCGTTTTTCCTTGAAATCTTTCAGAAAAAACGAAAAATCTTTGAAAAAAAAATCGTAGGAAAATTTTAGAAAAATGAAATTGAAGCGTCGTCTTCTACCTTCATGATTTCATCCACAGAAATGCCTAAAAAACATTTTGACTCTGAACGGGGTCCACTCTAAACAGTGATAGAAAACGACAAAAAATTGTCGTTTTCAAAACTGAGTGCTGAGTGTAAAAAAAATCGTAGACATTTAAAAAAAAAACCAAATTGAAGGTGGAACCGTCCTCTTCAAAACGGCGATGGTTAAATTGGTCTAGGCCAACCGTTCAGGCACTCTTTCAAATTTTTGTCCGGAAACTTTTCGCTGGTAGTGTAAGTGAAACAAAAAATGTTAACATTCAAAAAAACATGGATTCCAACGTTGCATGATGCATGACAGTATTTCAACGGAAAATTTGAAGAAAATCGGTTGCTACGTGGTTTAAAAAAAAAAACATGAAATTTCAGAAATTCGAAAAAAATGGATCCCATCATTTACCCATCACGGGACTAGGCTTAAAAATTGCGGTGTGAGTTATAGTTTTTTAGGAAAAAATTTCAAGAAAATCGATCGCTACGTGTTTTTCGGAAATCAACATTTTATAGAAAAAAACTCGAAATATTGAAGACAGACGGTTTTGGATTTTTTCTGATAGTGTACTCTTAAAGTTCCGTAAAAAACAAAAAATTCAAAAAAAAAACGTCCCAATCGATCCATTTTCCGAAAAGTTACGGATGTTTGAAAAACAAAGAACGATTTTTTTGAAAAATTGATATCTCGAAAACGGCTGGACGAAAAAAATTGAAAAAAATCATGAAAATTTCTCTTAATGGGTATTATAATATAAAAAATTAACGAAAAAATCGGAGATGCTAAAGCAGAATGGTGTCCGATTTGGCGTGGAATGCCCCATATATAAAAGAGTTGCGTGACTGACTGACTGACAGACAACGCACAGCCTAAACCAATGAAGTTAGGATCGTGAAATTTGTCACGGTTACTCCTCTCGCATCGTAGACGCTCACTAAGAACGGATTTTGTTCGTTCTCTATCCAAAAAAAAATTTTTGAAATTTTTTTTTTTTTTTTCAATTTTTTTTCTATACTCTTCTACCTCAATAAACGTTAACCGAGAACGGATTTTGTTCGGTCTCCACCAAAAAAAAATTAAAAAAAAAATTTATCAAAATTTTTTTTTCTCATCTACATATATAAAAGAGTTGCGTGACTGACTGACTGACTGACTGACTGAGTGACAGACAACGCACACTCTAAACCACTTAAGATAGGATCGTGAAATTTGTCACGGTTATGAAATTTGTCACAGATACTTCTCTCCCATCGTAGACGCTCACTAAGAAAGGATTTCGTTCGTTCTTTATTAAAAAGAAATTATCATTTTTCAGGATTCAAACACAAAATTGATACGAAAATTGGCGTTTCTATTCACATTGAACAAAAAATTAAGGGAAAAAGTATTTTGCGTTGGACCTCAACGTTACGAATTTCAGTGTCATTTCGATTTGACGATGTTGAAATATGCTTCGTTGGACTGCAACGAAATTCGGGTTTTTTTTTCGAGCAAAAGTCATTAATTTAATTCAATATTTAATCAAGACGATAAAACGATCGTTTTTCAGGATTCAAACACAAAATTGATACGAAAATTGGGTTATTATTTTTTTAATTTAACAAAAAATTCAGGGTAAGGGTATTTTTCATTGACCCCAACGGTGCGAACTGCAGTGTCGTTTTGATTCGATGTTTGGCTCGACAAAACTTGACAAAATTGTTTAAATGTTGTCATTTTATCAATACCGATGATAGCTCAAGCGAATGAAGATGGGAGTCAGGATGAGTGGGATGACTGGGTTCCTGATAAAAGAATTAGAGCCAGTAGTGCGTAACTTGGCATTTCCCTTTTATAAAAAAAAGAAAAAAATTACTGTCCACAGTTTTTTTCGCTCTATATCAGATTTGATATTTTTAAGTTTTGCATTTTGAGGCCAGATTCGTAGAGAGTTAAATCAAAATAATAATAGATTAAATTTTATATTGTGAAACGCAAGCGAAGTCGCGTGGGAAAACCTATGTGAAAAAATGAAAACGCATACCTTTACACAGTACCACATAGGTCATGTGGCAATCTGTGTGCGATACCATTGTGTGCCCGGCGAAGCGGGCGTACCTTGGCTACATAAAGTGACAATGAATAGTTGTGATGTTCGAGAATATATTGTGGACATAGGTTTTGTCGTTAGCGGTTGCATCCAGCGATGCCCACTGCACTATTTTTACAATTAATTAAGGGAGATTTCCAGTGTGAAATTTAAAAAAAATCGATTTTTTTTTGCTCCATCGAATAGTATACACTCTTCCGAATATTCCCTGAAATTTGCATGCCGAAATTCAGATTATTTCGGTTACTGTACAGCATTTCTTGCTAGAAGGCAACGGAGCGCTACGGCTGCCGCGTCGGCCGTCTGCCCGTGCGACCGTTGTTTCTATTGTCTCGTTCCTACCTGCTCGTGTCCCTTCCAACGTGAGTCCGGTTCGTCTTTCAGTTCAGTTCCGACATTCAAAATGGATAGATCTACGAAAAAGAAATGTGCGTGGCAGGATAGAAAAGGCTCGAGAAGCGGACATCCGCGAAATGAACGAAAAAGATCCGCGGGTTTCAAGGGAACAAATCGACACGATATCGAAACGGATCTAACGTTTGCGAGCACTTCGGCAGCAAATATCTTGAAAAACAGTCCAGATTCCAGAGTCCAGATTTTATCACAAAAGCTCAACTGATGGAAATCCTCAGCATGAGTATTGCCCTCCGAGAGAAGATTCGTGGTGCGAATGGCGCAAAGCCGAGGCCAGAGGAGAGGCGTACACCCATCCACCACCACTCGACGAAGACGTACAACAAGTTTTGAAACCGATTTACGATGATCTAACAACGGAGGATCTCTTAGAATGATGTACGGGCGCGAACACTCAAAACAATCACGAGAGCTTCAATCACTGTGTGTGGCAACTAGCCCCAAAGCACGAAGGTGCACACAGTGTGCTGTGTGCACCTTCAATGAAGGTTACGACCCAATTTAAAAAATTTTGGAGACGATGGGATACACGATAGGGCCGAGCGCCGCAGATTTCGCCGCTAAGTACAAGAATGCGCGCATGGCTTCCCTGGATAGCAAAACGGCGAGGACAGCTCGTCGGACTGAACAATCGATTCAGCACGATCTTTTCGAAGAAGCAGAAGGGATATTGTATGGACCTGGCATCGCTGATTGACCGTAAGTAAACAATTTACCTAAAATTTTCTCAATTGAAACTTTGAACGCGTTTTTCTCGAAACAGCATTTTTCAAAACGGTGTCCAACTTGGAGGGCAGAGTTTTAAAGCTATCGAGTTGAATTTTTTACACAATATTCTTAACGTCATTGTTTATCGTGCTATGGAAGCTTTTTTTTTTTTTTGACATCTTCCTATTTTTTTGTAAAAAAAACTGCCAAAAAAAAATGCTAAAATCGATACTTTTTGTTCAAACCGGCGCCATTTTTGCAAAAAAAAAAAAAAGCCTCCATAGCACGAAAGTCAATTATATACCGATCAATAATCTTTTTGTTTTTTTTGTTTCAGACCAAAATTGTGACCCTCAACGTGGACACCACATCCAAGTGCATTTTCTGCAACAATTGTTTCATAATTTTTATGGATATTAATTAATAAATATATCGATCTTTAAAAAATTGTTTTGTATTCTTCAATACCCAATTAATATACAAAAAAAAAACCAGACCGATTAGATTATTTTTTCTTTAAAAAAAAAAATCGCGAAAAACAGCGATTTTTCGGGCTGTCACACTGGAAAGCTCCCTTAATTAAATCATTTGCGCAATATTTTACACAAGTATGGATACGTAGAAAAATAACAACTGATCACTGATTAAAGTGTTATTATATTACATTATATTATACTAATATATTATACTAATCATTATATCAAATGGCCCGTAATGCGTCGGAAAAAATTGCACTTCTAGCAATTTTTTGTATTACTAGCTTGAAATATAAATCTTTTTAGGAGAGAACCTTGATTGACTTGAGATTTTCGCCAAGCTCACGCGTGTCTTTTCTAAGATTTCTGAAACCAATGAGACGGGAGATTTCGCTTTCGACTCGTTCGTTCACCTTTTGTAAAATTTAGACTCGTCATAAGGTAAGAAGAACTGTCAATATCGATCGATAACGCGTAACGACACGTAATTAGTCACCTGAAGTGGCACTAGAGATCGCCGTTCTCGGGCCCTTGCCCCACTCCCGAAATTATTCGAGGAGGCCGAGGCGAAAAAGGGCCAAGATCATTCTATCGTCAGGAGGCATTCTATCGCGATCCTTCCGATCATTGGCATAAAATCAATCATACTCGAGCGACGAGTTAGCGTCGATCGATTCTGCGCCAAGCACTTGTGCGATAGTCACATATTTAACAGTACTTTGTCGATTTTGTTCGCGTTTATATCCGAACGATACGTCGTGTCGAGTTTGTTCTTTCGTCGAATAGAGTCATTGTTATATTCGGAATATTTTGCGAGCGATTGTGAGAATTTGTCAAAGATCCGGCTACCACCGAGCCTGTGTAAGACGTTGCCTTGACTGATGCAATAGCCATCGAGGAATAAATTGTCTGCTCAACTACCGTAAGTCCATCTTTGTCACTTTTATTCTTTTGCACCTTCCTTGCTATTCTGCCTTGACTCTCAATCTGGTCCGCCAATTGTACCCGCTCTCTCTTGTTCGCGCTGGCCGGGGAAATAATATAAATTCGTTGCCAATTAAGTCAACTGGCGCCCAACTTTCTACCAAATTTCTAAGAGCCCTGTCAGCCGACTGGACCACGGCCGCGTCAGGTGCGTGTGGAGATTAACCACCGTCTCATTTGGCGCCCAACGTGGGGCAGATTGGTAAAAATTTCGACACGTCAGGTTCGTGAGTGGCAACTGCGAGTTCTCGTCGAAGATTGTATCAAAGAATCCGGTCATTTTAAGCGATCGTCTTTGTTCGCGACCGAATTCCGACGTTAGGAATCCTCTCGACGAAAATTCGTAGGCACGTGTGTGTGGAGCCGCTCTCGAATCGCTGTAGTTTTGTCGACGATTGGATTGCAGTTTTCGGCCATATATGCGACACTGGTTCGCGACCGAATTCATGTATTAGGAATCGTTCGACGGAGCTGCAGTCAAAGAAAGAATAAGAAATTGTAAACGTTGTAATTTTCTGTGCGTCTAGTAACAGTGAACGTGTAACATCAAACGTAAACTTGTCGGCTTCGATTTTCTTTGTAAAATTCGCTGGCGGTAACCTTAAAATTCTCGTGACGATTGTACCACAGGCTTCGGTCATCGTAAGCGATCGTCTTGTTCGCGACCGAACCCATATGTTAGGAATCCTCTCACAGAATTGATCGCCCGCGAGCGCCGAGATTTCGTCACTTATTGAACTGCAGTCTTCGATCATATATGCGACAGTGGTTCGCGATCGATTTCATGTATTAGTTTCATGTATTAGGAATTTTTGACGAGGTCTTCGGCCAAAGGAGATTCGAGGCAAAATTTTGTGTTGTTCGCGTTTGTGCGACAGCAAAAGTACCTTGTTTAAATTTAAAGTGCTGGCGTAGACAAAATTTTAAAGACGATAGAATCAAACTTATTTTATAGTCGCCGCAAAGACGGCCACTTTAACGAGTCTTTGTGCGCGAGCGAACCAAGGCCACTCAAGCCGAACGCAAACATAATTGCGAAGCCGAAAGCAAACATAATTGCGAAGCCGAATTAACGGCCAGCGTAAACAAGCCGTGTATGGTCAAATTTCTTCCAACTTTTCTTTTTCCATTGCTCTATCGAAATATTCTGTCACCGTGAAAATTAAAATATTTCGTTCTTCTCTCTGCTCCCGGATTATTGTAGGAAACCACGACCATCGAAATAAAATTTTCTCAGAGATAAATTCTCGAAAATTTCGATTGTCGTCGTGTCCAAATAATAACCATAGGACCATAAAAGAACAATCGAAGTTTCCTACAGGCATTACTGGCAAATAATATCACGAGACATTAGAGAAAACGACAGAAAATTTCGACGATTAAATTTGGAATATCCTACGAATTTCGAACAACGAAAATAGCGAAGAAATTGTTGACCAACGGGCCAGTAAGCGCTTGTACGAATTTCGTCTTAAGACGATCATAAATTAAATTATTTATTACCACACGAGTCCGTCTCGAAAATATTTGAATACGAAAGTTCAAACTAAACTCAAAGAAAATATAGAACGATTATCCGATAATAAATTTTTCTTTGAACAATAAAATACGGTTCTTCGCCGAACGAGATATTATCGTTATTCGTTACTTGTTATTTATCTCGTGGTGTCCTGTGGCTTGACCCAGAAATATTTATTACTCGTTATTTATTTTGCATTTAACGAAAATTAATTGTCACTCGTAACAATTGTCTTTATTTTGCGTTTCGTAAATTCTATACGAAGATTTAAAAGGATTAACGTCATTTACGATTAAACTATTTCATTTTGGTAGTTAAAATTATATAACGAAACAAAACAAGTCAAATTACGAGCGGAATAACCATCGAGTTGTCAAAAGTGAATTAAACAACTCGCCGAACAAAACTTTATCAATTAAAACAAGAAAAATTTTACGTTTTCGCATTTGCCTTGTCAACAACGTAATCCAAAATGTTTACGACACCACCACACTCTTTGATTGGAGCGTCAGCTCGTTCAAGTCAGGAAAATCCTTCGTCAACAATAAATAGCGCGGAGGAAAGTAGATTGTCCCCGCCAGTCCCGTTGGGAGGGGGGAATATGCAAGCACGTGATCCTTCGGATAACCAAACACGTCTACAAGCTGGTAACGTGGCGGGAACAAGGGACAACCGAAATATACCTGGCGAAACAACAAGAAGGGACGGCATTTCCGGACTTCCAGGCGTGTCACGTCCCCTTTCATCCGTGGGGAGAGGGAGAGGTTCACGAGGGCCTACTCCAATACCGGGCAACAGGGAAAACGAATTGAGTCAAACAATTGCGTCGCTAACAAGAAAATTTGACATGATGCAAGCTCAAATCGCGCAAATTCAATCTCTATGGGAAACAATGACGGGAGAAATGCTGCCTCCCTGCGTAAGACACCAAAACGCGATACCGCCACCCTCGCGAACCAAAGCCGTAAGAGAACAAGTTCTTGACCACGAAAATTGTTCAAACTTTAGTCAAAGACACGCGTTCGCGTCGGACGAAAATAACGCGACAGATTCCGGAAGAATTTACCCGCGGTGCGTCGCAGAAAACAGACAGAATCCAGGTTTTGCACCCATAAATCCCGCGTTACCACGAGACAGCGACTATGACGATGAGATGAACGAGATAATGCGAAGCAGAATTCGTTTAGACTATGAAACAGACCCGTGGTCAAATCAATTTAGACATGAATCAGGGAGACGTAACGCAAACCCGTTAGACCAACTCTTTGACAGAACCGATCGTCGAACAAACAATCCATCAAACAACCGACCGGGAAACATAGACGAAACGTCCCGCCGTTCGAGTTCACGCCGGACACAAAATCACGGCCGTTCGACAACACCGCGAACCGGTACGCTGTTTAGACTCAGCGACGATTCAAGTAACTCGGAAGAAGACGATCCGTTCGACAATGCACGCAGCAGCCCGCTACGTCCGGATAACAACGCGTCGTGGTTACGTCAAGACAGAAGTCGCTACACAAACACACGCGACTCCCCGAGGAGAGTAGATTCCGCCCTTAAAATCGGAAGCGTCGTCAGTAACTGGAAAATGTCGTTTCCAAAAACGGAGAAAGATCCCGAACAATTCCTCCTAATTTTGCGAGATCAATTAGACGCGAGCGGGATCCACAGAGACCTTTTTGTCCCGTATTTGTCGAGTATTTTCGAGGGCTCTTACCGCGCCTGGTATTTATTAAACCGCGGAAACTGGAGAACGTGGAGAGATTTTACACGCGCATTCCGATTCCAATGGAGCGTACAAAAAGACGATTCGATTTTGTTGTTGGAGGCAAATCAATTGAGGCTGGAAAAATCCGAAACCCTCGCGGAATTTGCATGCCGAGCTCGTTTAATTTACGAACGGATGCGAACTCCGCCCTCATTCCGAGAACAACTGCAACAAATATTAATGAAAGTAAGTCCTTCACTCACGTTTGAAGTCTTGAATTTACCAATCGACAACTACGAAGATTTCCTTCACTATGTCAGTAAAAGGAAATATATTCAACAGCGCGCGTCAGATATTCGCAGGGAACCAAGGTCCTCGTCGAGCAAAAGCAACTTGAAGGTGCTACGAGAAGACACCACAACGTCCGAGGAAGAGTCAGACGAATCGGAACGAAGCAGCGACGATGATCAAACCAACCTCGACGCAATACAACAGAAATTGTCAAGTAAAACGAAACCGAGGAAATCCAGCAATGTCTCGAAGACCTTAACGCAACAACGACTCGAGAAAAATTTGACCAACCTCGACCGAAAAAGAGGAGTAACACGCCCTTGCAACTCGCGCTCCGATAAAACCAAGGGTACGCAGAAGTTTCGACGAAACAACGGAAGAACGACCTGAACTTCGTGGGACGGAACCAATCACGGTCATCATGCCCACCAAATACGAACAGCAACAAAAGCGCCAATAATTCGACAATCACGATTTGCGTCAAACTTATATTTGTATTCCTCACGACGGATATAAAGTCCTTTAAAAAACAACGTCCCTAATAAAACGTATTTTCCATATCTCATAACGTAATCAGAGAAGTCAGTCAAGTTTAATTTTGTCAAGTGGCAAGGAATGTGTTTTGGAATGAAAGTTACAGGTTCCGAAATGTCCAAGGTGGTAAAAGGATCTCACTCACGATGTCAAGGGCTGGTGGTGGGGGATGAGACGGGAGATTTCGCTCTCGACTCGTTCGTTCACCTTTTGTGAAATTTAGACTCGTCATAAGGTAAGAAGAACTGTCAATATCGATCGATAACGCGTAACGACACGTAATTAGTCACCTGAAGTGGCACTAGAGATCGCCGTTCTCGGGCCCTTGCCCCACTCCCGAAATTATTCGAGGAGGCCGAGGCGAAAAAGGGCCAAGATCATTCTATCGTCAGGAGGCATTCTATCGCGATCCTTCCGATCATTGGCATAAAATCAATCATACTCGAGCGACGAGTTAGCGTCGATCGATTCTGCGCCAAGCACTTGTGCGATAGTCACATATCAAGAGACGCGGCAGCGGCTCGACGCCAAGTTTAAAAGAAAAGCGTAGCGCGCGAGCCGGCCGGACTCTTATATACTCGAAAATAGGCATTTTATGACGTCACACAAACTTTGAATCGTTTTAACGGGAAAACGGGTTGACAGAAAAATTTCGTATTAGATGTGAATTTTCTACGATTTTTTATCTTTGAAATGATCCTTGGCTGAAGAAAATCGGTTCAGTCAATTCAGAGAAATTACACATGTAAAATTTTGGCCGCGAATTCCAGCAACTTTTCTGTTTTGTCGAGTCATGGTGGACATTTCGGCCCGTGACGTCACCCGCTGAACGCGGTATCCCCACTCTCCGCGCGCCATTGAGCGCGGAGAGTGGGGATACCGCGCTCAATGGCGCGTGATTATCTCTGGTAATACTCAACAAAAAGGGTCCAACTTGGGCTCATTTTTTTCGTTTTTGAATGCAGAATCACGTGAGCTTGGGGAAATCTTGCTGGGAGTCAAAAAATTAGTCAAAAATACGATGAAACGATTTAAAAAAAGGGAGAACGAAGGGTGAAAGGGCGCGAGAGAGTAGGGAGAAATCTCGCTGGGACTTTTTTGAATTTTTGAAGGATTGACGGAGAGTCTGGCCGGGATTTTTTACGGGGTTGACCAGTGGTCTCGATGGACCTTTTTTAAGGGATAAACTCAGAGTCCCATCGAGATTTTTTCGAGGGATTAACGAAGAGTCTTGACGGGATTTTTTAAAAAGGGTTGACCAACAATCTTTATGAGAGTTTTTAAGGGATAAAGCAATAATCTTGCCGGGACTTTTTTAAGGGATTGACTAATTGTCTGGACGGGATTTTTTGAGGGGTTGACCGGGGGTCTCGACGCAAGTTTTTTGACCTTGGAACGGTAGCCTTATTTGATTCAACCTATTCCGGTAACGTGGGGTCATAAATGACCCCAATTCGAAAAATTCATGTCTTTCGTATGATTTAATGAAAAGGGTCCAACTTGGACTCATTCTTTTCGTTTTCGCAGAGAATTTTTTGAGGGATTGGCGATGAGTCTGTACGAGATTGTTTAAGGGGTTGTCCAGTGGCGGTCTCGACGAACGTTTTTTAAGAGATAAACTCGGAGTCCCATCGAGATTGTTTGAGGGATTAACGAAGAGTTTTGACGGGATTTTTTTATAAGGGTTGACCAAGGATCTTAATGAGAGTTTTTAAGGGATAAAGCAATAATCTTGCCGGCACTTTTTTAAGGGATTGGCCAATTGTCTAGACAGGATTTTTTGAGCGGTTGATCACGGGTCTCGACGCAAGTTTTTTGACATTAGAATGGTAGTCTCATTTTATTCAACCGATTCCGTCAACGTGGGGTCATAAATTACCCCAAATTTTAAAATTTCATGTCTCTGGTAAAATTTAAGGAAAAGGGTCCAATTTGGGCTCACTCTTACCGTTTTTTAAAGCAAGATTACGTGCACCTGGGGCAATTTTGCTCGGACTCAAAAAATTAGCCAAAAATGCGATGAAACGATGAAAAAAACGTGAGAACGAAAAGAGGAAGGGCGCGAGCGAGAAGGGTAAAATCTCGCCGGGACTTTTTTGACGGATTGACGAAGAGTCTGGACGGCAATTTTTAAAGGGTTAACCAAGGATCTTAATGAGAGTTTTTAAGGGATTAACCGCGAATCTCGCCGGGACTTTTTTAAGGGATTGGTCAAGTTAAAGGGTTTGATCATGACCCTCGTCGATATATTTTGAAGGGATTGACGGAAGCGGTGTTGACGGAAGTTTTCTAAGGGATTAAGTGGGAGCGTTACGGAGGCTCTTTTTATGGGATTCATAAAGAATATCGCCGCGATTTTTTCAAGAGATTCATCCAGATTCTCATCGAGACTTGTTTCAACAGATTAACCAAGAATCGTGCCGAGACTTTTTTAAGGGATTTGGTCATGAGTCTGGATGGCATTTTTTAAGGAGTCGACTAAGAGTTTCGGCGAGGTTTTTTTAACAGATTGTCCAAGAGTAGACGGGATTTTTTAAGGGATTGACGAAGGGCCTCACTGAGGTTTCATTCAGAGATTGACCACGAGTCTTTTCGAGGTTTCCTTAAGGGATTGAACAAGAGTCTCGACGAGAGGTTTTTAAGTGTTTGATCATAACCCTTGTCCAGATATTTAAAGAGATTTACCAGGGGTGTCGACAGAAGTTTTTAAAGAGATTCATTTTATTTCAAGAACGGCCATCCAGAATCAATATGCCTCCATAATTACAAAAAAAATGTTGATGAATATCCCACTTTTCAAAAAGAAATGAAATCCGTGGAAAAATACTCTTAAAAAGTAAAAAAAAGAACGCCAACTTTAAAAGATCGCAACCTCAGTAGACGAATGATAACACAATTTTCTTTAAACTACTTTGAATAAAAATTCCTCCATCATTAAATTGTTGATAAATATTCGCCTTTCCAAAAAGAAGAGAAATCCGTGGAAAAATACTCTTGAAAAGTGAAAAAAGAACGCCAACTTTAAAAGATCGCAACCTCAGTAGAAAAATGATGACACAATTTTCTTCATGTTTTTCAAATTTTCTCCATATAAATAAAAAACAATTTTGATTTACAAAATTTATTGCATTTTTTCTTCCCTACGAACGAACTTTTGACCTTCATTAAAATCTTCTCGAAAATTCTTAAGCTCAATTGACAAAAAGACACGAAATCATTGCAACACAGCCAAGAATTAAAAAAATAATGAATGGCTACATTTCACAGGGAAACGTGTGCACCCTCAATACATTTTGGGTATTTAAGGGTCTGCAAAAGCTCTGCAAAAAAAATGCAAAAAATTGGCGTGCATGGTTAACTAAAAAAGTTCGGCGAAGGGCTGTGTCATTGTTCTTATTAGAAGTTTCCGCATGCATGCGCAAGGTAGCATTATAACGTCATGTAATGGAAAATGGACCATCCTTTGAAATTCTAAATGTTCGTTGTTTTTTCTGTTCTCTTTCCGCGATGATAATTCCATATTATTCCAAATGTTCGCTGTTTATTCTGTTCTCTTTCCACGATGATATTTCCTATTTCCATATTAACCAAAAATCTTTCCTCTTTGCGTAATTAATAATCATTTTTGAAAGTCTGGAGAGCCAGGTGAAACGAAACTTTTAAAAAATTTCATTTCATGCAATCTGATAAATATTTTCTTATCTTGACGAGATTTGAATGAACAAGATTTCGATTTTTCAGATGAAAAACAAATGGAAATTCTGTTTTAGGCAGTTGTTCAGGTTTGTCCGCCTCTCCCTTAAATTGATTCTTTATCTTCCCGGGCTTTTTTAGTTAACCATGCACGCCAATTTTTTGCATTTTTTTTTGCAGAGCTTTTGCAGACCCTTAAATACCCAAAATGTATTGAGGGTGCACACGTTTCCCTGTGAAATGTAGCCATTCATTATTTTTTTAATTCTTGTTTAACAGTACTTTGTCGATTTTGTTTGCGTTTATATCCGAACGATACGTCGTGTCGAGTTTGTTCTTTCGTCGAATAGAGTCATTGTTATATTCGGAATATTTTGCGAGCGATTGTGAGAATTTGTCAAAGGTCCGGCTACCACCGAGCCTGTGTAAGACGTTGCCTTGACTGATGCAATAGCCATCGAGGAATAAATTGTCTGCTCAACTACCGTAAGTCCGTCTTTGTCACTTTTATTTTTTTGCACCTTCCTTGCTATTCTGCCTTGACTCTCAATCTGGTCCGCCAATTGTACCCGCTCTCTCTTGTTCGCGCTGGCCAGGGAAATAATATAAATTCGTTGACAATTAAGTCAACTGGCGCCCAACTTTCTACCAAATTTCTAAGAGCCCTGTCAGCCGACTGGACCACGGCCGCGTCAGGTGCGTGTGGAGATTAACCACCGTCTCACCAAATAATTACGTTATGTCAAGATTAACCAAGCTGAGCACTTTAATTCAAAATTTCGGGCCGGCCAAGTACTCTGTGCGCATACGCTCAACATATGATGGCAAACTTCAGTTTTGTATTTTTGTATGAAGTTTTTCTGTCGATTCGCCGTTTTGTATTTAGTGGTTCTTTTTTTGGAGACGTGTCTTTTTGGAAGATTTTCTTTTTTCTCGTTAATTGATTTTCGAACATCAACATGATTTTCAGACAGGGAATACTTGTCCTTTTATAGTGTAACGAATATTTTCCCTGACGGGATAAATATTGTCCCTTCTCGGCTCACCTCGTTTCCCGAGCACTCCCAACGGTCGCGAGAGCGGGCTGGGCGCCAGGTACAAAGTACCGCCGAAATAATTTCGACTTTTTTGTTCGCCCGCTCTCACCAATCTCAATTGACCGGGGTACGCGAGAAACGAGATGACCGAGGCGTTCCGGCTACTCAGCTCTACAGCTGAGATACAAACGGTAGAGGGGGTGATTCTTGGGGCGAGGTAACAGCACGAAACAAATATAATAACAAGGCAACTCAAACGCGAAGTTAAAAGATTAACAAAATGATTTATTCAAATTGAAGAAAGGTAACGTTAACAAGGCAATTATTAAAATTAAATGGAACAAATAATAATTTCGATCCCGCGATTATTCTTGACCGTGAACGACCTTGCCTGACGATTCATGTTCGGAACGGGCAGGATAACCTCCGTGAGGGGAGTTATCGCCCAGGTAACTAAGAGCGAAGCTCGACTGCCAGGTATTGGCGCGACTGTGAAGTGGCGGTCTTCCTCGCAGGTAAATGGGTGTAGGTAATAGAATCCCAGGCGTTTGCTCTGACTGACAGTCCAGGGAAGCAGTTCAGCAGCAACGCTGGTGATTCGCCCGAGGTCGAAACACTCAGCTCCACAGCGCGAGGTAAATTAATGATCTCAACCGTACCGAAGGCAAGCGGGATCATGAAGGTAACTGCAGGTAATTCGGCATGAAGGCAATGAGGTAAGATCGTCAGACAAGTCGTTCGCCAAAACACGGCGTAGGTAATCCGGTCATAATGGAATTCGCGGTGCGGGATCGAACCGACCAAATATAAGAGATAGGTAACGCCAAGGTAAGTCGCACACACGTGCCAAAAGAATACGAACGCAAAATCGAACACGAACACCCAAGAGACGAAAAATAAAGGCGCGATACAATAGCATTTACGACACACGAAGCGGCTGGATCGCCAGCGCGAGAGCGAGAGAGATAGCGCGCAAACAAACGCGCGGTCGAGGCCGCGCGCGAAACAAAGTGAACTCTCCGAGCGACGACGCGAAGGCAAAATGAAATTAACAGAAATATGTGCGTCGCTCGCGAGAGTTTTCGCCAAATAAAATTCAATAAAATAATTCCTCAAAACCCGACCCGTTCCGTATAGCATAAGGCAAAAGTTACAGCGAAAGAACGAAATAGAAATTAGAAAGAAAACGAAGACAATGCAAAAAGTCGAGCGAGACCAAAATCATTAATATTGCCCGCTAAATTGCTCGACCACACAAAATGGGAACCGGACGAGGAGCAATGGCCAATAAAGCCCGCAAAGGCTCACTCGTCCTGATTCCCCGCAAACAATAAAATTGATCCACGCTCCGGAACAACCGCCAATCTTTTCATTGTTCCGGAGACCTTAATAAAACTACAAAAGGAAGGTCGAACAATCCAGCGAACCAAAAGAGAATAAAAGGAACGGACTCACCGAGAGACGTGTAGGCGGCAGGCAAGCGAAATTCCCTACATCGCAGGAGATGGCAACGAAATTTAGGCAGATGAAAAAGAGGCAACTAAGGTAGGCAATTGAAAAAGAGGCAACTAAGGTAGGTAATGCGACAAGGCAGCGAAGGTAGTCAAAGAGAATTAGCACTTGTCTCCTCGGGAAGGCACTCGACGTAGACTGATTTGCGATCGCTCGCAAATCGATCGTCTTCCCGAAAATCCTCACGCTCCCCCCACCACGCCAAGTCCCTCGCGAGGCAGCGCTAGCTCGCCCTATAGGCGAGACCAACCGAGACGGCGCCACGCGGTGTTTCGCGGTAAATTCGAATTGAGCGTACCGCAGATTGATCAGATCTGCGGCACGCCGCAATTCGCGGAATCCTCCGGCTTCTCCACCTCCACTCTCCCGCTCGGCAGCCGCACCCGGCACCTACTCAGCCGTGTCTCGGGCACCTACCTCTTGGGGATCCAGGCGATGAACTGACGGGGTGAAGGGGAGGCCTCCCTCGCCACCCGCGGATCAGGTGGGCGGCGGTGGGCTCACGCGCCACCAGGCAAACAGCACCTTCACCCCTGGCTAGCCCCAGATCCCACCTAAATTGAGGCGCCGGTTTGACGCGGACGGCGGTACCCGAGAATGAGGCCGTGGACGGTGCAGCTACTCGGCTGCTACGGCGAGGGGGTCACGGGGGGCGTTCAAGATGGCCACAGATCCAGCGTGAACCTCCGACCGTCCACGAGCGAGCCACGATGATCTTGGCTCCAATGCCATGTGGGAGCGAAGCTTTGCAGGGAGAATCAAGGGGAGAACCGAGGTAAAAGGCAATGCTACCCCGCGGAAAACGAGAGCGGGGGAGGAAAGGCAAAGACGCGAAATATTGAAGGCAGAAAATCAAGGGAATTTCGATCAGCCGGCACACGTCACTCGTTAGGTAATTTCATAATAAAACAATCATTCATCGCTCTCCGCTTCGCGACTTAAGCTAACGGGTGTTCGTTTCGCGCAAATGATTAAATCTAATACGACAAAACAAAACAAAATGAAACAAACGCTTAATAATTACGGACGATGAGTCTCCGCCAGCGCACTCCCCGAGAAATCGACAAGCGACGACCAAAAACAGGACCGTAAACCCGGTCCACTGGTCGACACCCATTCGTGCGAGTGGCGGGACAAAATATCACGTCACAATAGATATCAGAATTTTTTATGCTGAGCGAATACCATTAATTTTTTTCTACCATTCTCGCATCTTTCTCAATCTTCTTGAATTTTTTTTTTGGGTTTTCTTAAATTCCTCAATTTTTTGGCGTTTCCAAATTTTTTCAAGGGGGGATTAGATTTTTCTCTGAATGTTTATGGAAATGGGGGTCACCAACAAATGTACTTGTCCAAGCTTTTTTTCCCCGGGTTTGAATCCCCATAAAGTAAAGCCGCCTAGCCCGAACCGACAGCCAGCCCAGTCTCCTGCGATATGGCGTTATATGATCATTTATAAAAGTAAAAAAAAGACGCCAAGTATTAAAAAAGTGCAACCGCAGTTGGAAAATTATAACTCACATATCTATATATTACTTTGTATAAAAATTTCTCCATCATTAAAGTTTTGATAAATTTTGCCCTTTCCAAAAAGAAGGGAAATCCGTGGAAAAATACTCCAGAAAAGTAAAAAAGGAACGCCAACTATTAAAAAATCGCAACTTCAGTTGAAAAATAACGACCCAAATTTTTCTTGATAGTACTTTGCAATGTAACACTTTTGATTTACTAAATTTATGTATTTTATTTTTCCTTCACTGCAAACCGTCTTTTGACTTTCATGAAAATCTTATCAAAAAGTGTCGAACTCAATTGAGACAAAAAAAAATGGAATCATAGTGCCGTAGCCAAGAGCTCATAAATGAATGACTAAATTTCATAGACGAACGTACGCCCTTAACACATTCGGTTCAAGAGTTTCTACATTTTGGAGGATTCCAGCGTGATTATCCTGAATATTATGATGAAGTCATCATAATATTCAGGCCAGCTAAATCATAACATTCATGCCAGCTAAAGATCATGAAGTACGTACAATACAATTCCATGGGACACGAAACATAAAAAAGGGCACGTTTGCGTACAAGGGCACGCGAACACGAACACGTACTTCCCGGACGAATTCACTGCAAAGATTATACAAAAACTTGGCGTGCATGGTTTTCAAAAATAAATTCGGGAAGACAAAAGATAATCGAATGTACCAACAAGATTAATAATCATCTCATTTTCGTCTATGAAAGAAGAATTTTCATTTTTACATAGCATTTTTCAGTTTGCATTAAAGGGGGGGAGCAGGCTTTAGGCGCTTCAAAAAATCCATTTTTTTTCGCACAAATGTCTTCCCAAACTATCCAAGAATGTGTCCCTAAAATTTCAGACGCAAATTCGAAATATTTTCGGAGTTACAGAAGAAATAGTGAGCACGCGTCGAGCAGGTATACGAGCGAGATCGCTCGCGGCGCGCGCGCTTCACCCCTTGATCTATTGTACGTTTTGTGATCTATTGTATAGTTCTTTAAAGAGTCTATAGGGCAACTCTATGGACCAGGAATTGCTGATTAGCATATTTATGCGGTAAGTTGCAGAAAATACGATTCTTCATATACGCAAACTGACGCACGATTTCTCGGTTTTTCATTTTTACAATTTTCCCTAATTAGCGGGAAAGATCGGGAAAAAACTAAACGTCCCATCGAAACGGAACGAAATGTTCCGTTCGGGATTAAATTCTCTTCTAGTCGAACCTAAAAAACCTTAAGAAAGTTAAGATCAACCCACTTTTTAAAAAATCTAAAGTGAATTTTTTTTTCACACGAAATGCATTTTTATTTTAATTCGCAAAAAATTGTTGGATTTTTCACTTTTTGTTGAATTTTATTGGTTTAACTAGGAGCTATACTATTGAAAAAAAAAAATTCGGGTTTCTTGTTTCAGATGGAAATTGCGACCGGCACCTTTCCCGCCGCACGACAAATGCACCCTCGAGACGCCTCGGCGAAATGCTTGTACCGGGCATAAAATGACATATGACTTGATGAAAAAATTTAAGAAGACTGATGAAATATATAACAATAAAACCGGAAGTTTCGTTTCAATCGGATATTTCTTTCCTTCCAAAAAAAATCCTTGGAAAAATCGATTTTGTGAAGCCTCTAAAGGAGGCTCCCCCCTTAAAGACAAACTATACTGGAAAAACGACAGTATTTTCTAGTTGGATTTCGCAAACTCGGCCCCCAATGAATTATCGCCCATTGAACACCCTGCTGCAAAGTATCCTATGCACCGAGGGAGGATAATCAACGCCGAACGCGCTGTTTTCAGGACAAATTGTAACCAAGCAGTGGGACGCCACTGAGAGGGTGGTGGGGAATTCCTCGTCCATGTTTACTCGTGTAAACATGGATGAGGAATTCCTTCACCGAAATTATTTTTGAAAACCATGCACGCCAAGTTTTTGTATAATCTTTGCAGTGAATTCGTCCGGGAAGTACGTGTTCGTGTTCGCGTGCCCTTGTACGCAAACGTGCCCTTTTGTAGGTTTCGTGTCCCGTGGAATTGTATTGTACGTTGTAACGGGTTCTTCACAATCGCTAGAGAAATTGAGGGAGAAAATAAATAAATCACACGATAAATGAATTAAAATAATAATAACAAATTTCAGATTTATTGAACGGGAATTTATACAATGAAAATGAGGGAATTTATATGAGAAAAAAAAGGGGCGCCAGCTGGTTGAATCGGTCCAGCAACCGTTACAAATGAAACGCGAAATATCAAAATAAAAACAATATTAAATTATTTAATTTGATAAAATAATCACAAGGGCTGGTTCAGGGAGAGGTTAGAAAATCTTCAACTCAGAGACAGAGGGTCCCTGAAACTCAGGCGTCTTACTATACCAGTGACAAAAAGGGACGACGAGCGAGCGAGGCACGCGATCGAATGAACCACGCGGACGCTCGAACCGGGCCGCGCCGGCGGAACCCGATTTAATGAATCGAGCGAAATCTCACTCGCGTCACACACAAAAACACGAAAAACGGGGCTGAATTAATGAAAAAGGGACACGCGGTGGGCGATCGACGATGGGAATCGAAAAATAGGCAAGAAAATATCGCGACGGGGCTCGAAAACGCGAAACACTGACTCGAAAAATCACGGGAGGGAATGACGGACAAAAAGGGGCAAAAATGGCTTCACGAATAATCAACAGGGGCAAACTCGATGGCACAACACTCGTCGCGTCGACTGACCGACGAAATAGTATCTTTCTCGAACGAAAAGTTCGAGAAAGCGAACGAAAACAAAAAATTGGGTGTCGGGGAAGAGTCAAACGACAACGGAAAAATGGCGTCGCGCGCCCGGCAAGAATCGAAGGACTCACCTGTTTTCTCGATTTTTGAGAGGAAAATCGGAGAATTCGGTGCCGACGTAATCCAAGAATGTCCGGAGAGTGGTCCTTTGTGAAGCCGGGTCGTCGTAATGATTTTAATTATTGATTTAACACAAGGAAACTCCAGAAAAAGCACAAAAAAACGGGACACGTGTTGACCGTGTCGAGTCCGAAGCGGAAGAGAGAGAACTTCAGCGTCTCCTCGAGCTCCTCGGGACGCTCTCGAAGCTTCGCGAAGTCTCGACAGCCAATCAGAACGCGGCTTTAGAGCCGGCTGATTATCGATCCGTTATTGAGCGCCGGCCTCGCGAGATCGCACACAGGTGGCGCTGACGCTGGCCTCGCGACCGGGCGCTGGCGCCACGCTGTCTGCCTCGCGAGACCGAGGCTCAAATCAAGATGGCGGCGCCCACGGCTGTCAAAACAGCCGTGGCAAAGTCGCGTTGTTATCGTCGAAAATACGTCTCGACGCCGCGGAACCCGTTGAGTTTCCTCCGACTCGACGGACAAGCCTTTGTCGGAGGAACGATGGGTGACACGGTTTCCGCGACTCAACGCTTGCCGCGAAAATCGAGTGAGTGCGGGGCTGAGGGGCTGAGGGGGGAAACGAAATATCGACACTCGGGGGAGGGAGGGAAAAGTTCGTAAGTGGGTCAAAAAACGCGAATTTGGAGCGAATGTTAGGTTCGCTCGATCGGTGAGTCGCTCGCCCGCGTTCGTGGAGATATTTGGGAGAATTCTTGATGTTCTCTTCGGGTTCGTCGGTCTCGTTCGGTCCTCCTCGTTCTCAGGGGGGCTGAAATCAAAATAAAAAAGAAAAGGCCGGTCCCAGTCTGGGATCCGGTAGCTCTCGCCGCGGCTCGACAGCTGGCCACGGTACTCGAAAAAGTGACAACGTCACAACGTACATTCATGATCTTCAGCTGGCATGAAGTCATCACAATATTCAGGATAATCACGCTGGAATCCTCCAAAATGGAGAAACCCTTGAACCGAATGTGTTAAGGGCGTACGTTCGTCTATGAAATTTAGTCATTCATTTATGAGCTCTTGGCTGCGGCACTATGATTCCATTTTTTTTTGTCTCAATTGAGTTTGACACTTTTTGATAAGATTTTCATGAAGGTCAAAAGACGGTTTGCAGTGAAGGAAAAATAAAATACATAAATTTAGTAAAACAAAAGTGTTACATTGCAAAGTAATATCAAGAAAAATTTGGGTCGTTATTTTTCAACTGAAGTTGCGATTTTTTAATAGTTGGCGTTCCTTTTTTACTTTTCTGGAGTATTTTTCCACGGGTTTCCCTTCTTTTTGGAAAGGGCAATATTTATCAAAACTTCAATGATGGAGAAATTTTTATACAAAGTAATATACACTCCCGCTCAAAAGTATGGGTTCACTTCTCGAAATTTTCAGCTTTGGTATAAGTTCCATATCTTGGTGGAAAAAGGTCGCAAGAGAATTTAATGAGCACCATTTTGAAGGGGACAGTTTTAGCTTCACGTTGCCATTTTTTATAATTTTTTACATTTTTTTTTATAGTCCCCACGCGCTTTTGAACATGGCAGTTTTTCGATGTTTTTTTGCTCTCTAGAAACGGGCTCTCTGGCTATTAGAAAATTTTCCTTGCAATTTCATTCATCGCAGTTTCAAAGAGGATTTCAAACACTACATTTTCGTTTTTGAAAAAGTATCGTGCGATTTTTTTTACCAAAAATATTCCAATTTTTGACAAAAATTGATAATTTTATTCAATTCGGCGTATCTTGAAAACGGCGAGTGATCGAAGAAAATAGCAAGAGGGTGAAAAGTTGCAATAGATCATGATGGACCTGGTAGATTTATTTCAGAATTTTTTTCCGACATTTGTTTTTTTATACTCGTGGAGTCAAAATAATTTTAATTTTCTCATGATTTTTTCTTTTTTTTTAGACGGCGGAGGCATTTCTTTTATTGGTTTTATCAGCATCTTGTTGTAATTGGAACTAAAAATTAAATTTTGCACAATTTTTTGTACGTTTTTTTCGTGAAAAAAATTAATTTTTAGTACAAATTACGTCAAGATAAAGATCAAAGCGATAAAAGAAAATGGCTCAGCCGTTTAAAAAAAAGAAAAAATCATGAGAAAATTAAAATCATTTTGACTCCACGAGTATGAAAAAACAAATGTCGGAAAAAAATTTTGAAATAAATTTACCAGGTCCATCATGATCTATTGCAACTTTTCACCCTCTTGCTATTTTCTTCGATCACCCGCCGTTTTCAAGATACGCCGAATTGAATAAAATTATCAATTTTTGTAAAAAATTGGAATATTTTTGGTAAAAAAAATCGCACGATACTTTTTCAAAAACGAAAATGCAGTGTTTGATATCCTCTTTGAAACCGCGATAAATAAAATTGCAAGGGAAATTTTCTAATAGCCAGAGAGCCCGTTTCCAGAGCGCAAAAAAACATCAAAAAACTGCCATGTTCAAAAGCGCGTGGGGACTATAAAAAAAATTGTAAAAAATTATAAAAAATGGCAAAGTGAAGCTTAAACTGTCTCCTTCAAAACGGTGCTCATTAAATTCTCTTACAACCTTTTTCCACCAAGATACAGAACTTATACCGAAGCTGAAAATTTCGCGAAGTGAACCCATACTTTTGAGCGGGAGTGTATAGATACGTGAGTTATAATTTTCCAACTGCGGTTGCACTTTTTTAATACTTGGCGTCTTTTTTTTTACTTTTATAAAGTATTATCCCACGGATTTCACTTTTTTTTGGAAAACAGGATGTTCATCAACATTTTTTTTTTTTTTATAATCGAGGGATTATTTGTTGTGGTTGATTGATTGATTGATTGATAATATATTTCCGCCCAAGCAAGCTAAAGGGCGCATAGAATACAGAGAGGGATCGAGAACAATAAATGGTACATCAAGAGTCGCATGAAAAAGCTAAACTAGAGTACAGTAGAGACAAAAAACAAAAAGAAAAGTAAAAGAAAATAAATAGAGATAATACATAATAAGTAATAATAATGAGAATAGTAGTACGTTGTTAATAAGCAACGGCAGTAATGACAAGAGAATATCCGAGTGAAATCGCCAGTAACAGAAGAGATAACAGAGAGTGTGCAAAGGGACCCGACGGCGAACCAGCAGTGTGGATGGGGTTAGGACGACTGAGCAGGGAGTTCGCTCACTAGGAGAAAGCGGTGAAGTTTAGTTTTGAAGGTAGTAAGGGAGGGGGAAGCTTTAATATCAGGAGGCAGGGAGTGCCAGAGGTAAGCAGCTGAAAGACGGAAGGAATTATGGTAGATGGAGGTGCGATGATTGGGGATATGGAAAGTTGTGGAGGAGGGGTCGTTAGTCCGTTCGGATCTTCTAGCGGCGGGAACATCCTGGGGGAGCAGATCGAGAATGTAGGATGGAGCGTCGTTGTGGGAAATGCGATAGGCAGCAATCGCCAGGAAGTAACGCCGTCGGTTGACAGTAGAGAGCCAATTAAGTTGATGCCGGTATGGAGAAATGTGGGTATCTCGACGTAGATCAAATATGAAGCGCACGCAGGTATTTACCAATCTTTGTAATTTGGTGTTTAATTCGCCGGAGACATCATGGGAAACGAGGCAACAATAATCAATTTTTGAGAGAACCAGCGTCTGAATTAACGTGACCCTGACCGCAACAGGGATGGCATTGCGATTGAATTGGAGCTTGTGTAAGATAGAGTGAACTTTTTGAGAGAGTGAGTTGACGTGCCTGGTCCAGGAGAGATCTGAGGTAAGAATTACACCCAAGTTGCGGGCATGGGTCACGTAGGGAAGAGGGTCTAACCCAATATGAATTTGAGGGCAAGTCGCCGAGTCTACCGTGCGAACGAAGGCATTGCTCCCAATAACAAGGGCTTTGGTTTTAGATGCTTTGAGCTTGAGACCATTGGAGACGGCGAAATCGTTAATGATGTTAACGTCCGCTGATATTTGAGCAATGCCGACGTTGAGCTCGGCAGGGAGACAGTGCAGGTAGATCTGTGTGTCATCGGCGAAGATCATCCGATTGGAATACCGCAGGTTTGAGCCTATGTCGTTAATAAATAGAAGAAAAAGAAGAGGGCCAAGTACGGAGCCCTGCGGAACACCACGAGTGACGTCGCACCAGGCAGACAGATCCCCGTTTTCGTCAATGACCGATTGCGATCTGCCAACAAGATAGGAATAGAGGAAGAAAATAGCTGAGTCTGCAAAGCCAAGGTGTTTGAGCTTAACAAGAAGTTGAAGGTGTGAGACTGTGTCGAAAGCTTTGCTGAAGTCGAACAGAACTAAGATCGTTAGTTTACGCTGATCGATAGCAAGCCTAATGTCGTCAGTAACCCGTAAGAGGGCAGATTGTGTGCTGAAATTAGTGCGAAAGCCTGATTGACGTGGATCGAGTAGGTTGTTGGTAGTGACAAAATAATAAATTTGATTGTAAAGAGCTCGCTCAAAGACCTTGGAGATGACAGATAAGTTGGCGATCGGTCGCGTGTCTGACGGGTTGTGAGGTAGATTCGTTTTGGATAGAGGTCTGATTAGCGCGCGTTTCCAAAGCGGAGGAAAGTGAGAGAGAGATAGAGCCTGATTGTAAATGAACGTGAGGGTAGAAGCAACATTAGCGAGAGAGTTTACAATTGAAAAAGCAGAGATCTCGTCGTAACCGTGGCTGAGGGAAGAAGAAGATAGTGCGGACAGAAGTTTGACGACGTCGTCGAGAGAGATAGGAAGGAAGGCGAAGGAGGGATCAGGCCTGGCAACAAGGTCAAGAGATTAAGTGAGAGTGGAGAGATCGAGCTGGGAGTCAGTGCTGACGATGGTGGCATAGTACGAGTTTAACACTTCGTCTGCAAACGTGGGTCTTTCGTGTCCGAGCGAAAACAACTTTAGTATGTTTCTCGAAAATGAGGAATGTACGGACGCTCCTTCCAGTCGCTAAAAAAAGTTAGGTAGGAGGGGGGAACAATAGCCCAAGTTGCAAATTTTTAGTAGCTCCCGGGCGGTCGCGACAAGCGCGCGAACATTGTGAAGGACGCGAAAGACCCAGGTTTACAGACGGCGTGTATTAAGGGGTCTGGCCACCCTGAATTTTTATTTTTTGACATTTTTTTTTATTTTTTTTTTATGAATCCTTTACTACAACGGACATTTTAAGACCTGTTGCGTATGGAAACACTCGATATTGGCAAAATTACAGGCACATTTTCCAAGTTTGAGCACGATCGCGGACGGTTATTTGCCACTGCGGGCTGTTTGGCGCTACTGCGGCCGATTTTGCGCTAATGCGAGCGGTTGAGTCCCACTGCGCGCGGCCGACCGCGCCCTGCGACCTTACTTCAAAACTTGCGCGCATCAGCCCATACCGCTGTCGTATTGTGTCCTTTTATGTTATGAATCGTTTACTTTGTTACTTGAAGTACTGTAAAAAGTACCTGAAGTACTGTAAAAACACAGAGTATTTTACTCATGATGAACGTACTCAATCTAACCGTTGGAGATCGCAGCTACAGTTTCTGCACTACAGCAGACGATGAGCGCTGCGCTACAGCGCAAATTCGCGCTTAAAACGATTCTAAGGAAGCAAGAACAGCACGAAGGGACGGTCAAAGAAGGGCCCAAGACTGGCAATCAGCTGCCGAAGGAGTTGTCTATGGTCCAGGGATCGCTGATTGAAGGTAAGACTCGCCTACTTTCTTTTGCGATTATCTCGAAACTATATTTTTTGACATGGTACCTTCGAAATCTCGGAGACTAGCCGTTCGATTGCTTTCAAATTTTCACCGAATATTCTCAGATACATTATCTACAATGTTACGTAGGATTTTTTCGATAACTTGATTAGTTTTTTTCTTATTAATGCTTTTGCTTGGAAAATATCGGTAAAAAATGATAATTTTTGTTTTGCGGCTCACCATAATTTTTCTAACGTTCGAAAAACAAAACGGCTACGCTACATTGTAGTCACACTACATTGTAATAACCTGAATTTTTATTCTATTTTTCAGATGTACCATGACCGAGTTCCAGGTGGGACAAGGACCGCGCGTATCTTGTGGAGGACCCCCGCGGCAACTAACGTCACGGCGTCATTTTTAAATATTTTCAAATAAAATTTTTAAATTTTATTTTCAAATAAAATGTTACTCTTGACACTCTTTATGATAATGACCTAAATAAGAAAAATATTCCGACCGATAGTTTCGGATTTATTAATTGAAAAATGAAAAAGTGCATTTCTCGGTTCGCCAGGGTGGCCAGACCCCTTAAACCGGTAAGTGAGGGAATTTTTTTGAAAACGTTTTATCGTGTTTTTGGCATTCATTTGGTAGCAGTATGCCTAACAAAAAATTTGAAATTTTTTCGAAAAAAATTTCGAATTTTTTTGAACAAATTTTTGAATTTTATTCAAGTTTTTTTTTTAAATGGAGCAGCGATCGGCTGAGTCGACTTCCGAACGAGCGAAAAACCGCATACTGCTGTGCAAAATGCAAAAAACCAGTTTGTGAAAACCATCGCGTCATGTGTTGTGCGCACTGCGTCGAGTGAAAACTAAAACACGATACACCCGGTAATACACCCAGATACTTATCATTGTTGAAGAAGGAAAAAAACATACGTTTTTTGCTAATAAAATATGTAAATAGCAATGCAATCAGAGTTGTGAAAATAGTAGTGTGAAAGAAATGCGCTACTCATTACTTTCGATAATGTAGATTTGATAATTCTCCCGTTACAAAATACAAAATTGATGTTTAATGAAGGCGTGTTCAATTACAAATTGAAAAAGTAGTGTGTAATGAATGCGTGTTCCATTACAAATAAAAAAAGTAATGTGTAATGGATGCATGTGCCATTACAATCTAAAAAAGTAATGTGTATTTAATGAGTGCTTCATTACAAATTACAATTAAAAAAAAAGTAATTTGTAGTGGAGAATATTCCATTACAAATCGAAAAATTAGTGTCCTCGCATTAGAACGTTGTACAATGCGGTTTCATTATTTTATTTTGCTTTTTTGACCATTTGTGATCTTCCACAGGTTACATGTCGTGTGACACTCTTCCACACTGATCGCAAATGATCATTAAAGAAAAAAAAAAACATGCACGTTATTTAGGGATTCAATAGCCAAATTTTCTATGAAAAACTTATAATTTTTATTGGATTGCTTATAAGTATGAGTAACAGCGTGTAAAAACTAGTTCAAATATTACATTGTTTACGGTTGAATACACTCTCACACTCCATATTTGGAGACGAACTGTTTTTTTTTGTTTCTAGAGCAACTAGACCGACGAAGATTCTAGTTTTTTGACTTTTCCAATTTCATTGATTTTATTTTTACTGTTATTTCTTCCACTAAAGAACTTGTTGAAGAAATTTTACGAAAACATAAAATTTGACCCTTATGCACCAACTTACTTTTCTACCCCAGAGGAGTATTTATTTTTCCGCTTATTCTGTCGCTTCTATTTCCCTTGTCTGCCTACGTCTTTTTTTTTCGCTGCTGTCGTTAAAACTGCAACACGCATTAGCCTTTAAAAGTACTCTTCTTTCAAAATGACTATCACTCAAACGGTTATATTTTGGCAAATCCATCATGGTTGCGTAGCTGAATAGTCGTTCGACCGGAGCTGACGAGGGCAACGCAGTGTTGAATTTTAAAAATACTTTTTTTATCATCGGATACTTCTTGAGCATCGTAAGCTGCGTATCTGGGTCTTGCAAATATCGCGTCAATTCGATTTCAGCAGCACCGTGGCTAATTCCCGTTTCCAGATCGCGAAATACTGATTCTCCGTCTCCAAAATCAAATCCGTCTGTTGGTTCCAGGGAATTGCAATTATTGGCGGGAATATCCCGACTCGATGTCATAGAAGCCACATTGAGCACTTCGTTGTATATGCGTTTCTGTATTTCAGATGAAAAACACCGGAACCAACGAATTTTGAATTGTGGATGTGATACCGATGCTATCGCTGCAGAAACACCTTCATTGGTGACTTCAAACATTTTTTTAAATCTCACTTCAAGGGCTTGAATCGTTCCCTTAACAATGGGCTGACAAACTCGAACATTGCGGTTACCCTCAAGCAAAATCATTTTTCTTCGGAGAGAAAGGAGAGTTGGCAAGAGGTAGCCATAGTGGCAGTTGATATCTCCTTGCAAAGAATCGATTGATGTCGCTAAATCCTCGGTGCATTTAATATACTCTTCCAGGTATTGAAAATCACACCTGTTGAAGGGATCTCTTAGTGAAATTCGCTCACCTGTTTCTGCGCAACGCAGAAGTTTATCTTTGCAATGTATTAATTGCTTGAGGCAATCGAACAAACTATTCCACCGAGTAATTACTGGTCTTCGTAAACCGATGCCCAAATAATCTTTCATGACTTCGTTGGTTTTTGGAGACCGTAAACTCTTCCAAAGGGAGGTACACTTCGCTATCACATTCTTATGGCGTGCTCCTAATTCTCTCGAAGTTTCGATTATTTTATTCGTATCTGTGGTAGCAATGAGGTTGAGCGTATGACTGGCGCAACGAAAATGTTGCGGTAATTGCTTCTGGCATTCGTCTGCAAAGTCGGTGTCCAGCGTGATTTCGTGATTCGATTCCACAGTCATCAAAGTTTCAGAAAAATCTTCCTCTGAAAAGTCGTCTGACGTTTCTTCTACAAAATGAAAACATTCATTCTATATATTCTTTTCTCTCGGTATTCTATATTCTTGTCTCATATATTCATTAGAAATAGACGTACTCATTGCTAACTTCATTTTTCAAGTTCACTGCATTCAATGCAGCGTACTTGCATTGTAAAACATAAAATGGTAAGGGATTTGAATCAATAAGTTTTTAATTTTCTGAGGTATCACTGGAACCGTTTTTAAAAATGTCATCCTGAGAAACCCTCATTTGAAGTTTTTGTGCGATTCAAAATTGAAAAAAATCATTGTTTTCGTAATATATAATACTGTAATGTTAACATGGAAAAAGTTTTTTATTTTTAAATAAGAAACTCACTAAAAAAAAAATCTTAGTAATCGTCTTTTTCGGTATAGAAATGAGAACATGCCCTTGAACGATTACTATCGTAGCTACGACTTCAACGAATTTGAAAAAATAATTACAAATGTTATTACGAGAAGACAGTATCACAATCATTTTCAATATTGCTAATTTTTTTTCAGAATTTTGCCTTCAAATAAAGTACTCAAAATCCTATTCAAAAATATTTTTGGTTAACATTGTATGAGCAATACAAGAAGGGCTCACCAGTTGGAATAATATCCGCAGCATCAACACCGTACTCCCGAAATGCTTTGACAAAGTTCGATCCATTATCGGTAATGGTGGCCACAATTTTTCTGGGTGTTAAATTGAAGGACAGATGAATCTCCGCTAGATATGTCGCAATAGCTTCATACGAGTGGGTACCAGGAAAGCGCCGGCACGCAATCGCCGCGGATTTTCGATTTAAAGTATATGGATGTAACTGTTAACAGATATCGAATATGATTTTTTTCAATATTTTTAGCTCTTGAAGAAAACACAGTTGTGAGACGAGATACTAGGACGGTATAAGAAAATATTCAAAGGAACGATTAAATTTTGTAAATAATGGAAAAAGCCTGTAAGCAACACGTTTAAGTTCGTTTGCTTTTTTTGCAAATGAAAAGCGATGTGGGAAAAAAACGATGATTTCTCTTGCCGTACCATGAAAAGTCTCAAAAATCCACGAAATTTTTTAGTTCAACTCGGATTTCCTTTAAAAAAAAACTTACCCAATGAAGCGTTACCCCGACAAATCGACGATTTTTTCCGGACCAAGCGTCTGCTGTTGTACAGACGTAATCAATTGATGCGATTATCTCACGGAGCTCAGTGATCTGTCGTTCTGCCAGACTAATAATTGATTTTGACAGTGAGTGTCGCGTCAGATGTTTTAAACTCAGTCCATCTTTTTTTATGTTCAAGTCTACACATGTACATAAGAGAATAAAAAGTTAGCGTCATGTCTCAAATCTTATAAAAATACTCCGTAAAATAAAATTAACATACCATCGAAAATTTTTCTAAAAGATTTTTTCTCAACCGTATTCAATGGTGCCATGCTGTCCACAATGTAATTCGTGACACTTGAATTAAATTCACTTTGAGAGAACGTACATGACCATCGTTTTTTATTTTTTGGTTCTTCGTTCAATTTTCTTGACAAAGAATCCTGCGTGTACTCGACATATTCTTCTGGATGACGTCTCTGCGAATAAAATATTTTTGCATTGTTGCATTCTGTTAAATTAATATAATTTGTTGTTAAAATACTAACCTTTAGATGTGTCGTCCAGTTAGAAGTACTGCGAAGTGTGCCGGCGATGATTTTTTCTCGTGGACAAATCATGCAATTCGCACGGATTGTCCCATCCACTTGTGATAGTTCCTTCACGACTTTAAAGTATCTACCATCCAGGCACAGTCGCTTGTTGCACTCCACATCCAAAGGATCATCCGAAGGTTCTTCTTCCTCAATAGAAATTTGGCTCAAACGATGAATCGGAAGATCTTCAACGATCTGCGATGTTGATGCTTTTACCAGGAGGGCAAAGAATATTTAATAGTAATAGGCACTCATAAAATGCATAATAAGCATATGAACTTTGTAACTTTATGAATTAAAGATTTAACGCTTAATTACCTGGATGAGAAAATCCCCCTTGCACGACATCGCTGTGGACAGCCATCTGCTGATTTTCTTGCGAAGATGAGACCACATTCTCATCTTCTGGGTCTGGAGAAATAAATCACTATGATAAGGCAGGCTGCAATATATTATCCGATTTTCAAAGGTAATTGTTTTCTTTGAAATATTGTTGTACGAAGTGCACTTTCTCTAAGATCCAAAGGGTTAAATGCAGTTCTTGGGAAAAAACACACATTTTTTTATGTGATTCCCCAACTTTCTTGAGGGCGATAAATCAGACGACAACCACGGTAGTTTAGAAGAAACAGTATTAAGGTCACACATATTTTTCAATGAAAGAGAAAAGTTGAAAAAAAATTGAATTGAAAATTCCGAAGTGGTTTTTAGAAGCGAAGAACAATAATAAAAAGTGTGAAATATTTTTTTTGTATAGTTCAAAATGTATAGCATTAAAAAGATTCGATGTAGTTTTTCGCTCCGATTAGCCGTTCGAGAGTGAATTGGCTGAGAATGGAGCGAGAACGATAAAAAAAATTGAGTACGGATATCCCATAATAGTCATCGAATTGGATCATGTAAATGCACGAAAAAACCACGTTTTATGATGATCCTGAAGTTTCGATCGTTGGAATGCAACGAAATTCTGTTATTTCTTCAGCAGAGCTCATAATTATTATTCAATATTTGCTCCGGCCAAACGAAGGATCGTCTCTTCCGACCAAAAAACTCAGTCGACACGAAAAATTGCCATGATCTTCAAAATGCAATGAATAATCAATAGAAAAAATATTTTTCGTTGAATCTCAACGTTGCAAACTTCAGAGTCATGTTTTATATCAATGTTACTTATATTATATTACGAAAGACTAACGAAAAATAAAGGTTTGGAGGTGGTTGAGTTGACGCGGAAACGTAAACGTAAACTGAAACGTAAACATATTGCCTACTGGAGATAGTACTTTCGACATTGTGCGGTGTACAGGTCGATGTTGACGCGTCCGCGTGTTTACGCGAACGCAAAGAATTTGGAGCCAACGGACGCTTACGCGGTATTTCGCTGGTATCCTTACCATCCGACTTGACTAGTTTCTGAAAGCTCATGTAGATTATAATAAAAAATTTCGATGACAGTAATATGCTTGTATAATTTCAAATAACAAATTGAGTAAAAATTGGATATGTATGAAGTGTAGTTCAATTCATATTAATTTCTGTGCTACGAGTTTGCATTTTTAAAAACGTAAAGCGAACCTGTTGACAAATAGACTCTGAATAAATAGGAAATGCACATGCAGAAAAAACAAATGCTATTGCTGCAGTAGATAAATAGACAGTGCTTTTTGGAGTAATTTTTACATCAATTCAAGATAAATTTACAGTCACGTTAATTGCTAAATCATAAGGTGTATACGAAGGCAGGCGGGAATTAAGTTAATATATACTGACAGCAATAAGTTTTCTTGAATTGTAATTTTTGCGACAATGGAGTGAAAAATACTCCGAAACTCAGTTCATACATTTACCAATACTATAGTAAATCTAACAAAAACTTGATACACACAAATTTTTTTCATTGAAGAAGTAGTAAACGTACCTTTGAGCAAAATACGTCTTGCTCTGAACGGTCGTAGAAACACACTAAAACACACAGACACCGCATACACGGAACTCTTTTCGCGTGGTGTTTCCGGAAAGATAGTGGGGATAGTACGCACGTGAGTCGAACCTATCCAAACGTTCGTGATTGATTCCGAATACTGGTAACTTGCCGAAACAATATACAAACATTATCTTATTTTACATTGAACCAATTTTTTCACACTGTTATTACTTATAATTATGAGCGATCTAATAAAAATTATTAGTTATTGATATAAAATTTTTCCATTAAATGCCAGAATAACGCGGATGTTTTTTTTCACTTCACTTCATTTGTGATCATTGTGGAAGATCGCAAATGGTCAATAAAGCAAAATAAAATAGTGAAATCGCATTGTGCAAGGTTCTAATGCGAGGACACTAATTTTTCTATTTGTAATGGAATATTCTTCACTACCAATTACTTTTTCTTTAAATTGTAATTTGTAATAGAGCACTCGTTCATTACGCGTTACTTTTTAAATTGTAATGGCACATCCATCCGTTACACATTACTTTTTTGATTTGTAATGGAACACGCATTCATCCCACATTACTTTTTTGTTTTGTAATGGAACACGCTTTCATTACACATTAATTTCAGATGTTGTAATGGTACATTTATACATTGCATAATAGACAGTGTAATGGGTAATAGTTACAGTAATGCATTAAAAAAATAATGCATTATTTCCAACTCTGAATGCAATGCAATGCAATTTATTGTCTGTTTTCATGCCCAAAACTTAAGCATTTAACTTCGAACGAACGGAACGAAATAATTTTTTTCTCAAAGCTACATTATTTAACTTTAATTTCCAATTTGAAAAACTACGCTATCATTTTTTTTCTCTGAGTTACAATTTTTTTGGTAAAATAAAAAAAAATCCGAATTTATTCATTTATTTGACAGAAAATTTATGAAAAAATAAAATTTTCGAAAATTTTACAACTGGGACTTCAAAACGAGACTTTCAAATGGTAGCATGAATTTTTTCAGAATTTTTTCAGTACGTTAAAGGGGTGAAATAATGAGCGGACTCTAAAGACCCACGTTTACAGACGGGCGATGCGGGAAAAACGTTTACAGACGAAGTGTTAATTGATCTGCAGAGAAAAAGTGAAAAGGCGAGGAGGATCTAGGTTTGACTAGACCCAGAGTCGTAAGCTCCTTCCACAAGCGAGAGGCGTTGGTGGTGCCGTTCAGTTTATCAAGGAGGTATCTCACTCTCGAGCTCCGGAGTAGAGCAGTGACGCGGTCACGGAAATTGCGGTAAACAGTAAATGCAAGAAGATTTCGAGTGCGTTTGGCACGTTTGTAGAGAGCATTACGTTCCTTGATCATAAGTTTGATGTCAGGGGTTATCCAAAGTGTTGGCGGTTTGGTGGCAGCGAAAGTGAAACGGGGTGCGTGTTTGTTTAGAGTCACGGTAATGGTGGAGGTGTAAGCCGAAAGAAGTGAGTCAAGGTCGCTGGGTAGAGAGATTGGAGAGATAGGGATATTGGAGAAAGCTATGGTCAAGTCGCGATTATAGGCTGAGGCGTTAAAGTGTTTTAAGTTCTTTCTGGTCAGTGTGCGAGGGATGAACACGTTCGACGCAAAGTTAACCGTGATATCGAGAGCATCATGACCCGCTATGAAGGGTGCATCGGACTTGGAGAAATTAATGACCATTGGCATATAGGCCATAATGGCATATAGGCCATTGGTTGGTTGTTCTGGAGAGAGGATAAATCTCTACACATCGAAAACCATGGAGAAATATACCTAGCAGAGATCGGCAAAAAAATATTTAAAAATCTCAAATATTCAAGTCTTGGAGAATGGAGATTTAGAACGTAGAAATTCCAAAATATTCGAGGAATGTTGATCTAGTAAAATCGCATTATCGAATATCAAAGGAATTTGAATTTGGGCAAAAGAAATTCTCAAATACTCGAATATTTGGTACTCGATGAAATATTATTTATCAAATCCCGAGGAATTTGTATTTGGCCGAAGGAAATACTTAAATATTCGATACTTGATGGAAAATAAGTATCAAATACCCGAAGAATTTGTACTTGGCCAAAAGAAATCCTCAAATACTCGAATATTTGACACTTGATAGAGAATAAAGTATCAAATACTCAGAGGATTTGTGTCGGGAGTGGGAAAGAGAAAGAGAGAGAGAGAGAGAGAGAGAGAGAGAGAGAGAGAGGGAGGGAGAGAGAGAGGGAGATACCATCTTTAATATACCATCTTCGATATACCATCTTTGTTTTTGGACTGAAAATATTTTCACTACAAATACAAATTCCTGGGGTATTTGATACTTAATTCTCTTTCAAGTATCCAATATTCGAGTATTTGACACTTCATTCTCCATCAAGTATCAAATATTCCATTATTTGAGAATTTTTTTGGTCAAGTCCAAATTCTTCGGATATTTGATACTTTATTTTTATCCAGTATCAAATATTCGATTATTTGAGAATGTCTTTTTACCAAGTAGAAATTCTTCGGCATTTGATACTTTAATTCGATCAAATATCAAATAATCGAATATTCAGGAGTTTGCTCAACCAAATCTCAATTATTTGAGTAATTGGTAATAATTGTCGATATTGATACCAAAAATATTAGTAGTGCCGACCTCTGATACCTAGACATCAAAAACCATGAAGAAATATACCTGGACATCAAAAACCATGGAGTCGTGGACCTAGGCACCGAAAACCATGGAGCCGTCGACTTAGACATCGAAAACCATGGAGGAATATACACTCCCGCTCAAAAGTGTGGGTTCACTTCTCGAAATTTTCAGCTTCGGTATAAGTTCCATATCTTGGTGGAAAAAGGTCGCAAGAGAATTTAATGAGCACCATTTTAAAGGGGACGGTTTTAGTTTCACTTTGCCATTTTTTATAATTTTTTACATTTTTTTTTATAGTCCCCACGCGCTTTTGAACATGGCAGTTTTTCGATGTTTTTTTGCGCTCTACAAACGGGCTCTCTGGCTATTAGAAAATTTTTCTTGCAATTTTATTCATCGCAGTTTCAAAGAGGATTTCAAACACTGCATTTTCGTTTTTGAAAAAGTATCGTGCGATTTTTTTTACCAAAAATATTCCAATTTTTGACAAAAATTGATAATTTTATTCAATTTGGCGTATCTTGAAAACGGCGGGTGATCGAAGAAAATAGCAAGAGGGTGAAAAGTTGCAATAGATTATAATGGACCTGGTAGATTTATTTCAGAATTTTTTTCCGACATTTGTTTTTTTTATATTCGTGGAGTCAAAATAATTTTAATTTTCTTGTGATTTATTCTTTTTTTGAGACGGCGGAGGCATTTCTTTTATTGGTTTTATCAGCATCTTGTTGTAATTGGAACTAAAAATTTAATTTTGCACAATTTTTTGTACGTTTTTTTCGTGAAAAAAAATTAATTTCTAGTTCAAATTACGTCAAGATAAAGATCAAAGCGATAAAAGAAATGGCTCAGCCGTTTAAAAAAAAGAAAAAATCATGAGAAAATTAAAATCATTTTGACTCCACGAGTATGAAAAAACAAATGTCGGAAAAAAATTCTGAAATAAATTTACCAGGTCCATCATGATCTATTGCAACTTTTCACCCTCCTGCTATTTTCTTCGATCACCCGCCGTTTTCAAGATACGCCGAATTGAACAAAATTATCAATTTTTGTCAAAAATTGGAATATTTTTGGTAAAAAAAATCGCACGAAACTTTTTCAAAAACGAAAATGCAGTGTTTGATATCCTCTTTGAAACTGCGATGAATAAAATTGCAAGGGAAATTTTCTAATAGCCAGAGAGCCTGTTTCCAGAGCGCAAAAAAACATAAAAAAAACTGCCACGTTCAAAAGCGCGTGGGGAATATAAAAAAAATTGTAAAAAATTATAAAAAATGGCAAAGTGAAGATAAAACTGTCTCCTTCAAAACGGTGCTCATTAAATTCTCTTACGACCTTTTTCCACCAAGATATAGAACTTATACCGAAGCTGAAAATTTCGCGAAGTGAACCCATACTTTTGAGCGGGAGTGTACCTAGGAATCAAAAACCATGGAGCCATCGAACTACACATCGAAAACCATGGAGAAATATACCTAGACATCATAAACCATGGAGCCGTGGACCTAGACACCGAAAACCATGAGGCCGTGTACCTAGACATCGAAAACCATGAAGAAATATACCTAGGCATCGAAACCCATGGAGAAATATACCTTGTAACGGAACGAAGCATTCCGTCCACACGGGCGTCGTGTGTTTGGCTCACCCACACACACGTGAGGTAAGCTGTGCCTCCTCGATTCCCAAAATTAAAGCCCACCTCGCGATACGAGCCTTTTGACACACCCTCCGGGTACGTCGCAGCGATGATCCGCGCGAAGAACAGCCCATCGGACCGCCTCGCGCGACACGCCTGTCAAAGTGCCAAAATAAACTCGCCACTTGACTCCAGTGGTCATCCCACCTGACCGACACCCCACCTGTCATCCCCTGGAACGATACGGAAGGGAAAAATCTCCTCACGTCCCGTTTTCCTATTTAAGGGCCAGCAGCGAGAGCTCGAGTCATTCTTGTCTTCGAAACTTCAAATTTACACTCTCTGCGAGCAATCATCAACGGGTAATGGACTTACAATAAATTGTCGAGTCGTACTCCTCCAATTCACCCGGACTCGCGATTAGGAAACTAGATCTGGGCGAAGTACCATCATTGCGCTGGTTTTCTGATCTCAGAGCTAGTCCGTGTGTCTGGTGGACGTAGGCAGGGCGTATTTCGCGGATTTCAAAGAATCAAAGAGTAAAACGAGACGAGTCGCGGATTTCATCGCGTTTCAGCCGGCTCACTGCAAAGGAGCGCGGCACCGCGTGTTCCGTATCGTCGTCTCATCGCTTTTCCGCAGAAACGCCTCGCTCAAGTCCACACGGGTCGCGTGAATTGCACCGGGAAATTGTAAAAAGAAGAAAAGAAAATCATAAATCTTGCACGCCAGCTTCACTGGCGTTTCGTGTATCTAGCCTCGGCAACTAGATACCCAGCAGAGAAAGATTTCAAACAAATCTCTGCCCCGCCATGAGAATCACCGTCAATTTCGGAAATTAATTGCGGTAATTCGCCCTATTTCAACATCAGCCTCTCTGATGCTTCAGACGGTCGTCCTCGCCGACGCTCGTCTTTCGGGATCGACGTTTCCCGTCCTGCCATGAGAATGGACGTGTTGTAAACAAATCGCGCAAATTCGTTCTTTTCCTCGCCAGCCTCACTGACGAGCCTAAATCAGGCCTTGACTACAATTCCGAGAGAATATTTTCTTTTCTCTTCCGACGCTTCTCGTCGACAGAACTCGCACACGCGCCTTCTGCGTGGGTGCGAATTTGACCACGGCGTGCGCGAGCGGTGCTTTGCCTCGCTCGTGCTCTCCCTCAATCCCGCGTAACTCCACTAGCCCGATTTTCCTGGCTAATTCCTCTTAACTTCAACTAACTACTGTGTATTTCCTCCTGCCGTAACACCGCACAGGGCTTTACTCGCTTTCAATCTAGTTTTTCTTTGTATTTCGCTTAATTATCAAATAATCATTATTTCTCTTACAGCAGCGATCCCTCTCTGATTCTCAGGAATGCCGATGATGAAGGGTCGAAGTCGTCTTTCATGACGACGCGCACAACAACACCCTGAGGCAACGCATAACTCCCATGGAGTGTGCGATTGAGAGAGACCGCTGCATGAATAAAAATCCGTCAATTTGCTAACTATTTGAGACTCAATTCTTCCCGAATCCTACTCCTCACAAGGAATCGACCTCGAGCCCGTAACCCGTTTCTCCCAAAGCACGAGAGAGGCGGGAGAGCCGCTCGTGCATAAGCCGAAACGTCTCAACCTAGACATCAAAAACCATGAAGAAATATACCTGGACATCAAAAACCATGGAGCCGTGGACCTAGGCACCGAAAACCATGGAGCCGTCGACCTAGACATCGAAAACCATGAAGAAATATACCTAGGAATCAAAAACCATGGAGCCATCGAACTACACATCGAAAACCATGGAGAAATATACCCAGACATCATAAACCATGGAGCCGTGGACCTAGACACCGAAAACCATGAGGCCGTGTACCTAGACATCGAAGACCATGAAGAAATATACCTAGGCATCGAAACCCATGGAGAAATATACCTAGACATCAAAAACCATGGAGCCACCGAACTACACATCGAAAACCATGGAGAAATATACCTAGACATCATAAACCATGGAGCCGTGGACCTAGACACCGAAAACCATGAGGCCGTGTACCTAGACATCGAAGACCATGAAGAAATATACCTAGGCATCGAAACCCATGGAGAAATATACCTAGACATCAAAAACCATGGAGCCACCGAACTACACATCGAAAACCATGGAGAAATATACCTAGACATCAAAAATCATGGAGCCGTGGACCTAGGCATCGAAAACCATGGAGCCGTGGACCTAGACACCGAAAACCATGGAGCCGTGGACCTAGACATCGAAAACCATGGAGAAATATACCTAGACATCAAAAACCATGAAAAAATATACCTAGACATCATAAACCATGGAGCCGTCGACCTAGACACCGAAAACCATGGAGCCGTCGACCTAGACATCGAAAACCATGAAGAAATATCCCTTGGAATAAAAAACCATGGAGCCGTGGACCTAGACACCAAAAACCATGGAGAAATATACAGAGACATGAAAATCCATGGAGCCGTGGACCTAAACACCGAAAACCATGGAGAAATATACCTAGGCATCGAAAACCATGGAGAAACATACAGAGGCAACGAAAACCATGGAGAAATATACCTACACATCGAAAACCCTGGAGAAATATACCTAGACAACAAAAACCATGGAGCCGTGTACCTTGACAACGAAAACCATGGTAGCTAGACAACGAAAACCATATGGAAAGAGAGGTCCGATATATCTGTCTCTCTCGCTCAGTGGCGCGCGAAGAGTGAGGATACCGCGTTCAGCGGAGAGGGTGACGTCAAAGGCCAAAAATGTCCACCAGTCTCGCAAAGGACGTATGTCCAAGCGCCTGCGCGCACAACTTACGCCTTTCTGACTCCAAGAAACAGAAGGGAACCCAAACTTCGCGTCCAAAATCTTCAATGTTAGATTTCTCTGGATTGGCTGAACGGATTTTGTTCTACCAAGGACCATTCGAAAGATAAAAAATCATAGAAAATTCAAATCTAATATGAGATTTTTCCCTTAACCCGGTCTCCTGTAAAAACGCTCCAAAGTTTCTGTGACGTCATAAAACGCCTATTTTACTGTATATAAGAGTACGGCCGGCTCGCGCGCTACGCTTTTCTGTTAAGGGGTCTGGCCACCCTGGCGAACTGAGAAATGCACTTTTTCATTTTTTAATTAATAAATCCGAAACTATCGGTCGGAATAGTTTCATTATTTAGGTCATTATCATAAAGAGTGTCAAGAGTAACATCATAAAATTTTATCTGAAAATATTTAAAAATGACGCCGTGACGTTAGTTGCCGCGGGGGTCCTCCACAAGATACGCGCGGTCCTTGTCCCACCTGGAACTCGGTCATGGTACATCTGAAAAATAGAACCTCCCAGGGAAAAAAAACTTGGACAAGTACATTGTTTGGTCCCATAGCCGAAAAAAAATCCTCCATTCGTGCAGCGGTAAAATTTGGAATATCAAAAATCTGACAAGTACTGAACAGAGATCGGCTCTGGCATGTGAATCCAGCCGAAAACAAATAACTGTTTACATCCAGCCTCAAATTTTCTGATATCAGTGACAAGACAAGTATTGAATTGACCACTAGGTATCAGTTAACGAGAATGAAAAAAAAACATCAATTGTTTCTTCGAAAGTATTGCTGGATTATTTTTAAAAAATGGAGAGCGCGTATGCGCACAGAGTAGTTGGCCGGCCCATTACTTTTGACTCTTTTGGGCCGTGGTCAATTGATTCAATTCGAAAGATCATACGAAGAAGTTTTCTAAGACACCGTGCAAAAAATTGAACTAAAATTCATGCGATAATTATCTGGGTAGCAGCTTTAAAATTTTATTAACTGATTGAGCTGAACCATATCCTAAGCATGGAATAAGTTTGCAACAACAACAGTTATAATTAGAATTACAATTATATTCTATTCAAATCGACCCCGAATATTGTGGATATTGTGAGATTGTCCCGCGATATGCAGGTTGCTTACTTGGTTGAATTTTTATAGTTTTAGAGTACATGTGTCTGATGAGCGTAGTCCCAATTCGATTCATTCTCGGATGAGCAATTTGCATGAAAAGTAATGGGCCGGCCAAGTACTCTGTGCGCATACGCGCTCTCCATTTTTTAAAAATAATCCAGCAATACTTTCGAAGAAACAATTGATGTTTTTTTTTCATTCTCGTTAACTGATACCTAGTGGTCAATTCAATACTTGTCTTGTCACTGATATCAGAAAATTTGAGGCTGGATGTAAACAGTTATTTGTTTTCTGCTGGATTCACATGTCAGAGCCGATCTCTGTTCAGTACTTGTCAGATTTTTGATATTCCAAATTTTACAGCTGCACGAATGGAGGATTTTTTTTCGGCTATGGGACCAAACAATGTACTTGTCCAAGTTTTTTTTCCCTGGGAGGGGATTTTGGCCGGATATCACTCCTTTTTGTTGGTAAAATACTAAAAGAATAAGTCACACTTGGTATCACTTTTTCGTTTCAACTTTTTTTTTTTTTGCAATGTTGATTACGGTAATTACACTGATATTTATTTTGCATTTTGAAAAATTGGTAAAAAATTTTCATCACTATTTTTTATCATTATCTTTTGTGAAAATAATTTCTAGTCAGACTATCATTTTTTTATACTGCATTTATTCAATCGTTTTTTCAGTACTTTCTAGAAGTACGGGAGAATGAGTCATTTATCTATGTTTTCAAGAAAAATTCTACCAGATATATAACGTTACGAGCACGGAAGAGTTTTTTGAAACGCGAATTGTTTCTTTTTTCATCCATTTTCTATTGCTTATTTTTCCGGAAACGTTACAAACAAAAATCCGCTTTCAATTGAAAGTTAAGGACGCGATCATTAATTGTGTATGATCAGGGTAAATTTATGTTTTCAGCTTCGTTTTTAAAAAGAGCATCAGAAGGACAATGGTTGTGTATTACGGAGCTTGGAATGCCCTTAAGATTTCATTTATTTTAGTTGTGCTCCCTCGTGTGTTATCGCTTTATTGTAATGGTAATTAAATTATTAGTATTTAGTGGACAAAAGTTGGAAGAATTTTTTTGGAACTGTTGGTCGCAGAACAATTATTGGCATTAGCATTTGAAAATGTTGCGCGCGAGCGCCTATACAGTACGAGCGGTAGAGTGAGAGAGATGTAACGCGCCTTCGCCACTAGGGCCCCACCATAGAAGAACGAGCGGTAGTGTGAGAGAGATTGCGCGCGTCGTAGAACCCGGTAGCGGCAGAGAGACACACCCACTCTCGCTTTAGATATAGATATTAGGGTGGTTCAAAAAAATCGACTATTTTTATTTTTTCAAAGCCCGGGTTTCTATTGTTGCAGTAAGGTGAAAAAAGATGCCTGACAGAATTTGAGCCCTTAAAAAAATTTTTTAGGGGTCGCTCATCGCAATTTTCTATTTCCCATTTAAATAACACGAGGGAGACTTTACTAGCTCCTTTTGAATTTTATTCCTCGGTAACGGGTGAGGGTCCAACAACGCTCAAGGCGGTTTCTTGTAGGGATTTGAACGCTCTATAAAAAATGTGTCTTGTCATTTTACGATCAACTTACTCCTACGGAAGTTATTCGACGTCAAAATTGGCTTTGAAGGAAATTTGGACTTTTTTTCACTTTTCCGGCAAAACTATCGATCTCGTCACAAAAATCTGTGGAAATTTCTTCGGGAATCACTTGATTCAGTATCATATCATCTTCCTGGATTAAAAAAAATTGAATAATTTAGAATACTACTACTATACGGGTTATTCTTAGAGGAAAACTGCAATTTCCGTCGATTAATTCGTTATATTAACAAAAAATGATAATAAAACGGTTATATATACATATATATATACACACTATACATATACACAACAAAATATATTCAGTAAGGAAAACCCGATATTTATTTCAGATTTTTTTTTTTGAAAATTTTTGAAATCTGAAATAAATATCGGGTTTTCCTTACTGAATATATTTTGTTATGTAAATGTATAGTGTGTATATATATATGTATATATAACCGTTTTATTATCATTTTTCGTTAATATAACGAATTAATCGATGGAAATCGCAGTTTTCCTCTAAGAATAACCCGTATAGTATTAGAATTCTAAATTATTCAATTTTTTTATAATCCAGGAAGATAATATGATACTATATCACATGATTTTCGAAAAAGTTTCCACAGATTTTTGTGACGAGGTCGATAGTTTTGCCGGAAAAGTGAAAAGAAGTCGAAATTTTCTTCAAAGCCAATTTTGACGTCGAATAACTTCCGTAGGAGTAAGTTGATCGTAAAATGACAAGACACGTTTTTTATAGAGCGTTCAAATTCCTACAAGAAACTGCCTTGAGCGTTGTTGGACCCTCACCCGTTACCGAGGAATAAAATTCAAAAGCAGCTAGTAACGTCTCCTCTGTGTTATTTAAATGGGAATTAAATGGGAAATAGAAAATTGCGATGAGCGACCCCTAAAAAATTTTTTTAAGGGCTCGAATTTTGTCAGGCATCTTTTTTCACCTTACTGCAACAATAGAAACCCGGGCTTTGAAAAAATAAAAATAGTCGATTTTTTTGAACCACCCTAATAGATATAGCGTCTCCGTGGGCATCAAGACGCCCATGCTTGTGTGGGTCTGCGCGCGTATACAGACGCGCCGTTTCTTCGATGTAGTAGAAGCGATATAGATATAGAGCGCCATGGGCATCAAGAGGCCTATGCTTGTGTGGGTCTGCACGCGTATACAGACGCGCCGTTTCTTCGATGTATTAGATACTAGAACGAGCATATTCCGAAACCCGTGCAAAGTTTTTTCTCAGCAAATACTGCACCAATCGAGCTCAAATTAGGCTCGATGGAAAGAGTATTGCGTAACTAGAGTCCAGTTCAATTTTCAGATCGCTAGAAGCCTCCTGAGCTTTGTAAAAAGCCCAAGCGTTGCGCGATCCCTGCCCCCACCATAGAAATTTACTTTATTCCGAGATAATATACTCTGGCGAGTCTCGGGCAAGCAGACGACAGCAGAGCTGCCGCAATGTACTTGTCCCGAGACTCTACCGAGTCTCTTGATAAAAATTCAGGTTATTACAATGTAGTGTGACTACAATGTAGCGTAGCCGTTTTGTTTTTCGAACGTTAGAAAAATTATGGTGAGCCGCAAAACAAAAATTATCATTTTTTACCGATATTTTCTAAGCAAAAGCATTAATAAGAAAAAAACTAATCAAGTTATCGGAAAAATCCTACGTCACATTGTAGATAATGTATCTGAGAATATTCGGTGAAAATTTGAAAGCAATCGAACCGCTAGTCTCCGAGATTTCGAAGGTACCATGTCAAAAAATATAGGTTCGAGATAATCGCAAAAGAAAGTAGGCGAGTTCCCTCCAATCAGCGATCCCTGGACCATAGACAACTCCTTCGGCAGCTGATTGCCAGTCTTGGGCCCTTCTTTGACCGTCCCTTCGTGCTGTTCTTGCTTCCTTAGAATCGTTTTGAGCGCGAATTTGCGCTGTAGCTCAGCGCTCATCGTCTGCTGTAGTGCAGAAACTGTAGCTGCGAACTCCGACGGTTAGATTGAGTACGTTCATCATGAGCAGAATACTCTGTGTTTTTACAGTACTTCAGGTACTTTTTACAGTACTTCAGGTAACAAAGTAAACGATTCATAACATAAAAGGACACAATACGACAGCGGTATGGGCTAATACGCGCAAGTTTTGAAGAAAGGTCGCAGCGCGCGGTCGACCGCGCGCAGTGGGACTCAACCGCTCGCATTAGCGCAAAATCGGCTGCAGTAGCGCCAAACAGCCCGCAGTGGCAAATAACCGTCCGCAATGGTGCTCAAACTTGGAAAATGTGCCTGTAATTTTGCCAATATCGAGTGTTTCCATACGCAACAGGTCTTAAAATGTCCGTTGTAGTAAAGGATTCATAAAAAAATATATTAAAAAAATGACAAAAAATAAAAATTCAGGGTGGCCAGACCCCTTAATACTTGGCGTCGAGCCGCTGCCGCGTCTCTTGATCCCACTTAAACATCCCACCAAAAATAAATTGAATGCATGAGTTTATAAACCGTTGGAGTCGCAGATCTTGTTCTCCCGTCAAATCGTTATAAACTAAACAACAGTAATCAAGAATTGGGAAAATGAGAGATTTGACAAGCAAAGTTTTTAATTCAACTGTTAGTGATTTAGAATGAAATTTCAGTCTGTACAGGGCAAAATTTCCTCTCTGTAACAGCTGGACCACGTGTTTGTGCTAAGACAGATTTGATGACATTAAAACTCCCAAATCCCTGACTTCTGAGACGTACGGGAGAATCTTCCCATCAATTGCAATGGGCGGAAGAAGATTCAAGTCCAATCTATTTATGAAAACACTACTGCCCTGAATAAATATCTTGGTCTTGTTTAAATTCAGCTTAAGGCCATTCACACTAGCGTACTGCGCAATTACTCGGACATCCTCAGAGATCTTACTGAGAGCAACACCCAAGTCAGACGGAGAGCAACTCAGATAAATTTGCAGATCGTCTGCAAAGACCATATGCTTTGTGTGCAACAAATTATCTCTAATATCGTTAACAAATAAAGAAAAAAGCAGCGGGCCAAGTACAGATCCCTGAGGAACACCCGTCGTTGTATTGAGCCAGTTTGAACGCTTACCATCATTATCAAAAACCGGTTGTGATCGCTGAGATAAATAAGAAAAAATCCATGTAAGAGCCTTAATCCCAAATCCCAGCATACGCAGCTTCCTTAATAATTTTATGTGAATAACAGTATCGAAGGCTTTGCTAAAATCAAACAAGACCAGGATAGTGAGCTCTCTGTTATCGACCGCTTGGCGGACTTCATGGCAAATCTTCAACAGAGCAGTCTGTGTACTGTAGCCCTTACGATACCCTGACTGCCACTCGCTCATTAACCCATAAGTATTAAGGTATGAAAGAATTTGATTGTGGGTCAATCGCTCAAGTATTTTTGATAGCTCGCAGAGATTCGCCACTGGTCGACAATCGGATTCAGAACTAGGCGGATTTACTTTCAGCAAAGGTCGAATAAACGCTCGCTTCCAAGATGCAGGAAAATAAGAAGCACTAAAACTATTATTAAAGAGTACCGTCAAACTCGGCAAGAGTGTCGGTAGCGACATCCGTAGCGCCTACATTGAAATACCATCCGGACCTTCACTCAGACTTGATCTCAATCCATCGATCATTTTATGAATCACTTCGGGCGAAATATCACTAGTGAATTCAAATTCCGGCCGTGATAACGGCGGCGTCATACGTTCAATCTCGTTGACAAAAAGCAGATAGTCACAAGCTGGGGATACACAAGAGATTGTTGCAAAAAATTGATTCAATTGATCAGGGGTCAAATACGTGAAGGGCGATAATTTATCAGACTTGATCAAACCCTGTCTCGACAGCTCTTTCCATAATTCCGAGGGATCAGAACAATTGCTGAATTGGGATAAGAGAAACTCATTTTTTGCAGCCCTGATATCCGCAGTGAGTGACCGTCTGAACTGTCTATAAATTGCCATACCGAGAATCGAACCCGATCGTTTCGCACGCTTGAACAATATATTCTTCATTCTGATTCGAGTTTTCAATTCACTCGTAAGCCAAGGCATTGCAGGTCGTTTTACGCTCAACGTATAGTGGGGCGCATGTTTATCAAACGCCGAACAAACTGAGTCCTGAACAAGATTGGTCGAGCGAATCAGCAGTCGAAGAGGAAGCACCATCGATAACGATTTCTCTCGTATAATTTGAGAAGGCATAATTATTGGAGCGTTTTTCCCAGGCTTGAACTTGCAGCGATAACTCCTTGACTTCCGGCGATTGAGCCTTAGCCCTTGCCAACTCAGACTCTAAAGTTTCGACCCTGGCCACCAGTGCATTGTGGGACGCAGACAGGATATGAACCTCTGCCTTGAGAGATCTAACATCCTCCCCAACTCTATCTATAGCTGAATTTGTTGACGCCGTATTGGAATTTAGCTGTCGCATAATATCAGCTAAGGTGAGTGTATCAGCTGATTGCGTGGTACTAGAACCAGTAGCTGATGGATCGGCCGTGCTGTTTCCATCACATGCGCTACACACGAACCGAGCAACGGCCGCAGTGTCCTCAAAGTCACGCTCGTACTCGACCGACGCACAGTTCTTGTGGAATAAACGATAGCGATCTCCGGTACATCGAAGAGTATCGAGTCGGCTGACCGGTCGTTTGCAAAGCACACACTTATTTGACATGACTAATGCTCAACCACAAAGCCTCGACAAAGAATTAAGCAATTTAAAGCCACAGACAAGGTGAAAGAGAATAGATTCGAGATGAGATTACACAACACCAGAGTGACAACGCACACATAGAAAAATCGTCAGTAATATCTCTCCATTTGCACACACAGTAATAGCTATGGAAATAATAAACCGGTCGATGCTCGATCCTCACACTCCAAAACAAGCTGAGCGACAGCAGTCTGTACGCTCCTACTCCAAGATCCCGGAATTTACCATAGGCAAAGCGCCAGACTATGGTACTGTGTAGATAGACACACTGTGTAGATCAATCCCGAAAATAATAAACACTTCGAGTCGTCAACTAGACTATGAGTGTGATCCCCACTCTAGAAGATCAATATTAGTATAGTCACGGACACCCAAACTGTAGCAAATCGATCAGGTGGCCCAAAATTGCGCATGCGCCACCGTGACGTAATCCCATAGGTAACATGGCTGACAAACTCCGAAATTAGAATAAAATGCCAAATTTGAGAAATTAATCGATCACTTATTTTCACAATTAAAAGTTCCCGATTGAAAGTACTCAAAACAGCGCGATGAAATAACACATAAAGATGATGCTTACGCAATAAACACTTTTTCGCCTCGCGCCGTTAAATCACCAATAATTTTCGAGTAATCTAAACTCGTTCACGCTAGCTCGCCACTATGGCCATATCACTGTGAGAAAACGTGGCCTCAAATGTTGATAAATTACACACTCAAATAGTCCAATAAAAACATGTAACATTCACGAACTCGAAGCAAAAACACTTTTAAGACTTATCAAAAATAAGAACCAGCTGGTTTATTCATATAAAGTGATTTAAATATACTAAAACTCCGGAGCAACCTTTCACACGACTATCTTCCTCGAGCGCCAGAGAGAGAGAGAGAGAGAGAGAGAGAGAGAGAGAAGGAGAGAGAGCGAGAAAAAGCCAGGGAGGAAGAGGCCGGTCACGGGAACGGGGGGGCCTCTCGTAAACTGCGTATAGCCGACGTTGGACCGTCGGCGCCCCTCCGTCTCTCGAAGCTCGCCGATGTTGTCCTGGCTGCTCCGGCAGCTTCTCGTCCATCCTGATCCGACCAAGTTCTAAAACATTGAAAAATATATCCAAAATGAGATACACCAACTAACAGAAACATGGAATCATAATCTCACCTCTGCCACGTGGCCGCTCCAGATCCCTCCCACGTCCTTCAGCCAGAGGAGCACGTCGCTGTTCTGGGCCGACCGCGGCCTCCCGCGGTGTGGTCGGTCGGCCGGGCCGCTGTTCTCCGGCGTGGTCCGGCTGTTCAGCGGGTGGCTCCTCCGGCTGACGATCCTGTCGATTGGCCGGCAGCGGGTGGGGCCGTTCGTTCTCCTCGATCCTTTCAAGTTCTGAAAAAAAGAAATTATTCCTCATGAATTTTGAAAACTTTTTCAATATTAATTAATTTATATTCATGAGGGCGCTTTTTTTTCAGCGACATTTTTTTTTTACTCCCATCTCGACTTTTTGTAGGAAATACCTTAAAAAAAAATCCCTGATAATTTAAGCCCTTAATATTAATTTTAAGTACTCGCCTAAGGCGTACAAAGATTTCCCCTTTAAAATACACGTAAAGTTCGATTTTTCTTCTTAAAAGTTCTACAGCTCAGAGGCATTTAATGGTACAACCTTGGTCGATGAGCGGATTTATTCAGAATTAAATACTCTACAAAAGTGTCCATTGTGGCGTAATTGTAACTCGAACTGGCGAGGTTGTAGAGGTCACTAAACCCAATTTTTTCATGAAATTCTCGTTTTTTTGCCTGTATCTCGTAAATGACAAGAGCTACAGAAAAAATGAGAATGACAAACTTGGAGAAGATTCAATTTCCTACAAAAAAGTATTCGAGCACCAAATCGCTAACATCGATATTTCTTGAGATATTGGGCTTTTGAGTTGAGGTAGTATTGAATTTTCATGAATTATTGAGCTAAATTGTATGAGTTGTCAATTTATTATTCTTTGTTGTCACTTAAATCATAAAATATTTATTTGTTAAGTTGCAAATGATTGAAAAGTTGAATAATTGAACGTTTTGAAACTGAAATTCGAAAAAAAAAACATTTTCAAAGTGCTTAGATTTTTTTTTCACTTTTCACGAATTTTTCAATTGATTTTCCCCTGATTCTTCTAATTTATTTACCAGTCATTGAATACCGATAAAGTTCTAGTTGAAAATATGTTGTATATAAGCAAGACGAAGATATATAGTGTAACGACCTTTTACATCGCTGCAAATATTCCTACCTCGAAATAATTCTGGGCGCCAGCTCGGAATTCACCGAACAAATTTTTACTGAACTATCTCGAGAAAGGAAATGGTTGTTACCCGGTCGTAGCTGTAATATTTAGCCAAATTTGGTAGAGGGGATGGGTCGGCACATAATTGGCAATACAATTAAATCACACACTAATTTCCGGAATTACAATTTATTTAAAAGGAAATTATTACGAAAAATTAGACAAAAGAAAAAGAAAAATTAATTTCCGGAAAACTTTCTTCACCGAGACACAAACGTCTCGGTAATTACGCAATTACAAAATTTATAACAGAATTGAAATTCAAATTGAAATTCAAAATAACTCGGAACAATCGATCAACGCAGCACAAATAATTTCCCGACGAATACGATACGAAATACTTAATCTAAAGTGAACTTACGCCTGTACGGACCTCAGGAATTCCTCTCAGCAATTCAACATAATTAACCCGCCGTGTGTACACTATATTTTTCGGTGCACGGTGTGTATACTGGGTACTTTAGGGAACAGTCGAGTTTAAAAGGTTTTGTAGGGTTCCTAAAAATCTGCAAAAATTCTGGTTTACTTATTAAAGTGTCTACTACATGGCCCAGCAACTACCTAACTCAAAAGTTAAAAACCGTTGTTAATAAAAATAAAAGCAATCGTCTCAAAAGTGGGAAAAACGGAATTCCGAAATTTTGACTGTTCCTTTAAAGTCCCAGTGTACACACGCCGGGTTAACATCGAAAATATTCGCGAAAAACATGAAAATCGCAAGACAATGCAACGGCACGGAAACGCGACAGCTGACGATCCGCCCGGCGCGGCGTCCGTCGCTCAACTACGGTGGCGCTAAGCGGCCGATAGCCGAACCATCTCGCGGCTCGCGAAGACGCGAGCGGACAAAGTGGGGGAAAAATGACGAATTTGTGACAAAGGAGTGGGGATTGAGCTTGTTTTATTCGATAGCGCATCGAAGAGTGGGGACAAGAAGGACTGTGCGAACGTTATGCGCAAGCGCGATGAATGTTGAACGAATGCGAGCGAAGGATGAATGAATGGGAGAAATTAATCTCCAATAACGTTTTGGCAAGCGCCCCACCACAAAGAACTCTAGCGAACAAGACTGAGAGTTATTTTTAGACTTCCAGGAAATCAAAGAACAAAGGATTCTGACAGTATAAAAGCCGGTGCAGAACAGCACTCGGCACTCATTCTTCTCGAAGAACTCGAGGCAAAACTCTAGACCGTCAGCAAGGACTTCTTCGCCTCTACGAAACCAAAACATAACCTCTCCACATTTTCCTTGGTGCATTCGACGACGGAGTGGTTCGGTTACGTTCAACTCCCGCAGCCGGTGTACTTTTCCTTAACCTAAATTCCCTGAGTGCATACGACGACGGAGTGGTTCGGTTACGTTCAACTCCCGCAGCCGGTGTATTTCCTCAACCTTTCTTTTGTGCGTTCGACGACGGAGTGGTTCGGTTACGTTCAACTCCCGCAGCCGTCGCACATCTTTCCTTCCTTTCTCAAAACTTCATTTTTCGTAGAGACAAAAAAGATCCGGCCAAAATCCCCTCCCAGGGAAAAAAAACTTGGACAAGTACATTGTTTGGTCCCATAGCCGAAAAAAAATCCTCCATTCGTGCAGCTGTAAAATTTGGAATATCAAAAATCTGACAAGTACTGAACAGAGATCGGCTCTGACATGTGAATCCAGCCGAAAACAAATAACTGTTTATGTACATCCAGCCTTAAATTTTCTGATATCAGTGACAGGACAAGTATTGAATTGACCACTAGGTATCAGTTAACGAGAATGAAAAAAAACATCAATTGTTTCTTCGAAAGTATTGCTGGATTATTTTTAAAAAATGGAGAGCGCGTATGCGCACAGAGTACTGGGCCGGCCCATTACTTTTGACTCCTTTGGGCCGTTGTCAATTCATTGAATTCGAAAGATCATACGAAGAAGTTTTCTAAGACAACATGCAAAAAATTGAACTAAATTTCAGGCGATAATTATCTGGGTAGCAGCTTTGAAATTTTATTAACTGATTGAGCTGAACCATATCCTAGGCATGGAATAAGTTTGCAACAACAACAGTTATAATTAGAATTACAATTATATTCTATTCAAATCGACCCCGAATATTGTGAATATTGTGAGATTGTCCCGCGATATGCAGGTTGCTTACTTGGTTGAATTTTTATAGTATTAAAGTACATGTGTCTGATGAGCGTAGTCCCAATTCGATTCATTCTCGGATGGGCAATTTGCATGAAAAGTAATGGGCCGGCCAAGTACTCTGTGCGCATACGCGCTCTCCATTTTTTAAAAATAATCCAGCAATACTTTCGAAGAAACAATTGATGTTTTTTTTCATTCTCGTTAACTGATACCTAGTGGTCAATTCAATACTTGTCCTGTCACTGATATCAGAAAATTTAAGGCTGGATGTACATAAACAGTTATTTGTTTTCGGCTCGATTCACATGTCAGAGCCGATCTCTGTTCAGTACTTGTCAGATTTTTGATATTCCAAATTTTACAGCTGCACGAATGGAGGATTTTTTTTCGGCTATGGGACCAAACAATGTACTTGTCCAAGTTTTTTTTTCCCTGGGAGGGGATTTTGGCCGGATATCACTCCTTTTTGTTGGTGAAATATTAAAAGAATAAGTCACACTTGGTATCACTTTTTCGTTTCAACTTTTTTTTTTTGCAATGTTGATTACGGTAATTACACTGATATTCATTTTGCATTTTGAAAAATTGGTAAAAAATTTTCATCACTATTTTTTATCATTATCTTTTGTGAAAATAATTTCTAGTCAGACTATCATTTTTTTATACTGCATTTATTCAATCGTTTTTTCAGTACTTTCTAGAAGTACGGGAGAATGAGTCATTTATCTATGTTTTCAAGAAAAATTCTACCAGATATATAACGTTACGAGCACGGAAGAGTTTTTTGAAACGCGAATTGTTCCTTTTTTCATCCATTTTCTATTGCTTATTTTTCCGGAAACGTACAAACAAAAATCCGCTTTCAATTGAAAGTTAAGGACGCGATTATTAATTGTGTATGATCGGGGTAAATTTATGTTTTCAGCTTCGTTTTTAAAAAGAGCATCAGAAGGACAATGGTTGTGTATTACGGAGCTTGGAATGCCCTTAAGATTTCATTTATTTTAGTCGTGCTCCCTCGTGTGTTATCGCTTTATTGTAATTAAATTATTAGTATTTTGTGGACAAAAGTTGGGAGAATTTTTTTGGAACTGTTGGTCGCAGAACAATTATTGGCATTAGCATTTGAAAATGTTGCGCGCGAGCGCCTATACAGTACGAGCGGTAGAGTGAGAGAGATGTAACGCGCCTCCGCCACTAGGGCCCTACCATAGAAGAACGGGCGGTAGTGTGAGAGAGATGGCGCGCGTCGTAGAACCCGGTAGCAGGAGAGAGACACACCTACTCTCGCTTTAGATATAGATATAGCGTCTCCGTGGGCATCAAGAGGCCCATGCTTGTGTGGGTCTGCGCGCGTGTACAGACGCACCGTTTCTCCGATGTAGTAGATGCGATATAGATATAGAGCGCCATGGTTATCAAGAGGCCTATGCTTGTGTGGGTCTGCGTGCGTATACAGACGCGTCGTTTCTATGATGTATTAGATATGTTACGCGCCTGCGCCACTAGAGCCCTACCATAGATGAAGGAGCGGTGGAGTGAGAGAGATGGCGCGCGGCGTAGAAACTGGTAGAGGGAGAAAGACACACCCATTCTCGCTTTAGATATAGATATAGCGTCTCCGTGGGCATCAAGACGCCCATGCTTGTGTGGGTCTGCGCGCGTATACAGACGCGCCGTTTCTTCGATGTAGTAGAAGCGATATAGATATAGAGCGCCATGGGCATCAAGAGGCCTATGCTTGAGTGGGTCTGCGCGCGTATACAGACGCGCCGTTTCTTCGATGTATTAGATACTAGAACGAGCATATTCCGAAACCCGTGCAAAGTTTTTTCTCAGCAAATACTGCACCAATCGAGCTCAAATTAGGCTCAATGGAAAGAGTATTGCGTAACTAGAGTCCAGTTCAATTTTCAGATCGCTAGAAGCCTCCTGAGCTTTGTAAAAAGCCGAAGCGTTGCGCGATCCCTGCCCCCACCATAGAAATTTGCTTTATTCCGAGATAATATACTCTGGCGAGTCTCGGGCAAGCAGACGACAGCAGAGCTGCCGCAATGTACTTGTCCCGAGACTCTACCGAGTCTCTTGATCGACGTATAAAAATTATTTAAAAATTAAATTCATTTGCCAGAATCCTGATTAAAAACTTGTCCAGAATCAATAAAAGCCAATAAGCCTGTGAAAAAACTTGTCCAATTCAATAAATCGAATTGTAAAATCGAAATAAGCCTGCGTTTTCAAATAAAATTTTTCCAAATCGATTAAAAAGCAAAATTGGCGCGTTTTATTCTAAAAATCAATTAACTACAGCGTTAAACAAAGAAGCGTGCGTACAAATCCTGAAACAAAAAGCGCAGGAAATGGATCAGAAATCGGTATCGCGTCAGACAAGCGTTTTCCGCACTTTTTAAAGTAAAATCAGATTATCCACGTTAAATTAGCGTAACTAGTCATCGAAAAATGAGTCTAGATTAAAAATATAACTTGACATTGTATAGAATCAACGAGTTTTACTCGAATTTTAAAGAAAATAAGAAAGAAAAACGTAAATTACCACAAATTACCATAAATTACCATGTAAGTGGTAAAATGACCGAATAAATTTCCATCGAGATTTTTATGTCAAAAATTTCGTTTAATTTTTGCCGTTCGATTGCAATGAAGAAAACCCATGCAAAATAAACAGAACACTTAGAAATTTGTGAAATAACTCGTAAAACTTGAATAAATCGCTTTTTATTTGTTAAATCTAAGTAAAACTCTCGTTTTTTTTCTTCACACCTGCTCCTTTCTCTTTAAGCTCGAACCGACGCGTAACGCGAAGCGTCTTTGAGTCGATTTCATACCGTTACAACAAACGTAATGCGCGCGCGTACCCGAACAATATCGCTCTTTAACTCACGACACTAAGGTCGATCAAAATCCCGCATTGTCGGCAACACGAAACCGAAACCCACAAACCGACAATACCCAGAGCTCTGAATCCGAAAAAACACAAAAACAAAGCGAAACGACGGCTCACCGCTACAGTTTCAGTAGGCGAGTTCTCGGTACAAGACCTCGAGCAACTCCCTCGAATTTTCCGGGACCGCCGCTTTCTTGTCGGAACGGCCACGGCTCGGAAGAAGACGTCTGCCCTCGATGTCGTCTCAAACGTAAGTCCTCGAGAAACTCAAAATGTGCGATAATGCGAATTAGGGTCCCAGCCCCCCACCCTTTGCCTACTCGTGGATTCTAGCGCCGTTAGAACTCTCTCGAAAATTCTGGAGAGTTCCAGCCGTTTAATTCGAAATTTGGAACGGAACTCCTCGCATCGCTCGCTGATTGTTGACAGCGAACGTCGATAATGAAGAGACTAGATGACCATCCCATATTCCTTGACGCATCCCGAGATACGACAGCTCCAGGTGAGGGCTTCGAGCTAGCGACCTTGCTCGACTCAATTTACGATGATTATCCGTAAAAATCTTTCTTCCGAACGCTCGATGACCCGCAAATGACCGTCGCTTGCCCATACATGAAATAAATTATCGTAAAATTAAGAATAATGCCAGAATACGCTCGCGCTGAACCTTTTTGGATTTTGATCGAGAAGAATTCCTTCTCGAGAACAAACGTGTTCTCCCGTGCCGTGCCAGAATGCTCTATATTTGTGACGTGCAAAATTGCTACGTCACAACAGATATAAAATAATATTGAAATATTTTGCGTATATACAACATATTTCCAACTAGAACTTTATAGGTATTCAATTACTGGTAAATGAATTAGAAGAATCAGGGGAAGAATCAATTGAAAAAATCGTGAAAAGTGAAAAAAAAATTTTAAGCACTTTGAACATTTTTTTTTCGAATTTCAGTTTCAAAACGTTCAGTTATTCAACTTTTCAATCATTCGCAACTTAACACATAAATATTTAATGATTTAAGTGACAATGAATAATAATAAATTAACAACTTATACAATTCAGCTCAATAATTCATGAAAATTCCATACTAGCTCAACTTAAAAGCCCAATATCTCAAGAAATATCGATGGTAGCGATTTGGTGCTTGAATATTTTTTTGTAGAAAATTGAATTTTCACCAATTTTGTCATTCCTATTTTTTCTTTAGCTCTCGTCATTTACGAGATAGAGGCAAAAAAACGAGAATTTCATGAAAAAATTGGGTTAAGTGACCCGTACGACCTCGCCAGTTCAAGTTACAATTACGCCACAATGGACACTTTTGTAGAGCATTTAATTCTGAATAAATCCGTTTATCGACCAAGGTTGTACCATTAAATGCCTCTGAGCTGTAGAACTTTGAAGAAGAAAAATCGAACTTCACGTGTATTTTAAAGGGGAAATCTTTGCACGCCTTGGGCGAGTACTTAAAATTAATATTAAGGGCTCAAATTTTCAGGGATTTTTTTCTAAGGTATTCCCTACAAAAAGGCGAGATGGGAGTGAAAAAAAAATGTCGCTGAAAAAAAAGCACCCTAATATTCATGATAAAAAAATTTATTTATATAATATTGAATTATTTAAAAGTAAAGGACAGAAAAGGGCAGCTGTCATCGAAATCGAATATGAAAGAAAATAATGACTGAAAATTTACGATTGGAATGACAAACATTTACTTACTGAAGAGACTTTCTAGAATATTTCTTGCCGCAATGACAAAACCAACAGAATTTTCTATAGTGTGACTTACCCATGTCGATATCATCGAAGTTTACCTGAAAGAAAAAAAAAACAATAATCAGAAACATTATTTTGTTTCTAAATGAAATGAAAATAAAAAAAGTGATAATAGCCAAAAATCCCCTCCCGGGGAAAAAAGCTTGGACAAGTACAATTGTTGGTGATCCCCATTTCCATTTGTTTTCACAGAAAAATCTAATCCCCCCTTGAAAAAAATTGGAAATGCCAACAAAATAAAGAATTTAAGAAAACCCCAAAAACAAAAAAATTCAAGAAGATTGAGAAAAATGCAAGAAATGCGAGAATGGTAGGAAAAAATAAATGGTATTCGCTCATGTTAGAGTCCAATTTTATTCCCCGTTGTATTATGTAGGTGGAGGAGCCCGTGGGTAAAGAAGCTTGTGGTACGCGGGGTTTTTTTACGTGGCCGATAAAACAGAGATACTCTTTTTATTACTATACACTAAAATACATACAACGATAGATACTTTACTTAAGGGACATATGTTCAAATGCAAGAGACGCACACACACACGTCGGTGCGCTCGGGAAAGACTGACTCGTTTCCAGCGCGAGTCGGGCGGGCAGGCCGCGCTTTTCGTGGATCATTTGTGGGGTGGGGGCCGCATGGTCCGATAGCCACGCGTTATTGCTTTATTTTCTTAACATTCGGCCACGCTATTTATGCGTTCGTCCTCGAACGCGCGATTTGCCAATTTACACACATAACAATATCCTCAGCAAACAGTTAATCTCGATAGACTATTTAGAAACTTTCGCCCCTTTTTTTTTTCGTTTTTCTTTTTACAACGCAGGGGAAGAACTATACTCCCCTTCACTCGCTACTTTTCGCTGTACTTTCCCCCACATACACACATACATTTTACACTCATACAGCTTATTGTCCTCTAGTCGATGACGTAGTCATCTAAATGCACCGGTCTACGCCTCGTACGCTTCGTCGAGGGTAAACTTTGAGTAGCCGGATCACTAAGTTCACAGTCACGACGCACCTCGTCCACTCCCGGTTCACTCATTATCGCGGTACGCGGCTCCTCGTCGCTATCGTCGCTCGATGCGACTTCCGAGTCGCTAACGTCATCGACGTGTGGTTCCCACACCCGGAGCTGGCTCGCGTGAGCTGTGGTCACGTACCGTTTCCCGGCTGCATCCGGATTGACGTCGGCAATTCGAAACGTGTCCCCGGGGAGTTTTTCCGTGACTAGTAAGGGCCCGCGATATTTTGGATGCAGCTTCGTCGATTCTCCCGTGGATGGGGGCACGGTTTTCATGAAAACAACGCTCCCCTTGTCTATATATATGTTCCGTGTCCTGCTGGCGTCATATCGCTCCTTCATTCGCTGTTGTGCGATCTCTATGTTGTCACGCGCGTGCTCATGTCGCTGCTCCGATGAATCATATTGCTCCGTTTCCGTGGCCGTGATTCTGCGAATCGTACCCTCGTTTCGCCTGGGAACGTACCCGTAAATTATTTCGAATGGACTCTTACCAGTGCTCGCGTTTCGCATCTCGTTCAAGTCCAGTTGGATCGAACGTATCCCGCGATCCCATGTCCGCCCGTCATCATCCGCGAGGTTGCTCCGAATCGCTGCAACCAAGGTGGCATTGACGCGCTCCACCTGGCCGTTTGCTTGTGGATGACGCGGAGAGTTGAGAGTATGCTTTATGCCATGGTCGTTACAGAAGCGGCTGAATTGTGTCGAGGTGAAACACGTCCCTCGGTCTGTCACCACACGCTCGGGTGCGCCGTAGTTATCAACAAATTCGCTTAACACGCGCACTGTACTCGCTGCTCGCGTGTCACGCACCGCTCGAATGACGACAAATTTCGATAGATTGTCTACAATTACCAGAATGTACTTGTTACCCTTGCTGCTCGCGACGAAGGGACCCAAGTGGTCCATGTGAATGACAGCGAACGGGCGTCGCCCCGGTGGAATCGGGTGTAACTCGCCGGGTTGTCGTCCTGGCTTTGATTTACTCGTGACACATTTGAGACACGCGCGAATGTGTCGTTTCACATAGTTCCTTACACCCGGAAAGTAGTAGTGGTCCAGTATGCGCGCTGCCGTCCGTTCGGCACCCGGGTGACTCTTTAAGTCGTGGAATTGTGTCACTATACTTTTTCGCATTTTTTTCGGCACTACGAATAATTGTCGTCCGTCCCGATTTTTGTACAGAATACCTCCGCGCAATTCGTAGTCTTCCACGCAACTCTGTTCGTATTTCGTCCGCGCACTCACAGGTTTACTCAAAATATCCCGTTTAATTTGTAGTTGTTCGTCTCCGTGCTGATACACCGCCACTATTTCTTCATCTGTATTAATAGCGAACACTCCGAGGGCCTCGGTCTCTTCCGGTTCACCAGCTGGCGCCCGACTGAGCGCGTCCACGTGCGCCAATTTGACCCCCGGTCGATGCACAATCTTATAATTATACTCACTGAGTAAATCATGCCACCGTATTACCTGTGGATTTAACGTTTTCTGTGAGTCCAAGAAACACAATGCTTGGCAATCCGTGACGATCGTGAACTCCACGTTGGCTAACATTGCTCGTAATCGCGATACCGCCCAAACAATTGCCATTAATTCCAGTTTTCCGCTGTGATATCGGCTCTCGGACTCGCTCGTGCGTCGGCTAATCGCGTAAACCAATCGCATCCGCCCTTCTCCATCGCGCTGGAATAACATACCGGCTAGCCCCGCTGCGCTCGCGTCCGTGTGCAGTTCCGTTTCCGCCGATGGATTGAATGTTTGCAGCACCGGTGCGACGGTCAGTTTTTCCTTCAGGGTGTCGAACGCGTTGCTCTGATCTGGCCCCCATACGAACGTCGCATTCGTTTTCAGCAGCGCTGACAATGGGCTCGCGATACTCGCAAAATATGGCACGAATTTCCGGAAATAGCTCGTAAGCCCTAAGAAACGTCGTACCTCGTGCACGTTTCTCGGTGGAGGGAAATCTTTTATCGCCTTCGTCTTCTCCGTGCCCGGCTCAATTCCGTTGGCCGAGATCTCGTGTCCCAAATAAGCGACCTTGGAGAAGAGGAATCGACACTTCGCTAGTTTCATGGTAAGTCCGGCCATTCGTAGTCTTTCCAGTACTGCCCGTAATTTCGGTTTCAGGTCGCTCCAGTCACGTCCGGGGATGAGAATATCATCCAAATAGAAGAGCGCAACGCGATCACGTAACGGCCCCAACGCGCGATGCATAGCCTTGGAGAAATAGACGGGGCCGTTCATCAAGCCGAACACCATGCGCGTAAATTCGACGGTTTCCTCAGTCGTGATGATCGCGGTTTTCGCCCGTGCATCCGGCGAAAGCGGAATTTGTAAATATCCATGCGCCAAGTCTAGAACAATGAACAACGCACTGTCTCGTATTTGCGCCAGATGGTCATCGATATTGGGCAGCGGGAAATGTACCCGTTCCGTGACGGCGTTCAACTTCCGGAAGTCAACGCATAATCGTGATTCGCCCGTTTTTTTCTTGACGAGTAACACCGGACTCGCGTACGGTGACTCCGTGTCGGTAACAATGCCCGCGTCTCGCCACTCGCGCACGATTTCGCGTATCGTCTCACGTTCGGGTGGTGTCATGCGATTATAGGGTTTGCAACACACCGGACTGGCGCCCTCTTTTAATTTGATATCCATGACGACATCCTTTGCGCACCCTAAATCGTGCAGGTTTACCGAAATGCAATCGCGAAACTCGTTAAACAATGCCAAGACTTCCGATCGCACTGTCTCTGATTGTTCTTCCCCGATAATCACGTCGTCAGGGTCTATCGTCGCGTCTCGTGGCTCGCTACGCGTGACCGTCGCGATTGTTGCCAACTCGCCACGTATTGTCAAGGCTCCTTTCGGCACGACTTGCTCCTTTTCTGTCCAATTCACGAACGGGAGCTCGCAGGGTCCGTCGCGCGTACCCACCGCAACGAACGCGATCGAATTCGGGGGAATCGCTGTCCGTTCGTTCGTGCGCATCTCTCCCACCGGTTCGGCGCAATCTGTCGGCAATACCCGGGGCCGATGGAATGAAAACTTCGCGCCGACTTTCTCGTAGTCTACACTGTCGTGATCCGTGAACGTTCTACCGATTAAAACGTCCGTGCCTTGGTAATCATCCGGCACTACTTGAAACTCGATATCTTCCACGCACACGTCGTCGATACTCACTTCCGCACGTATTTTACCCAAACTGTGTACGACGATTTCTGACGGCCCCCACGGCTTAAGGGGAGTCGTCTCCGCGTTCATGTGCAACCCTAATGTTGACACAGTCGAAGCACAAATGGTGCACTCCGCGCTGCCCATATCTACGTGCGCCGTCACTGGTTTCCCGTCCAATGTCGCACTTTTTATATATTTGAGCACGGTCGGATCCCGCGCGCTACCGACCAGTTGCACCGCTCGTGGCTCCTTATTTGACACGTTTGCCGTACAATTTTTACTCAGATGCCCTGGCTGATTGCATTTGAAGCACGTCTGCTCGCGCCGTGGTTCAGTGCAATTTCGCGACAAATGCCCCGTTTTGTTGCAGTTGGCACAAGTGCGACGCTCGATCCATCCTCGCCCGTTGGACGCCGCACGCTCACGTTTGGGGTCGCCTCTCGTGGCCTCGTCCCCACGCGTTGCCTCGGTCGCGCCCGATTGCGTACGTTGCCGATGTCGCGAATTGTCGCATCCTCTTTTCTGCGCTGAGGAAGCTGCGGCTTGTTCTGTCACACACCTGTCAAAATAAATCAATGCGTGTAACAGGCTATCGTGGTCATAGTGTGCCCCCGGCATGACCAAGTTAAATAATTCGCGAGAGTTCAGTCCCGCGGCTATCTGTGATTTTTCCTCCCAAAAGTTTAGATGTAGTCCCTTAAGTAACCGTGTTTTGGCATGGAAATAGGCGGATACTGATTCGTTACGTCCCTGCCGTCGGGCCAACATCTGGGCCCACCGCGTTGGCTTGTCGTGCGGAATCATAAACGTGTCCTCAAACCGTTCGCAAAAAATCTCCCACGTCGTTAAATCTCGCCCATTCGTTCTGGCCCAGTCACGTGCCCCGCCTCGCAAATGAATGCGCGCAGCCGACAGCACGTACTCGTCCGTCCAATTATGCAATTCTTTTAGCGATTCGAGATTTTCCAGCCACTCGCGCGCGTGTACTCCGTCATCCTCGCCTGTGAAATTTTCGATCGCGCTAGATAAGTCAGGAACAATTTGATATGTAGGTGCCCCGGCCGATGCGTTAGGAACCGCCGCTGACGCGCGGTTGTTCAGTAATCCGGCGAGGAGTTGAATGAGAGAATCTGTATTACCCTGTGATGATATTGCCCGTAGCGTATTTACCAATGGTGGGGCGGGTACCTCGTTTACCGACGACTGACCGTTCGGTGCCGCTGTCGGCGGCAGGACATCCGTGTTACCGCTCAGCTCCGGTGGTAACTGCCCGCCGATCGACACTTCCCCTCGTGTGTAGTCGCCTGGGGGTCCCGTTCTCGCTCCCTCGACACGTCTCTCCGTTTGGCGTCCGCTCGCGGGAGGCCCGTCTCCGATTCTCGGCCCAATTTGACGGTCGCCATTTTCGCCGTTGTTCCACTGGCCGTTTGCGAAAGCTGCGACGCTCCGCGACGCGTTGAACGACGCCATGTCTCGACCGTCTCGACCGCGCCCGCGTGCGAATGACCGTTGTACCGCCATTGGATTTAAGAAGCACTCGGCAAATTTTTCGAATTCACTTTCGTCCACCATTCACTTTTTTACTTACAGATATTCGCGTTTGTTACCCGGCACGTGGTTTAAGTATCCCACTTCTGAAATGTTGGAGTCCAATTTTATTCCCCGTTGTATTATGTAGGTGGAGGAGCCCGTGGGTAAAGAAGCTTGTGGTACGCGGGGTTTTTTTACGTGGCCGATAAAACAGAGATACTCTTTTTATTACTATACACTAAAATACATACAACGATAGATACTTTACTTAAGGGACATATGTTCAAATGCAAGAGACGCACACACACACGTCGGTGCGCTCGGGAAAGACTGACTCGTTTCCAGCGCGAGTCGGGCGGGCAGGCCGCGCTTTTCGTGGATCATTTGCGGGGTGGGGGCCGCATGGTCCGATAGCCACGCGTTATTGCTTTATTTTCTTAACACTCAGCATAAAAAATTCTGATATTTATAAAAGGACAAGTATTCCTTGTCTGAAAATCATGTTGATGTTCGAAAATCAATTAATGAGAAAAAAGAAAATCTTCCAAAGACACGTCTCAAAAAAAGGAACCCCTAAATACAAAATAGCGAATCGACAGAAAAACTTTATAAAAAAATACAAAACTAAAGTTTGCCATCATATGTTGAGCGTATGCGCACAGAGTACTTGGCCGGCCCGAAATTTTTTGTATTAGCTTCTGCTATTTCAGAGGTCGGCACTACTAATATTTTTGGTATTAATATCGACAATTATTACCAATTACTCCAATAATTGAGATTCGGTTGAGCAAATTCCTGAATATTCGATTATTTGATATTTGATCGAATTAAATTATCAAATGCCGAAGAATTTCTACTTGGTAAAAAGACATTCTCAAATAATCGAATATTTGATACTTGATAAAAATAAAGTATCAAATACCCGAAGAATTTGGACTTGACCAAACAAATTCTCAAATAATGGAATATTTGATACTTGATGGAGAATGAAGTATCAAATACTTGATACTTGAAAGAGAATTAAGTATCAAATACCCCAGGAATTTGTATTTGTAGTGAAAATATTTTCAGTCCAAAAACAAAGATGGTATATTGAAGATGGTATATTAAAGATGGTATATTAAAGATGGTAAAGATGGTATCTCCCTCTCTCTCTCCCTCTCTCTCTCTCTCTCTCTCTCTCTCTATCTCTCTTCCTCCCTCTCTCTCTTTTTCTCTTTCCCACTCCCGACACAAATCCTCCGAGTATTTGATACTTTATTCTCTATCAAGTGTCAAATATTCGAGTATTTGAGGATTTCTTTTGGCCAAGTACAAATTCTTCAGGTATTTGATACTTATTTTCCATCAAGTATCAAATATTTAAGTATTTCCTTCGGCCAAATACAAATTCCTCGGGATTTGATAAATAATATTTCATCGAGTACCAAATATTCGAGTATTCGAGAATTTCTTTTGCCCAAATACAAATTCCTTTGATACTCGATAATGCGATTTTACTAGATCAACATTCCTCGAATATTTTGGAATTTCTACGTTCTAAATCTCCATTCTCCAAGACTTGAATATTTGAGATTTTTAAATATTTTTTTGCCGATCTCTGTGCTATTTATAGATAGGTAGAACAACTTGGTTGTATTCATGAGAAAAATGATAAGCGTTACACAAATGTCACTGAACGTTATACATTCAAATAAATTAGTACAATTTCAAAGTTTTCTCTCAATTTGATACACAATTAATTAATTAAATCATTCGCGCAATATCTTACACAAGTATGGATACGAAGAAAAATAACAACTGATCACTAATTAAGGTGGAGCTAAATATTATATCAAATAATCCGTAATGCGTCGATAAAAATTGCACTTCTAGCAATTTTTTGTATTACTAGCTTGAAATATAAATCGTTTTAGGAGAGAACCTTGATTGACTCGAGATTTTCGCCAAGCTTTCGCGTGTCTTTTCTAAGAAGATTTCTGAAACCAAATAATTACGTTACGCCAAGATTAACCAAGCTGAGCACTTTAATTCAAAATTTCGGGCCGGCCAAGTACTCTGTGCGCATACGCTCAACATATGATGGCAAACTTTAGTTTTGTATTTTTTTATAAAGTTTTTCTGTCGATTCGCCATTTTGTATTTAGGGGTTCCTTTTTTTGAGACGTGTCTTTGGAAGATTTTCTTTTTTCTCGTTAATTGATTTTCGAACATCAACATGATTTTCAGACAGGGAATACTTGTCCTTTTATAGATATCAGAATTTTTTATGCTGAGCGAATACCATTAATTTTTTTCTACCATTCTCGCATTTCTTGCATTTTTCTCAATCTTCTTGAATTTTTTTGTTTTTGGGGTTTTCTTAAATTCTTTATTTTGTTGGCATTTCCAATTTTTTTCAAGGGGGGATTAGATTTTTCTGTGAAAACAAATGGAAATGGGGATCACCAACAAATGTACTTGTCCAAGCTTTTTTCCCCGGGAGGGGATTTTTGGCTAGGATATCACTTATTTTTTCTAATTGGAAGTCTCCAATTTTTTCAGTCCGATGGGAATAATTTGTTGATTTTTCCCTAGAAGTGTACTCTGTGGAGCTCATTTTAAGCCAAGAATCATATCTCTATCTCAATTTTTCACCGATACATGATTTTGGCCCATTTCCATGATTTTTGCTCGAAAATGACGATTTTGCATAAATTTTCAAACGAAAATCGCTCTTCTCCGAGCAACGACGGTAAAATCAGGTTTTTGTCCACATGGTTTGTTAAGTTGGAAGGAAACATCAACGCACGCCATAATCTTAATTTTTCTTGGGAATTGTATTTTTGCATTTTCACTATCAGCTTAGGAAAAAACGACATTTTTACATGACTTGGGAGCGAAGATTTTATTTAGTTGGGTTTATGGGAATAAATTGCTGATTTTTTCCCCAAAAATATACTCTGTGGAGCTCAATATAAGCCAGGAATTATATCTATATCTCGATTTCCCACCGAGATATGAATTTTTGCCCATTACCACGATTTTTGCTTGAAAATCACGATTTTTCATCAATTTTCAAACGAAAATCGCTCTTCTCCCAGTGAAAATAGTATAAATTTTGATTTTTTTTCAAGCTACATAATTTGTTGAGCTGAAAGGAAACGTGAACGCGTGCCATAATCTTGAACCTAGCCAAAAATCCCCTCCCGGGGAAAAAGGCTTGGCCAAGTACATTCGGTGATTCGCGCCCGCTCGGTACAGAAGAAAACGTGTGTACCTAGCAGGCAAAATGTCAGTACACAGTAGAGACGTAACGGACGTAACTGAAACCATCGCGTCACTCCTAACCACCGCGACACTCCTAACCGTCGCGACCAATCAGAAAAAGGCTAGCGCCACGGGCCCTTTCTCTGTGTCGTATACATACACGTACGCACACTTCGATCATGGCATAATTTTACCCGTGCAAAGTTTTTTCTCAGCAATTACAGCATCAATCCGGTTGATTTATGGCTTAAACGAAGGGGGATAACGTAATTAGTCTCTAGTTCAAATTTCAGATCATGAAATAACCCCTGAGCTTTGTATTTTAAGAAAGTGTTTACCCCCACCGGCCGAATCGCTTTTCTCAGAGATAATATACTCGAGTGAGTCTCGCGCCAGCAGACGACGCTGTCGAATGTACTCGGCCCGAGACTCTGCCGAGTCTCTGGATTTGCTCGAGAATGGTATTTTTGCCTTTTCACCATCAGCTTACAAAAAACCATTTTTACATCACTTAGGAGCGAAGAATTTATTTGTTTGGCTCCATGAACATAAAATGCTAATTTTTTCCCTAGAAGTATACTCTGTGGACCTTAATTCAAGCCCAGAATTATGTCTCTATCTCAATTTTTCATCCAGATATGATTTTTTTGCCCATTACCATGATTTTTGCTTGAAGAGGACGATTTTTCGACAATTTCCAAACGAAAATCGCGCTTCGCCGAGTAAAAATCGTATAATTTATGATTTTTTTCCAGCCACTCGGTTTGATACGCTGAAACAAAGAGGGGAGACGTGCCAAAGTCTCAATTTATCGCGAGAATTAAATTTTCGACTTTTGACCACGAGTTGGAAAAAATCAATATTTTAGCATGAAGTTGTCGCCAAGAATTTATCTTCTTAACTCCATGAGAAAAAAGTGCTGATTTTTTCCCTGTAACTAGACCCTGTGGAGCTCGATTCAAGCCCAGAATTATGTCTCTATCTCAATTGTTCATTGAGAAATGATTTTTTGCCCATTCCCATGATTTTAGCTTGAAAATGACGATTTTTCGACAGTTTCCAAACGAAAATCGCTCTTCTCCGAGCCAAAATGGTAAAATTATGATTTTTTTTCCAGCCACTCGGTTTGATACGCTGAAACAAAGAAGAAACACGTGCCAAAGTCTCAATTTATCGCGAGAATTCATTTTTCGACTTTTGCCCACGAGTTAGAAAAATCAATATTTGAACATGAAGTTGCAGCGAAGAAGTTTTCTTCCCGGCTTCATGAGAATGGAATGCGGATTTTTTCCCAGCAATTAGACTCTGTGGAGCTCAATTCAAGCCCAGAATTATGTCTCCATCTCAATTTTTCATCGAGATATGATTTTTTGCCCATTACCATGATTTTTGCTTGAAAAGGACGTTTTTTCGACAATTTTCAAACGAGAATCGCGCTTCTCCGAGTAAAAATCGTATAATTTATGATTTTTTTCCCAGCCACTCGGTTTGATACGCTGAAACAAAGACGAAACACGTGCCAAAGTCTCAATTTATCGCGAGAATTAAATTTTCGACTTTTGACCACGAGTTGGAAAAAATCAATATTTTAGCATGAAGTTGTAGTGAAGAATTTTTTTCCTTGGCTCCATGAGAATTTTGGCAGAAAGGAACGAATATACAATTTTTTCTTGTGGCCCAGCGACATGATTTTTATGTCCCTGAGTCCTCGCAGCGACAAGATTTTTATGTCACTGAGCCTTTGCAGCGACAAGATTTTTATGTCACTGAGCCCTCGCAGCAACAAGATTTTGATTTGCCTTAGCGACAAGATTTTCATGTTGCTCAGCGATAAGATTTTCATGTCGCTCAGCGACAAGATTTTTATGTCACTGAGCCCTCGCAGTGACAAGATTTTCATTTGCCTCAGCGACAAGATTTCCATGTCACTGAGCCCTCGCAGCGACAAGATTTTCATTTGCCTCAGCAAAAAGATTTTCATTTGTCTTAGCGACAAGATTTTTGTTTCGCTGAGAGATATTATTGCTTAGCGATTAATCTTCATGTGGCTCAGCGACAAGATCTTGATGTCACTGATTGTGAGAGTTATCCGGAGCTATTAGATAACTTGCAGCGACAAGATTTTCATGCGCCTCTGCGAAAAGATTTTCATGTGGCTCGCATCAGCGACAAGATTTTTTTATATCGCTGAGAATTATTATGTATAAGTCATGCTGTAAATGAATACAATGGTGGGAGTAGGAAAGGGTCAAAAGATGTGGAGCATATTCATTCATGAAGCATATTCTCTCGTCATCGGAGCATGTCGGTAATATGGCAGTTGAAAATTCGAAATTGTGAGGTTATGACGACCTGTCAAAGCTGTATCACAGCATTCGTTCAGACTCGGTAACGAAAAACCAGCAACACATTCTTCTCCCATAACCTTGCATCCTCAAGAAAATAAATGGTTAGCCAACGTTCGTTGTTCAACAAGGAACAATTGTAACAGTTATTTTCTCGAAAATATCAAGGGCGGAGAAGAACAATATGAACTTATTTCAGCTATCTCTCTCTCTCACATTCACGTCAAAATGGCCCTTCGAAATATCAGCTGACATTTTTCGCTCGCTCGTTCTGCACTGTCGTGTGCACACGACGGATCCATTGGAATCATCGCAGCCTCGACCAATCAGGAATTTCGCAGCCCGGGATTGGCTAAGATGGGCGCACAGACCCCTTTCAATGTGTTGTCGGGCGGCCATATACAGACACGTCAAATCCTTCGATGTAGCGTGGTTCTGACGCAGGCTGAGATAGGACTAAGCCCGTGCAAAGTTTTTTCTCAGCAATTACTTAATCAATCGTATCGAATTTGGGCTCTATCGGAAGGGTATCGCGTAATTAGTCTCCATGTCAATTTTCAGGTCGCTAGACGACTCCTGGGCTTCACAGTTAGCTGAAATGTCATCGAAATTTTTTTTCCCACCACCGCGAATCGTTTTACTACGAGAAAGTATAGACTCGGCGAGCGCTCGGGACAAGCAGACGACGCACAGCTGTTTTCAAATGTACTTGTCCCGAGACTCTGCCGAGTCTCTTGATTTCCCTTCCGCCTTTCATCATTTCTTTTATCTCCCTTACTTCCTTCAGCACAGCTCTCACTGCTTTCACGATCTCCTTTTCCGTTGCACACTTCTCTTCACTTTCACTTCATTTCATTTCACTTTCATTCACGTTCACTTTCATTTTGATTTTCTTTGTTATCACTTTCGACTTGCCAGCCTTGTGACACCTTTTTTGACGCTGCCACACTGCCGACTGCCCGTCTTCACCACTTGTGCCGTCGCCACCCTTCGTGCATCATCCCCACCCTTGACGCCGGAAACTACTGTGCCGACTCGGGCCTCTCCTTGCCTGTGCCGCCATTTACTTCGACTCTCTTTTCCCTTTCCTGTTCCTCCATGCACTCGACGCCAGCTCGGGTTCGCCTTCTCCTCCTTACCGACTAGTGCGTTTCTCCTTTACTCCATCGCTTCTCCTCGTCACCACCGTCTTCTCGATCTTTAAGCGCTTCGGGCCTCTTCTGGCGTTCTCTTCTACCTCATTTCGATCCTTTCCGCCTGTCGCCACTGTTCCTCTTTTCTCCTCCCCGTCTTCCCCTCACCTTACACCCGCTCTTAACCTCACTTTTTCCTCACTTCCTCCGTTCACACTTCGCGCTTTCCTTAGCCCTTCTTCCCTCTCATTTTTTATTTCACTTCACTCCCCGTCCCTTTCCCTTCACTCTCCCCCCTATTGACCACTTCTTTCCTCACTTCCTCCGATTTTTTCTCTTTTACCTTTCCATTTCTCTCTGCACGACTTTTCCCGCTCGATCACCGCGAGGCAACCTCTGCAAATGCGTGTGTTTAAGATACCTATAATGAGCATCTCGATTTTATTTGGTCTACACGAACGGCTGGTGGTTAGCAACGTCTTTTCCCACAGAATGACATCTCCCTTTTCGTTCAAAGTATCGATAAATCGCAAACATTCCGCGGCACTGATTTTGCCTTCGTTACTTCTATCGATTAGTGGTGGATAGAAAGGTTCGGGTTGTGGTGGTGGTGTTCAGGAATGAGCATGGTCGAATTTCCGCGCCGCGACTCGCGCTCCCAGCGTGACAGTATAGTCGCGAATATGGACAACAAGTGGCTGTCAAGTTGTCGAGTGGCGCTGCCACAAGGGATATCGTGACAACTTGACCAGCGTCTCTTCTCTCTTCAGCGTCTTGACTCTCTTCTTCTTCGGACTCGTAACCGAGAAGACGTGTGAGCTCTCGCTCTCTAGGACCTCGCGACACGAGGCATCGCGGCCATCTCCGACAAGGACCGCTCAGCCTTGCTCGGTTTAACTCCCAATCGTTGTGTTAAAGTGTCCGCATTATCACGGCGGAGCGACTGCTCCTCTAGTATTTTTATCAAGTGTATTCTCCGGGACATTTATTTTTGTAAACTCGTGGTGATTTCCAGTTTTTCTCTTGCCACGTGGCGGACACGTGTCGGTGTTACGCATTTTTATGCGAGTGATCGCTCTATAACTGGTTTTTGCTCGATGAAACTAGTCAAATAAAGTAACAAAACAGCACTCTCAAAAGCCTTGTGTCAGTCTCTCTATTACTCAAAACCAAAATTCTCCTGCATGACAACATCCCGCCCTCGATCACAAAAACAGCGGCAAAATCCGGGTCAGTTTCCGGAACAGGTGGATTTCTGGGAACAGGCTGATTTCCTCGTGGTCTAGAACTTTCGAGCTCTCTTTTTAATCTTTCCGCTTCTTCTCTTTCTACCTGGAATCTTCGGTCATTTTCATGGTGAACCCGCGCTTGTTCTTTTTTCATTTTATAAATTTTGTCATACATGATTGAATTTTCTTCGACCGCTGTCTGATAAGCTTTAATCAAAATCTCTTCTTCAGCTGATTTTAGTGTTTGCTCTGCTCACAGTTTTTTCTTCTCTCTTTCTGCTTGTTGATCTTTGATTGTAAAAGCAAGCATTTCCTTTTCCCATAAATTTATATGTTGCTCAAGCACGCATTGCTGAGTGTTATCGTCCCAGACATAATCTTGATGGTCGGGCACTGGAGGATAAGAGGGGAGTGGTCTTTGGGGTAATGCATGATTCGCTGTTTCTATCTTCCTATTAATTTCGGTTATATCTTCATGCGCTTTTCTCAATTGATTTTGTATGTCGGGATTTTGTGCATCTGAAAACGAAAGGCCGAGGCCCACCTGATCGCTATATTCCAATCGATATTTAAGGTTTTGGTTTATTTTGAGTTTACGTTCAGTGTTCAGGAATTGAGTGCTTAGGGAATGCCGGGATGTTAGGGATCGTGCCGATGTTAGAAAAGAAGCTTGTTTTAAGACGCGATTGTTAGCGCGGGGATCCGCTCGTCGAGTTTTATTTACAGAGGTGAGATTTACGGTGTTTTATGTACAAAATGCACCCTTGTTAGCGGGTGAAAGACGCGGTTTTAACAATGATAGCGGTAATTAAACTAAGAAACGCGCTGTAGCAATCATCGGATCTCGCGCACTGATTTTATTGATCTCGCGGCTCAATCACGACGTGGGTGCGGGGCCTTTGTGGAACTTCGTGACCCACGTGGCTCGGCCCGGCCACGCAGTGAGAAAAGAGAAGTGATTTATGCGATGTAGACTTGTACGATGTCGATTGCGCCTAATGCGCCAATCGAGCGGGTTTGACGAGTGTAGGAGGCACTCGTTTGTGCGATGTTAATGTCACGCGGACATTACGCGGGTGGCGATGCACGAAATGGCTGCCATGCTCGGCAGCAGCGTGCTACCGAGCACGGCCACACGCGAAGAATAGACAACGTGCCCAGCGACGATGTGTTGCGGAGCACGGCTCGAGACGAATAGAGAGAATTTTGGGCGCTCTCGTACGCCGATAGGCACGAGGATCGACAGATCCTGCGCACCGAGGCGAAACGAGAGCGTCCGCGAGGTGCTGCCCCGGAGCGGGCCGATAAGACAGCTCGCCCCGAGTTTTTGGAGAGGCGGAATCCTGAACATTCAGATTCTTCTAGTTCCTTCTGTTGCCGAAGGACAAGCTGTTCCCTTTTTCTTTTTAGTTCTTCCCGCTCTTAAGGATTCTTCGTATGTAGGCGCGGGCGAATTGACACTGTATGGTGGGGGTTGTGGAACCGTCTGTGGAGTTTGCGTTAAAGGAAAGTGCGGGCTCGGTGGATCGTTAGGATTTGGGTGATAGACCGGGTTCGGTAATTCCTAATCCACCAATTGCTTGACTCAACCTTAGGTCCTCACTAAGCATATCTGTTTGGGAACCCTCCCCGTCATCTTCGGCTTCAATGTTTCCATAGTCGCCTTCCATGATTACTCCAATGACTACTTTGTTTTGCAACTCGGAATCGATGGCGCTGTTACTTTTGTAACCAAGTTTATTTAATTCCTCAATATATCTCAAACTTGCGCCTTTACATTCAAAGATTTCTCGTTTCAGTGTATCGATCTTATTTTGATTTGATATGTTTTGGGTTAAATGTTTGAGTTTAGTAATTTTCTTTTCCTCTTCATCGATGAGCTGCTGTGAGCTTCCTAATTTACGCATATACCCTTTGACATTTCATTTGAACTACCTGGGCAAATCTCCTTCACGGAGAAAAAGCCTGGCCAAGTACATTTGTGAAAACTTGTGTACCAAGCGGGCAAATTGTCAGTACACAGTAGAGACGTAACGGACTTAACTGGAACCATCGCGTCACTCCTAACCACCGCGACGATCCTAACCGTCGCGACCAATCAGAAAAAGGCTAGCGCCACGGGCCCTTTCTCTGTGTCGTATACATACACGCACGCACACTGCGATCATCGCATAATTTTACCCGTGCAAAGTTTCTTCTCAGCAATTACAGCATCAATCGGGTTGATTCATGGCTTAAATGAGAGGGGATAACGTAATTAGTCTCTAGTTCAAATTTCAGATCATAAAATGACCCCTGAGCTTTGTATTTTAAGAAAGTGTTTACCCCCACCGGCCGAATCGCTTTTCTCAGAGATAATATACTCGAGTGAGTCTCGCGCCAACAGACGACGCTGTCGAATGTACTTGGCCCGAGACTCTGCCGAGTCTCTGGATCCAATCCCATAAGGGGCGGTGTTCGAGTGTCTGACATGTTGATAAATGCTTTGGCAATTTTAGCAAGCTGTGTATGTTCGGTACTTACAATACGGAGAGTATTATACACGCCTTCGCAATGCGCATGTCGTTCTTAATTACAAATGTTATTGAAGAATCGCCTAGGTATAAGATGGTACGTTTTATAAATTCTTTGTACTCGTGATGAGTTGCGACGCCGACTTGTTCACGATTCCTCGGATGTGAGTTCTCGGGTGTCGTGTTGATAAATGCGTATGTTTGACGAATACTAGATCATCTGAAACGTGAGTCAACGACAACACGCCAGGTACTTTAGTATGGTAGTATCCCGTAGGGTCGTCTACTTCTGCGGGACCGTGTGATGGGCGCCGGTGGAGTGACCGGGGGCACCGTTTTGATGAATCCTTTGACAAGGCGCGTTGGTCTGCACGGGTGATCGAAAGCCGGGCGATTTGATGCTAATCGCGAACCAGCATTTACAGGCAGCTATCCACCTTATTAATGTTTGCTTAGGCATTAATAAACCGATGTTTTTGGTGATCGAGATCAAATGGCAAACTCGGGAGTCATAGGTTCGATGACATTAATTATTCACCATGCACACTCAACGAAAGACCCACGGGATTGTCGCGTTGTTAATTCAGAGTTTTCACTCTTAAATAACACGGACTCAAAAGTTTCAATTTATGACAAGTAGTAGTAGCGTAGTTTACACTGAAGTTACTTTCCTCGAATCACGAATTTGAGGGCCAAGTAATTTAGTAGCAGTTTTCACTGGAGTTACTATTCCCTCGAAGCCTGAAATATTCTTTGACTATTCACACTTTTCATGCAATGATAAGTGTTGATGGAATTGACACATCAATCTCCTTGTTCCAAAGTTCGGATCTGAATATCACAATTTTGATTGTCACCCAAGACTGTCAACAATAGTTATATGCGTCAACGGGTTGTTGGGCTGGCGCTTCGTAGAGAGTCGTCCGAATCTTGTTAATGATATACTGGCAGGATCGCTAATTTGTCACGTGGAAACTGGCGGAATGAAAAGCACTTATCTTTGTACCTGGTCAGGATCGCCTCGTTGTCTAGGATGTCCTCTCGTAGACACGATATTTCGTATTAGCTATTCGTTGGTAGGAGCTATATCCCAGAAAATATAGCGGAGTATTTTCCACTGATACCTTTAAGGAGATGGTATAGCTTTGCGATGAAAGAGGAGTCGGTTAGGACGTCGGTTGAATAATCAATAAAATAAATATATAGAGTAATTATTGAATTATTAGGGTACAGTTGTCGTTGCACAGTGAATGGCGTATTATATGTATACGCGCACAACGCGTCGCGTTAATGATTCTTTTTATCATTAAGAACCTATTAATTGGCGGGGAGCTGTATCAAGCTGTGTCCATGTCCAATGAATTTACTTGACTGACTTTGAGGCCCCTGCCATGAGACATATTCGTTCTTATCGTTCCTTTCCGGTACGCTTAGGGTGTCTCTGACTTCTTTGTGCCGTGGGAACGAGAAAAATTCTAAAAAGAGTAAACGATTCGATTTGGCTCGGACTGGGGTTAGCGGCTGACACAGCAGCACGCTACCATATTTGACACGTCCGGTTGAGCGTGCGAATTTAGCAATCCTTGCATCGTTAGGAATATTTGACAATGTGGTGATTTTCCATCACAACCGCATCCGCGGTATATTGCGCATTGCTTGGGTAAATTGAGGACGAACAATTTATCGGGGTCATTTTGACCCAGTGTGTCTGGAAGGGTCAAACGTCGAATCACAGTAAAAAGAAATATAAATACACGTTGTATGCAAGAAGAAAAAGTTCAAAAGGCTTTCATTTTTTTTAGTATTTCCTTTGACATATCAAATGCGTGAAACACTCAGGAATTCGAATCCGTTCAAACCCGTTAAACAACAATCACAACATTGAATAATACTTGGCTAATTGAGCAGCCAAAATGATTACAGAGATACAGAGCAGATCTCTGAAGCTTAGCACAAGTTCGTAGCCAATAAAATAAATTGGTGAAGATTTCTTGGAATCGAGACAAACAAATAAGAAAAAAACAACAGGTAACCCATAACCGTAATTCGGGGAAGGAAAACAAATTCAAATACCATCCGCGTCAAAATCACACGAAAAACCTCATTCCACTATTTTTTTCCCCAGTCCTCATCGCACATTGAAGCCAAAAATAGCAGCATATTCAGTCGCTTACCCCCTAATCTGTTGCGTCGCTCTGTTTTGATTGCCCCAGCCTTGAAGAATAATCGCTCCGATGGGACCGAAGTTGTTGAGACGTTCAACAGATACTTCATTGCCAAAGTAGAAAGCTTTGGAAACGCTTTTGGCACGCTTGACCAATATTCGAGTGGATTTCCACGTCGTGGGATTGGAGGCTGATTCAGGTATTGTCGCAATTCCGGATCAAGCTCTGAAGAATCATTGCCCGACAATGCCATACTATTAGCGACCAAGTTATCGTGAACTTGCCATATATCAACTTCAGTTGAGCTCTTCGAATCCGGAATGGGCGTAACTCGCGTAACAATGCAACCGTGACGCCACCCCATTTGAGTTCGTTGTTTATTTTTAATATTGCCCCTGCTGCTGCCAGAGCATATCGAAAATGCAGTTTTTTGAAACGGAGATCGAGAATTGTTGCCACTGCTAATAATTCTGTTTTTTCGATTGCATCAAATTTCGTTTTGACGTAAGTAACAATAGTCGCTTGAAAAGATTGCCCGACGCTCGTGCTTGGTTTACATTAGCTCAGAGTGATTTCCATGCATCGGATAATTGGGATAGCGAAACTACCCGTCGAATACCTTTCACCACTTATTTCACGTATCACGTTTCCAATCGGACGCATAACTAATATGAAATCTTTAAGGATTTCAATTTCTTCTCGTGTCAACATCTCCGGAGCTGACGAGAATTATTTCATCAGGACTTGGTAGTCGTAATCGCGGAGATCGAGAAACCTTTCAATCATGTAGAATGTTGAGATCCAGCGCGTGGGCAGATCTTGCTTGAATTTCAGAGCAGTCCCCTCATCCTTCCCGTTGCAGATTTGGAGTCTTCGGAGTTCATCACTTGCAACAAGACTCCTTTTCGTATACGTGACAATTTCCTTGACACGAAAGATGATTTTCTCAAGCGAAGGTACCGGTTTTGTTTTTAGAGCGCTCGATACCACGTTCGAAAGAATATGGGCCAAACACGGGATGTGTTTTGAAGCACCAAATGTGTCAACCGCTGCCTTGTAGATATTTGCTCCGTGATCCGTTACAATTGCTGTAACTTTGGACGAAGGTAACCCGAATGCCGCCAAAGACGATTCCGATTTTTCCGAAATGTAGTTAGCCGTGTGACGCTCATCAAGTGGAAATACTCCCAAGCAACTACTCGCAAATGAGGGTTTTTTTTGTTAAGTAATGACACGTGATGCCGAGGTAACTCTGATCAGTCGTATCCGTCCTGATGTCGCATGTTAGAGTGAGGGAAGTTTGAAGTGCAAGACGATTTCGAAATACTGTTGTGGGCGATTTATAAAACGGGCTGGCAACTCTGCCCTTCGAGGTAGGCAACGTCGAAAAAGGAACCGGAGAGACGGTTGTTCGAGCAGTATCGTGTGGGACACGAAAACGAGAGGTCGGTGCCTCAGGACATATCTCAGTATTAATAAGCAAATAAAGAGATATCGCACGGTTAAGTGCAAGTATATTAATAATAATTATCTTTAATAAAGTAATGAAACGTGTCTACCGTGTATCTACCCCCTCTGTTCCCAAAGATCATATCGCCCAATAGAAAAGAAAAATAAACGCTCTTACAGTCACAAGTGGGATATTGAGAGCCGAACACGGGAGATCAACGAGTAATTACGAGTGAGAAAGTTATATTTTCTAAGTGTCGTGCCGATTTCAACGGTTGATCGAAAACCGCGTGTCGCGCGGGAAAAGAAATGGGAAAAACGTGGTCGGACATTTTGTAACGGTTCGGTGCCACGCGCGCGAGTGATAGACGACCATGTCGCAGCCTAATTTTCCGCCTTTTCGTCAAAATGGTGGCGGACCGTTACATTCGACAAGATTTTCGATGCCACCGGCGAATTTAAGTTATCATCCAGAAGTTGGGAATGAAAGATCTCAAAACGGAAAGGATGCAACGCCCATGAACATACCACATGGTCTGAGGGCGCCATTCACGCCACCACAAATATCGATGATTCAGAACCCGTGTTTTCCGGCTGTGGGGACAACACCACGAGTGCCAGGTTCGAGTTTAAATTTTAACGCGTCGCGTCGATTGGGGGATAATTTCGATATGTTGCCACCAATGATCGATGGTCAAAGTGTTTCGAATGGACGAATCCTCGCGGAGGAAGAAGCGAGCGGAAATTCGATGCGCGGTAGTCCGTACGCGAGTCAAACGAGCCAAGGGCAAGCCGGTGACGCTCATGTCGGTAACTCGTTAAATCGTGTGCTCGATACGATGACGCAAATTTTACAACAAAATGCCACGATGTTACAATTGCAAGCATCAGCGATGCCAAGTCGAAGTTTTCACGTGATGCCCGACTTGACCAAATCGATTGGCGATTTTACGGGAAGAGAAACGCCTGTTGAGGCAAAACGGTGGTTAGAGCAAATCGAGACCTCAGTAAACATTCATGGTTGGCCTGAGGCCTTTCTATACGAAACAGCGACGATGCAGTTGAAGCATGCCGCACGTTCTTGGTTTTTGTCGACGAAAAGAAATTTCGTAAGTTGGTCCGATTTCAGACAATCCTTCGTGACAACTTTCGTATCGGAAGTAAATAAATCGCAACTTTGGGACAATTTGGAAAGTCGCCGACAGGGCGAAACCGAGGGCTTGCAAGACTATTATTATGATAAGGTTCAGTGCTCTTGAGTTGCCGTTCGAAGAAATACGTGAACAAGTGGCCCGGGGTTTCTTGAGTCGAGACATGACAGTGCACGCGTTGACAACGGAATACAATTGTACGGAGAGACTATTCCACGGACTCCTTCGATTCGAGAGGACGATGAGATCGTACGACGACGTTAAATCGCACAAGGCGAAGGACACGAGTTGTTCCGGAAACTGACCCGGATTTTGCCGCTGTTTTTACGATCGAGGGCGGGATGTCGTCGCGCACGAGAATTTTGGTATAGAGAAAAAGATTGTTTGACACGAGGCTTTGGAGAGTACTCTTTTATTAATTTATTGCCTGATCACACAGGGCAAAGTCTGAGATAGGGAGCGCTCACTCGCACTTTGGGCGTAACACCAATACGTGTTCGCCATGAGATGAGAGAAGACAGAGATTTCTTTCGAGTTTATTTCAGAGAGTACAAATAATTTAGAGAACGAAGGAGCTGTCTCTCCGCGCCGTTGATACGAACACTTTCAACACCCACGGATGGGAGTTCGACAGAGCAAGAGTAAAATACGACTTAAAGGAGATTTGCCGCGATGCCTCGTGTCGCGAGGTCCAAGAGGACGAGAGCTCAAAACACGTCGTCTCTGTAGGGAGATCGATCGAGAAGAAGGAATAAGATGGACGCTGGTCAAGTTGTCACGTTCCCCATTGTGGCAGCGCCACCTGACAACTTGGCAGCCTCCTGTCATCGGTCGTCATATTCGCGACTGTAGTGCCGCGCTGAGAGCGCGCATCGCGGAGCAGGAATTTGAGACGGAACATTCCCAAACACGAGTGCATCGAGATTGAGAAAGAACTCGGAATCCGAGTCGAACAAAGAAAACCTGTCCGATGAAAAAGAGACGAAGAAAACGAACATGGACGGCGTGAAATGCTTCTCAACTGCAACAAGATGCGACATTTTTCGCGAAGATGTACCGAACCACGACGGGTCGTTACGTGTAAAAGGTGCGGAGAGAGGGGACATTCTGCCAAATATTGCGAAAAGCCGGTGCCGTTGGACCATGGAGAGGTAAAGATTGTGTCAGCTACGTCCTGTAATATCCCCAACGAGATGTCGAATGAGGGAAAACGCGAACAAATACGCATGTAGTCGGGGAAAAAACTTGCCAAATACTTGAAGACCGTAACTGTGAACGGGGTGACTCTACAAGCGATGATTGATCCAGGAAGCTTGGACTGTACAATAAAAGCTACCGTGGTCTTGTGCCATTGTAAAACATGAATTCTCTGTGTGCCTGTATTTGTGTGTCGGTGCGTATGAGACATATTTCGTGGGCCCTGCGAGCGGAAAAGCCGAGGGGGCCGTGGAAAAGTTATCATAGTAACGATGAAAAAAAGAAGATTATTATTCCCCGGAAAAGAGAGACATTCGCACGCACAATTTAATTTCTTGATTCGTGGCATAATTAATTCGGTTCTTCGATATTTGTAATTTCACTATTTGAATAAATATCTTTCTTAATTGTTATTTCGCCCTCTTATACCATGGTTCCGATGTTCTCCGACTACCAAGCATGCTGGGGGGTTTCACGAAACCGGAAGTCCAAAATATCGTGATATTGTATGGCATAGTACGAGCGGAGGTCGACATCGACGGGGTCGGGGCGAATGGTGTGCTTTCCGGATTGTTCCCGACGACGTTCAATCAACAGAAGTGCTGATTGGTCGAACGTTCACTGAACTTGAGCATGTCGCTTACATCAAAGTCGACGATCAGCTGATCTTCCTTGACATCTCCGCACACGAACTGTCGAAGATTTTACCGGAGATAAAACGTAGCGACGAGCATCGACCAGCAGTGACTGACGACAACGAATTGCTACCTGCTTCCATCAACTTCGTCAACGCAGACGTTGACGAGGAAGAATTATCGTTCCCGATAACGAACTTCGATAACAGCAGCCATCGCTTGAAAAAGGAGGATCTCGTTGATCCAACGATTCTGAAAATACAACAAGTCGAGGTACAATAACGTCGAGAGTCTCCGATTAGCGACGACGAGATCAACGTCAACGAGAAGGTTTCCCCCTGTCAACGACAACAGTTATTAAAAATGTTAAACGATTTTCGAGACTGTATTGCTAATAATCTTTTTGAAATAGGTAAAACTAGTCTATTAGAAATGGATATACAGGTCAACACAGGAAACGCGCCCGTAAACACAAAACCCTATCAGACAAACAATCAGGAACGAAACGAAATTAAGGAGATCGTCTCAGAATAGAAAGAAGCTGGCATTATAAACGAAACGTCGTCTCTGCATGCGAGCCCAGTATTATTGGTAACCAAGAAAACTGGGGAAAAACGTCTGGTTGTTGATTATCGTAAGTTGAACTCTGTAACGGAACGCGTTAATTTTCCTCTTCCAAACTTAGATGAATATCTCGAGGTGTTAAACGGGGCGAAGATTTTCGCAACCCTCGATCTTGCGCAGGGTTACCTACAGCTGCCGTTAACAGAGGGCGCCCGTGCCAAAACGGCGTTTATAACACCCGATGATACAGGAGAATTTACACGAGCCATGTTTGGACTTATGAACGCTCCGTTCTACTTCTCAAAAATGATGGAGATGGCACCTGGGCCTCTCCGCAACAAGTTTCTATTTTTTTACCGTGACGACGTTTTGGTGCTGGCGCCGGACTGGGACGAACTAATGGTGCGGCTACGAGCGGTCCTCGAGGTGTTGCGAAAAGCGGGACTTACATTGAAACTAACAAAGTGTCACTTTGGTAAAAGGAGGGTGGAATATTTGGGGTTTGTGGTCAGCGAAACGGGAGTAGAGCCCGGCCCCGATAAAGTACAAGCCATCGCGAAATTCACAGTGCCAAAAAATATTCACGAGATTCGAAGATTTTTTGGAATGTCGAGCTTCTTCCGTAGATTTGTTGCGAAATTCGCTACAATCGTTGCACCGCTAACGGAGTTAACACGCAAGAATGTAGAATTTCGGTGCGGGGGGAAACGAAGATAGAGCATTCAATAAAGTCAAGGAGATTTTAGTAGCGGAACCGGTGCTGGGCATTTAGAATCCTAGCAAAAGTAAATTTCCAATAAAATCAAATCCTGGGCATTAGGGTGGCCGTTATTTGGGCTTTGGCGAGAAAAATTCGATGCCACCCCAAAAACGTAATCAAGGTATATAAAAAAAAATCTGTCTAAATTTTGGAGGCGCTCGAAAAATTGGAAAACGCGCCACCGAGCGATTAAAATTTTAAACGTAAAATACCTGTATTTTTCCTACGCGTCAACGATTTTTTTTTCCGAGTACAATATTGATGAGAAAAATTTGAAACTTGGTGCACTTATTTTGCATAGCATGGTGTACAAAACCTAATTTTTTCAATTTTTTTCATTGATAATTTTGTCAATGACAAGCTCTGTAAAGCTTATATTTCGTTTTTTTCGGTTTTTCCATTTTTGTTTCAAATAAATTTTAAACAAATTTTTACTTGACTGTGCACTTAATACATAACGGAAATTTGAATTTGTATCAAACTGTGAATATATATATATATAAATACAGAATATTTTTTATTAAAAATTGAATCCAAATGATTACCAACGACTATGTTCACATTTTCAGTTTTTTTCAGCAGTTGAAGTAGGGTTTCTTTGTTCGCTTTGGGATAATCCCACTAATAATCTGCAACAACTTGCAGAATAAATTGCTTTCGATCCTCGTCGCGAGTCGATCTGTCATTGTAATCGGTTATCAGTTTAATTCCTCTTTCCATGACGTCATTGACAACGGTTAGATTTTTTTAAACTTCTAAACCATGTTGATAGTTTTTTTCGATTTCCACTCAAACCGATTGTTATCGACGCAGCTGTGGTCCATTTGAATTCTTTCGAAGAAAGCTATCGATTTAGGGTTTATGAAGAAATCGATGTTTTCATCGAGCAAAAGGGATCTATTTGCGATACAAAATACCGTTTGTCATTTTCTGTTTGTTTCTTACTCTGAGGCTGCTCGCTTCTAATATTTTCAACCATTTTTTTAGGACCTTCGCAGAAACGGTTTCATCGAAAAATGCCATTGCATCATTTTCGGTATTCAAATACCACAGATGGTTTGACATTTCCTTTATAGCAACCTTGCTCACAATTGTATTCATGTTCCGATAGTTGTACGATTTTTTTTTTACAGAGTTAGAAACAAACAGAAAATGACAAACGGTTTTGTATCGCAAATTTATTTTACTCTTTTGCTCGATGAAAACATCAATTTCTGCGTAAACCCTGGATCGATAGCTTTTTTCGAAAGATTTCAAATCGACCACAGCTGCGTCGGTAACGATCGGTTTGAGTGGAAATCGAAAAAAAACTATCAACACGGTTTAGAAGTTTAAGAAAATCTCACCGTTGTCAATAACGTTATGGAAAGAGGAATCAAGCTGATAACCGATTACAATGACAGACTGACTCGCGACGAGGATCAAAAGCAATTCATTCTGCAAGTTGTTGCAGATTATTAGTGAGGTTATCCCAATGCGAACAAAGAAACCCTACTTCAACCGCTGAAAAAAAACTGAAAATGTGAAAATAGTCGTTGGTAATTTTTTGGATTCAAGTGTTAATAAAAAATATTCTGTATTTATATATATCCAAAATTTGATACAAATTCAAATTTCCATTATGTATTAAGTGCACAGTCAAGTCAAAAATTGTTTAAAATTTATTTGAAACAAAAATGGAAAAACCGAAAAAAACGAAATATGAGCATCTTTACAGAGCTTGTCATTGACAAAATTATCAATGAAAAAAATTGAAAAAATTAGGTTTTGTACACCATACTATGCAAAATAAGTGCACCAAGTTTCAAATTTTTCTCATCAATATTGTACTCGGAAAAAAAAATCGTTGACGCGTAGGAAAAATACACGTATTTTACGTTTAAAATTTCAATCGCTCGGTGGCGCGTTTTCCAATTTTTTGAGCGCCTCCAAAATTTAGACAGATTTTTTTTTATATACCTCGTTTACGTTTTTGGGGTGGCATCGAATTTTTCTCGCCAAAGCCCAAATAACGGCCACCCTACTGGGCATTTATAATCCTAGCCAGAGAACTTGTCCAGCCCGAAAATTTTTGTATTAGCTTCCGCTATTGATCAATTCGGTTGTATTTATGAGAAAAAAAGACGAGCGTTATACAAACATCAGTGAACTTTATATATTCAAATGGATTGGTACAAATCCAAAGTTTTCTCTCGATTTGATATATCATTAATAAATTATTTATTTGTGCAATATTTTACACGAGTATGGATACATAGAAGAATAACAACTAATGGCCGAGATTTTCAGCGACCTTCCACGTGTCTTTTCTAAAAAGCTTTCTGAGACCAAGCAATAACGTTATCTCAAGTTCAACTCCTGTGAGCACTTGTAATAAAAATTTTCGGGCTGGACAAGTTCTCTGTGCGCATCCGCTCAACTGCTCAACATGCGATGGCAAACTTTAGTTTTTTATTTTTTGTATGACATTTTGTATGTAGGGGTTTCTTTTTTTGTGCTATGTCTTTTTGGAAGCTTTCTCTTTTTCTCGTTAATTGATTTTCAGCCATCGATGGAATACTTGTTCTTTTATGGTGTGACGAATTTTTCAAGTGCCCTGGAAAATGCCACAAAAGTCGCTCTCTCCTTTCCGTCGATTTTTACACAACATCAAAGATGGAAAATTCCAATGTTGGGCGCCAGTCGCAAAGCGACTCGACGGCAAAGAGAGAGAGACAAAGTTGACCAGCTTGCAATCAGCGGAATGGGCGGGGTCTCCACGAGAATAATTAAGAAAACAAAATTACGTCTGAAAACAATAACAAATTTCATTTTAACGTCGAAAAATATAAGACAAATTATAAAAGGAATTCGCACGCTCGGGATAAGTTTCAGTCGCAGATAAAAATTTACATGATTCGATCGACAGAAGAATTTACCAAATTTTAATTAATCAAAAGAATTTAACGCGGGATAACGAAAACATAACGATCACACGTCTCTCATGAACCGCGGGGGAAGAATCGCGAACTCACTCACACAAAATCTCGCACGCTCACACACAAAATTGGTCGGGATCCTTCATTCTCAACAATCTAAACTGAGCTCGAATTTATTCTCGCCGTGGATCTACTCACGGTCGAGAAAATAAATTTTAAGATGGAATACGAAATTATCGATGTTTTATTCGAAATACCGAGCCCTCGATATTCGGTTACTTGGTCGAGCTATCGAACGTTGTTCGCGTCAAATCATCCCTACCCAGTCACTCACACACGCACACGATTACACATTTTCGCGATCCTTCAGCCCGGGAAACAACTTACGCCAACCGGAAACAATTATTTACCAAACAAAAACCAAAATCGGAGATCTCGAGTACGGCTACGATTACTCTTCGACAAAACTTAAACTTTAAAAAACGCGAAACGCTAAACTGGCGATCGCGGAAACAAAAATCAAAAGAGCCGACAAAGGGACGCGTGACAGAGTCGTCACCGCGACCAAAATTCTCTCAACACATGAGAAGGACGATAATCGTTTTGAATGAAACAAAAACACCAAAAATATGACCCGGGAAAGATGTTCGAGGGTCCACCAACCAAACCAGAAAGTGAAAAGGAAGGAACTCACGGTGTTTCTTCCCATTTTCGCGACACGTCCTCTCTGCTCGATACTTCACGAGAATCTCCCCGAGAACAAGAGCGTTACGCGTAACGAGGATTTTGTCTCCCGCCCCTCTCCTAATTTTCCGAATATTCCCGAAAATTCGATAGGTCCGGCGCAATTAATAATTTGGTCCGAGCGTTAGACAGGGCCCCAAGAAGTTGACAAAAATCGGGAAATGGAGATGCATTGTCGATGCATTTTTACCCCTAGCTCGACCATTACATTTGTACGGAAAACATGGACCGTGGAGTTCGCATCTAAATTTCCGAGACATTCGCGAGATAGTTTCGATGATCGTCGTTCGATGATTGACGACGGGAGAATCCGGCGGGGACGACGGCCCTGGCGTAACCATAGAAAAACGAACAAGTCCTCGATGCCAAACGAATATTCCAAATCTTGAATATTCTCGAGCCTTCCATGAGATTTCCATTGCCTCGTCCTTGCATGAGGCCGGGATCGTGTTGACAATGAATTCGGAATACCCTCTCTCTCTCTTTTTCGCGGGATCACTCACATGAAAATAATATTTCCGGGACGCAAATTAATAAAATAATCGCCCTAAGCAAGCCCTGTGAGGTAATCGTGTGGCCGAAGTATCGAGCAGGAGCCATGGGAGCGTTTCTTTTTCGATACTCTTTGTTTTAGTGACGGTCAAAATAAAAAACCGTCACAATGGATATCAAGAATTTTTAGTCCTGAGCGAAAATCGGGGGTCACGAACAAATGGACTTGTCCAGGCTTTTTTCCCCGTGGAGGGGATTTTCGGCTAGGATATCACTTCTTTTTTCTGACTCCTCCGAAACCTAAATTTGTTTTTGATCACATGATACTTCGTGAATCTTTAACCATCTTTTAAATTGGTTTAGTTTCGTCGATCCACTCATGCACTACCGCTCAAACGTTTAGATACATCAGACAACTCTGCTAAAAAGAAATATATTCAAATTTCCAGAGTGGCGTTTCAAAAAGGATAGATCGGGCTTCAGTTTGCCTTATTTGAATATTTTTTTTATTGATTTCTTTTTTGGCCTGGTACGGACTTCGGTTCCGGACCGTTTTTATGTCTTTTTCGACCATCGCGCATCAGGCGCACAATATAAGGCATTTTTTTTTTACTGATTAAAACTTGCAATGCAATGCAGAGGCTCCATCTTCCTCTTTTAAAAAATTTGTTGTAATTTTTTTCCCGAAAATTATTTCGTTTTTGGCCAAAAACATAAAGTTCTGAAAAATTCAATATCACCCAAGAACGATAGGATTTATAGAAAATTTTACAGATAATAGAAGTTGCGTATTTTCATACTAAATCGCCTGGAATTTTTTTTAGAATTTCTCTTAGAATTTTTTTTTTCGGACAATTTTTTTTTAATTTGACCTCTAGCAGGAAAAAATGTATAACTATCAAAAAAGGATAAATGTACATTTTCTTGTGCCTCAGCAACATGATTTTTATGTCACTGAGCCCTCGCAGCGACAAGATTTTTATGTCACTGAGAGATATTATCGCTTAGCGATTAATCTTGATGTGGTTCAGCGACAATATTTTGATTTGCCTCAGCGACAAGATTTTCGTGTTGCTCAGCGATAAGATTTTCATGTCGCTCAGCGACAAGATTTTTATGTCACTGAGCCCTCGCAGCAACAAGATTTTGATTTGCCTCAGCGACAAGATTTTCATGTCACTGAGCCCTCGCAGCGACAAGATTTTCATTTGCCTCAGCTACAAGATTTTTATGTCACTGAGAGATATCATCGCTTAGCGATTAATCTACATGTGGTTCAGCGACAAAATTTTCATGTCACTGAGCCCTCGCAGCGACAAGATTTTCATGTGGCTCAGCGACACGAGTTTTATGTCGTTCAGCAACTAGAGTTTATTTTGCTCAGCAACAAGAGTTTATTTCGCTCAGCGACAAGAGTTTATTTCCCTGAGAGTTATTAACGCTTAGCGATTAATCTGATGTCTGCGGCATTGTAAGTCATGCTGTAAATGAATAAAATGGTGGGTGTAGGAACAGGTCGAAAGATGTGGAGCATATTCATCATGAAGCAGAGAGAGAGTCGCCCGTCATAGGAGCATGTTGGTAATATGCCAGCTGAGAATTAGAATTTGTGAGGTTATGACGAGCTGTGAAAGCTGTATCACAGCATTCGTTCAGACTCGGTAACGACAAACCTGCAACACATTCTGTTCGACAAGGAACAAGTTGTGACAGTTATTGTCTCGAAAATGTCAAGGGCGAGAAAGAAAAATATGAACTTATTCCAGCTATCTCTCTCACACTCGCGTCAATATAGCCCTTCGAAATATCAGCTGACATTTTTCGCTCGCTCGTCTGCACTTTTTTTTGTTTGTACTTGTCCATGAATTGCCCACGACGGATCCATTGGAATCATCGCGGCCTCGACTAATCAGAAATTTCCTTGCCCGGGATAAGCTAAGATGGGCGCACAGGCCCCTTTGCATGTGTTGTCGGGCGGCCATATACAGACACGTCAAATCCTTCGATGTAGCGTGGTTCTGATGCAGGCTGAGATAGGACTAAGCCCGTGCAAAGTTTTTTCTCAGCAATTACTTAACTCCCGGGGAAAAAAACCCTGGACAAGTACATTTGTTGGTGACCCCCGTTTCCATTTGTCTTTATAGAAAAATCTAACGCCCCTAAACAAAAAACCTCCAATATAATGAAGAATGGAAAGAAGCCCTCGAAAAAAAGTTGATGATTTTCGCTCAGCACCAAAAATTCTGATATCTATAAAAGGACAAGCATTCCATTGATGTCTGAAAATAAATTAACGACACAAAAGAAAAAATCTTCCAAAAAGACACGTCTTAAAATAAAGGAACGCCTAAATACAAAATGGCAAATCGACAGAAAAACTTCATACAAAAAATACAAAACTCGAGTTTGCCATCGTATGTTGAACGGATGAGCGGATGCGCACAGAGTACTTGTCCGGCCCGAAATTTTTTATTAAAAGTGCTCTCATAAGTTGAACTTGATATGATATAACGTATTTTTTGGTCTCATCTCAGAAATCTTCTTAGAAAAGACACGCGAAAAGTCAGTGAAAATCTCGAGTCAATCAAGGTTCTTTCCTAAGACGATTTAACACGTCTCAAAAAACTTCTTACAAAAAATACAAAACTAAAGTTTGCCATCGCACGTTGCACGGATGCGCACATAGTACTTGTCCAGCCCGAAATTTTGAATTAGAGTGCTCACATTACTTGAACTTGACATAACGTAATTGTTTGGTCTCAGAAATCTTCTTAGAAAAGACATGCGAAAGCTTAGTGCAAATCTCGAGTCAATCGAGGTTCCCTCCTAAAGCGATTTACATTTCAAGTTAATACAAAAAATTTCGGGCCGGACAAGTACTCTGTGCGCATCCGCTCATCCGTTCAACATACGATGGCAAACTCGAGTTTTGTATTTTTTGTATGAAGTTTTTCTGTCGATTTGCCATTTTGTATTTAGGCGTTCCTTTATTTTAAGACGTGTCTTTTTGGAAGATTTTTTCTTTTGTGTCGTTAATTTATTTTCAGACATCAATGGAATGCTTGTCCTTTTATAGATATCAGAATTTTTGGTGCTGAGCGAAAATCATCAACTTTTTTTCGAGGGCTTCTTTCCATTCTTCATTATATTGGAGGTTTTTTGTTTAGGGGCGTTAGATTTTTCTATAAAGACAAATGGAAACGGGGGTCACCAACAAATGTACTTGTCCAGGGTTTTTTTCCCCGGGAGGGGATTTTTTCCGCGGATATCATTTCTTTTTTCTGAACACTCTCAGAACCTAGAGTTTTCACATATTTGCTATCATTATATCTGATAGATCTCTGGAAATACTTGAAAGAAATTGAGAAAATTGTTCATTCCTCCCCAATTGGAAAAAAACCGTTAAAAAAATAATTTGAAAAACGGTATAAACGACCGAAACAAAGATAAAATGATAGTTGATGACGGGAAAGAAATTCTGCTTACGTTTTTTTTTTCTCTCATTCAACAACGGTAACAATCAACAAATTTTCGGTGAGACTCTTAGTCAATCCCTTAACGAATGCTGTCCAGACTCTTCGTCAATCCCTCAAAAGCGTCTCGAAAAGACTTTGAGCCGATCCCTTGAAGAACTTTCGTAGAGACCCCCAACAATCCTTTAAAAAATCCCGTTCAAACTCTTGAGTGATCCCTTATAAAAGGCCCGGCAAAATTCTTGATTAATTCCATAAAAACTTCAATTGAGATACTATTGTCAACCCTTTTTGAAAATTCCCGTCAAGACTCTCGGTTGATCCCTGAGAAACATCGCGATCAAACCCTTCCAGTCAGTCACTTAAAGAACTTCCATCAGGACCCCTGGTCGAGCCCTGAAAAAAAAATCGCGAACCATTGAGCCGTCGACCTAGATAGCGAAAACCATGGAAAATCATACCTAGACAACGAAAACCATGGAGCCGTTGACCTAGATAGCGAAAACTATGGAGAAATATACCCAGACAACGAAAACCATGGCGCCGTCGACCTGGAGAGCGAAAACCATAGAGAAATATACCTAGACATCGAAAATCATGGAGAAATATACCTGGACAACGAAAACCTTGGAGAAATATACCTAGACAACGAAAACCATGGAGCTATCGACCTGGAGAGCGAAAACCATAGAGAAACATACCTAGACATCGAAAACCATGGAGAAATATACCTAGACATCGAAAACCATAGAGCCATCGATCTGGAGAGCGAAACCCATGGAGAAATATACCTGGATGACGAGAACCATGGAGCCGTTGACCTGCAGAGCGAAAACCATAGAGAAATATACCTAGACATCGAAAATCATGGAGAAATATACCTGGACAGCGAAAATGATGGAGCCGTCGACCTAGACACCGAAAACCTTGGAGAAATGTACGCCGACAACGAAAACCATGGAGCCATCGACCTGGAGAGCGAAACCCATGGAGAAATATACCTGGATGACGAGAACCATGGAGCCGTTGACCTGGAGAGCGAAAACCATAGAGAAATATACCTAGACATCGAAAACCATGGAGAAATATACCTAGACATCGAAAACCATGGAGCCATCGACCTGGAGAGCGAAACCCATGGAGAAATATACCTGGATGACGAGAACCATGGAGCCGTTGACCTGGAGAGCGAAAACCATAGAGAAATATACCTAGACATGGAAAATCATGGAGAAATATACCTGGACAACGAAAATGATGGAGCCGTCGACCTAGACACCGAAAACCTTGGAGAAATGTACGCCGACAACGAAAACCATGGAGCCATCGACCTGGAGAACGAAACCCATGGAGAAATATACTTGGATAACGAAAACCATGAAGCCGTCGACCTGGAGAGCGAAAACCATAGAGAAATATACCTAGACATTAATTAAGATTTAATAATAAAAACAATTTTAAAACATCATGTTCAACGTTTCTCGTCGTCTTTGGACTCTCATTTTTAACAAATTTGTGGTCTTCTGTTTTTATTATTTTTTCGCGAAACTCATTTTATCGCGTTCTTATTTGAGGAATGACCGAGGATCGATAAAGATTATTCCTCACTTTTCGATATCACCGTACCAGACTTCACTCGTATAACGCTCGTAACCAAACCTTTCTGTCAAATGACAGCACAGGGCGATGTCGTCAGTCGCGACCAATCAGAAACGCGACAGCGACGTTCGCCCTTTCTCTGTGTCGTATACATACACGCACGCACACTCCGATCATTGCATAGATTTTGCCTGTGCAAACTTTTATCTCAGCAATTACAGCATCAATCGTGATGATTTATGGCTCAATCGACGGACAGTAATTTCATTAGTCTTAGTTTCAATTTTCAGATCCTGACATTACTTCTGTGCTTTGTAATTAAAAATATGTCTCCCCCCACCACCAGATTTTGCTTTATTCAGAGATAATATACTCGGCCGAGTCTCGGGCTAGCAGACGACAGCAGAGCTGCCAAATGTACTTGTCCCGAGACTCTACCGAGTCTCTTGATCAATCGTACCGAATTTGGGCTCTATCGAAAGGGTATCGCGTAATCAGTCTCCATGTCAATTTTCAGGTCGCTAGACGACTCCTGGGCTTTGCAGTTAGCTGAAATGTCATGGAAATTTTTTTTCCCACCACCGCCAATCGTTTTACTACGAGAAAGTATAGACTCGGCGAGCGCTCAGGACAAGCAAACGACGCACAGCTGTTTTCAAATGTACTTGTCCCGAGACTCTGCCGAGTCTCTTGATAGTCCAGGAACCGGGTATGAAAAAGGCCCTTTTCGTGACACAGAGCCAGACCGATTCTAACCGACGGATTCGTGTAGGGCTCAAGTCCCTGATAAAGGCCTGATAGTTTCCAACCACAGATTTTGGGAGGCTTTTTTTGCCACGCGGTCAAAGTTGGCAAAACCATGTTTTTGCGAGATAACGCGGAAACTATCCATCAGAGAAGAAAAAAGTCAAATAACTATTTGTAGATATTGGAAAAATAAACAATTTGGCGGGTCGCAAGTTAAAATCGGTTTATCAGTTCGCCCGCAAAAAATTAAAAACCAGCTAAAATGGCCATTTCTATTATAACAAATTATTAGTTCAAAAATTTATGTTGAGCCTTCAAAATCTCAGAATATATGCCCCCCGGTACACTCAATAACTGTGCAAAATTTGAGCTCGATCGGATTGATAGTTTTCGAGAAAATCCATTTGTTATTAAAAAACCGACTGTTTTCGCAAGGAATTTCTACACCGGGAGGGGGTCACAGCACAATCAAAGAAAAAAGAAATCATTCAGAAAGAATCAAACTATCGCATACGCTTTAGGGCAAATCGATTTTTCATAATTAAGGGAGACTTCGGCCTTGGAGTCCCATGATTCAGGTGTTTACGTTTTATTTTTTTTCAAGGAAACGAGTGAAGCTTTTTGACTACGGTTTTTTTCTTGGTTTTAGTCATGACATACAGAACCGAAAAAAATTTTTTTTTGAAAAAAAAACCCAAAATGGCGACCGTTGCAGCTCCGCGAAAACAAGTCCTCAAATCAAACGGCTGACATCACTGCCCCCTCTTTGTTGATCAGAAACACAAATTCAAAGCATATTATCAAAGTGTGAACCTTTAGCCATGGAATGACGGATGGGTTTTTCGTTTAGTACAAATTTCGAAAAATGGCGGCAATTTGAAAAAACAAATCGGATTTTCGCGCTTTTTTCTCGCATAAAAAGATAAATAGCAAATGCAAAAATGTATCTATCGAAAAAACGATCCGTCATTCCGTGAAGACATATTTTCTGAGTATGCTCTCCAAATTTCAGGTCGATACGTTAATTACAGCGGTCAGGAGAATGTCAGCCGTTTAATTTGAGGACTTGTTTTCGCGGAGCTGTAACGGCCGCCATTTTGGTTTTTTTTTCGAAAAAAAATTTTTTACGGTTCTGCATGTCGTGAATAAAACCAAGAAAAAATCGCACTCAAAAAGCTTTACTCGTTTCCTTGAAAAAAAAATAAAAGCTAAACATCTGAAATATGGCACTCCAAGGACGAAGTCTCCCTTAAAGGGGTGAAAAACGGCTCCAAAAATGGGGTACGATTTTTACTCATAAACAATTAAAATTTCATCGCGAATTTCCAAGTTACAGAGTCGGGAGTGACATCATTCGAAAGCGGTTATTTTTATACGAATTTAGAAGAAGAAACATTGCGTAAAGTTAATTAGGGAGAGATAAAAAAATTAGTTTTTTAATAATTATTGCAGCTGCTTATTTCAACATAGAGAGCTGAAAATTGGACAGCGTGCGGGGTGAGGCTTCCGCTACCTGGAGAAAAATTAGCGGAAAAATCCCATATAACTTTATTGTTTTCGGTGAAGGCTTTGTGGGAGGCCAAATTTCACGTAGCGTTTGACGGCAGAGTGGGGGTAGCCGTCTCCGGCTCGCGCGCGCTCGCACGAAAAGTGAATTCGCGCGTTCAAATTGCACCATCATGCAATATCTACTGAAATAATCGACTTATCGAGTTGTTTCTTTTTGTTGTTTTGGGATGCGATTCTTTTCGCGTCATTGTTGTCCATTGTTCCGTTAACAAATTTAAATGCTTTTCCGATTGTAACGGATTTACCCTTTTTCGCGCACAAATAATTAGGGAATCGTTACAAATTATACGCGGCTTAGAACGCGGTGCGTGAACCACGTTTGCGCGCGTTCGAGAGAAGCTACGGGATGTTTGGGAGCATGCGGGCACAAATACAATTCTACGCGGTTTACCGCGGTCTCAATATTCCAATAAATTCGGGGAAGAACTTCCAAACTTACCTTGTCGTTGTTAATGGCGGATCGGATCAAGAGCGCGTTCGGGGCCTCGACTCGGAAATGAATCCTTGACGCGTGATTAAAAGTTTAAGTAAAATCTTTAATCTATTGCGTTCAGGCACGCTCGTCCGTACAACTCGCTCACGCTGCCCGCGTGGCGAAAGTTTATCGCTTTACAAAAGTGGCGAATAATCGCGCTGATGTGGATTATTGCGTTTTAAGTACGCGTCTTATACGCGTCTCACAAATACTGTTGAACGTGACTCTATATAAACTCTAAGTATGCGCGTTACAAAAAATCTCTTAATTTGGCTTTGACAATGCGTGCGTCTCCCAAGACGGTCGCGTAAGCTCTCTGGTCATCGATCGTTCCAATCGATCTCCCGCATCGACTTCCCATCAGGGGAAGAATTCCCTGGGTCGATAAGTGGGGTCGAAGTGCGCGTTAGGGCTGCGCCCTACGCGTTAATAGATCGTCCTGCTGCGTGTCGCCGCGAACGCGGAATATGCGTACGTTGGCGCGACGTTGGAAATCGCGTGCTCGCGTAAATCATGAAAGAATAAAATAAAATATTCGTTAGGCGCTGCCAAAATCGGCAAGCGTCTAACCAGGACCATATTGCGCATTCCCTTATTCACGCTCCTAGCGGCGCAGCAGTGCGTTTTACGAAAAGAAGTGGCGGATCGCCACACGATGAAATTGAATAAACCTCGTTTTTTGCGTTGTTGTGTGAGGTCTGTTGACGGTGGTAATAGATCTAAGAGTCGATTCTGCGTTTTCGATGGTGTTTAGGCGATTTTGAATAGTTTTGAGCTGCGTCCTCATCAGGCATGATGGTCCTAGTGTGTTGCAATAAGTGTACATACTTTGAAGGTTTTCCTGTATTGTAACGGCACGGACTCGACAGCTGACGATCCGCCCGGCGCGGCATCCGTCGCTCAACTACGGTAGCGCCAAGCGGTCGCTAGCCGAACCATCTCGCGGCTTGCGAGGACGCGAGCGGACAAAGTGGGGGAAAGATCACGAATCTGTGAGAAAAGTGGGGAATGAGCTTGCCTCATTCGATCGCGCGTCAAAAAGTGGGGACAAAAGGAACTGTGCGAACTTTATGCGCATGCGTGATGAATGCGAACGAATGCGAGCGAAGGATGAATGAGTGGGAGAGATTAATCTCCAATAACGTTTGGCAAGCGCCCCACCACTAAGAACTCTAGCGAATAAGACTGAGAGTTATTTTTAGACTTCCAGGAAATCCACGAACAAAGGATTCTGACAGTATAAAAGCCGGTGCAGAACAGCACTCGGCACTCATTCTTCTCGAAGAACTCGAGGCAAAACTCTAGACAGTCAGCACAGACTTCTTCGCCTCTACGAAACCAAAACATAACCTCTCTACATTTTCCTACGTACATTCGACGACGGAGTGGTTCGGTTACGTTCAACTCCCGCAGCCGGTGTACTTTTCCTAATATAATCCTTTGTGTGCATTCGACGACGGAGTAGTTCGGTTACGTTCGACTCCCGCAGCCGGTGCATTTCCTTTAAAACCTCACATTTTCCGACGTGCATTCGACGACGGAGTAGTTCGGTTACGTTCGACTCCCGCAGCCGGTGCATTTCCTTTAAAACCTCACATTTTCCGACGTGCATTCGACGACGGAGTAGTTCGGTTACGTTCGACTCCCGCAGCCGGTGCATTTCCTTTAAAACCTCACATTTCCGACGTGCATTCGACGACGGAGTAGTTCGGTTACGATCGACTCCCGCAGCCGGTGCATTTCACTCCTTCCCTTCTTAAAAATTCATTTTTCGTAGAGATGAAGAAGATCAACGCATTAAATTATTAGAAAAACAAAAATTATTCGTCAGAATCCTAATTAAGAACTTGTCCAAAACGATTAAAGTGAACAATTGGGCAAAACTTGTCCGAAATTCGATGAGATTCAAATAATAAAACGAAATAAGCGTGCGTCATCTGCGAAAAACTTGTCCAATACAATAAATTGAATTGTAAAACCGAAATAAGCGTGCATTATCAAATAAAAATTGTCCAAATTGATTACAAAGCAGAATTAGTGCGTTTTATTAATTAGTTACAGTGTTAAACGAACACACGTGCGTGCGAATAAAAAAAAATAAAAGCGTAGAAACAAATTAAAAATCAACATAGCGTCAAACACGCGTCTTTCACATTGTTCAAGTTAGCTACGTTACACAAGCGTAATTAATCATCAGAAAATTAGTCTAGATTGAAAACATGATTTAAGATTGTATAGAATCAACGAGTTTTACTCGAATTTCAAAGAAAATAAGAAAGAAAAACGTAAATTACCCTAAATTACCATAAATTACCACGTAGGCGGTAAAATGACCGCATAAATTTCCATCGAGATTTTTATGCCAAAAATTTCGTTTATTTTTTGCTGTTCGATTGCAATAAAGGAAACTCATGCCAAATCAAAAGAACGCATAGTAAATTGTAAAATAACGTGTGAATTTTGAATAAATTGCGTTTATTTGTTAAAATTTAAATAAAACTCTCGTTTTTTCTTCACACCTGCTCCTTTCTATCAAAGCTCGAACCTTCGCGTAACGCGAAGCGTCTTTCAGTCGATTTCATACCGTTACAGTATTTGTTGTTTCCTGTGTGTTGTCCATGTATGTTGATGTATGTTACTAAGTTCCAGGTCGTGTGGTATGATTGAAGGTTTCCAAGTTGCTGGGAATGAAGTCCAGGATTTTCCGAAAATGGTGTTACTTTTACGGGGTCGTCGCCGTTTGTGGCAAGCTGTGGCATCTGCAACATATGCCGATTTTATTTTGTCTACGTGTACTATCTTTGTTTTTCCGTTCTCCATGAGCAATTTAACGTTATTATTATCTGTAATTTCCAGGATTTCGAATGGTCCTGTGTAGTTACTGTCTAGTTTTCCTTTTTTAGGTTCCTTAATTAAAAATACTAATTGACCTATTTGATACTTGGGTATTTTCGTTCGTCTGTCGTAGTAACGTTTCGTTCGTTCTTTAATTTTTTGTTGCTTTCTGAATGCCATTTCTTGGATGTTCTTCATGTGGTTATTTAATGTCACTATGTAATCGTCGAATGTGACGACTTTTTCGGGTGGCGGAAATTCTGATGGCAAGGTTGCCGGGTAACCAAAAACTAGTTCGTATGGGGTGAATCCTGTTCCTTCGTGAATGCTTGTGTTGTGTGATAATGTTGCGAATGAGATAAGTTCTTCCCAATCGCGATCGTTGTTTCTGTAGTGCTTGATGTACTCTATTAAACTGTGATGGCTTCTTTCGAGTGCGCCATTTGATTGTGGATGGTATGCTGACGTTCTATAGTGTCGGATTTGGAAAAGTTCGGCAAATGATTGAAAGACTTCGGACATGAAGTTTGTGCCTTGGTCTGAAACGATTGCGCGAGGTGCGCCGAATGTTGTTATGAAATTTTGACATAGTGCCTTAGCAACATCTACTGACGTTGTTCGTTTTAAGGGTACTGCGATCCATGATTGTTAGGATATATTCGTATCCTTTACTCGTTTTGGGTAAAGGTCCGACTATGTCGATGGCAACTTTATCGAATGCTTTGGTTGGTGTGTGAGTAATGATCATGGGGGCTCGGTCTTTAACGCGTACTAATTTGTTCTTTTGGCAATCGTAGCAAAATTTGATGAACTTTTCGATGTCTTCTTTCATGTTTTTCCAGTAATATTGAGATGCTACTCGTTGGTACGTTTTCGTGATTCCTTTATGACCTCCTACGGTCGATCCGTGGAGTTCTGTTATTATTGCTTTCCTGTTTTCTGGTGGTGGTACTGAAATAAGTCCTTCGCATAGGGTGATTAAGAGTTTTGTTCCTTTTACCATTGGCTGTAAATATGATTTGATGTTCGACCACGTGAGTGGGTCGATGATTTCTGGGTCTTTTGATATGGTGCAATATGTCAAATTTTCCATGTGTAGCATTTGTAGGAGTGCTCGAAGACACTTTTTAATCATGAATAAGTTCGTGTTGTCCGTTGATTTTTCTTTACAGAATATTGTGAAATCCTAGCCAAAAATCCCCTCCCGGGGAAAAAAGCTTGGACAAGTACATTTGTTGGTGATCCCCATTTCCATTTGTTTTCACAGAAAAATCTAATCCCCCCTTGACAAAAATTGGAAACGCCAACAAAATAAAGAATTTAAGAAAACCCAAAAAAAAATTCAAGAAGATTGAGAAAAATGCAAGAAATGCGAGAATGGTAGAAAAAAATTAATGGTATTCGCTCGGCATAAAAAATTCTGATATCTATAAAAGGACAAGTATTCCCGGTCTGAAAATCATGTTGATGTTCGAAAATCAATTAACGAGAAAAAAGAAAATCTTCCAAAGACACGTCTCAAAAAAAGGAACCCCTAAATACAAAATGGCGAAGCGACAGAAAAACTTCATAAAAAAATACAATACTAAAGTTTGCCATCATATGTTGAGCGTATGCGCACAGAGTACTTGGCCGGCCCGAAATTTTGAATGCAAGTGCTCAGCTTCGTTAATCTTGGCATAACGTAATTATTCGGTTTCAGAAATCTTCTTAGAAAAGACACGCGAAAGCTTGGCGAAAATCTCGAGTCAATCAAGGTTCTCTCCTTAAACGATTTATATTTCAAGCTAGTAATACAAAAAATTGCTAGAAGTGCAATTTTTATCGACGCATTACGGGTCATTTGATATAATATTTAGGTCCACCTTAATTAGTGATCAGTTGTTATTTTTCTACGTATCCATACTTGTGTAAGATATTGCGCAATTGATTTAATTAATTAATTGTATATCAAATTGAGAGAAAACTTTGAATTTGTACTAATTCATTTGAATGTATAACGTTCAGTGACATTTGTGTAGCGCTCATCATTTTTCTCATGAATACAACCGAGTTGTTCTACCTATCTATAAACAGCGGAAGCTAATACAAAAAATTTCGGGCCGGCCAAGTACTCTGTGCGCATACGCTCAACATATGATGGGAAACTTTAGTATTGTATTTTTTTATGAAGTTTTTCTGTCGATTCGCCATTTTGTATTTAGGGGTCCCTTTTTTTGAGACGTGTCTTTTTGGAAGATTTTCTTTTTTCTCGTTAATTGATTTTCGAACATCAACATGATTTTCAGACAGGGAATACTTGTCCTTTTATAGATATCAGAATTTTTTATGCCGAGCGAATACCATTAATTTTTTTCTACCATTCTCGCATTTCTTGCATTTTTCTCAATCTTCTTGAATTTTTTTTTCTTTTGGGTTTTCTTAAATTCTTTATTTTGTTGGCGTTTCCAATTTTTGTCAAGGGGGGATTAGATTTTTCTGTGAAAACAAATGGAAATGGGGATCACCAACAAATGTACTTGTCCAAGCTTTTTTCCCCGGAAGGGGATTTTTGGCTAAGATATCACTTATTTTTTCTGATTGAAAGTCTCCAATTTTTTCAGTCCGGTAGGAATAATTTGCTGATTTTTCCCTAGAAGTGTACTCTGTGGTTTACTTGAAGCCAAAAATCATGTCTGTATCTTAATTTTTCACCGAGATATGATTTTGGCCCAATTCCATGATTTTTGCTCGGAAACGACGATTTTTCATAAATTTTCAAACGAAAATCGCTCTTCTCCGAGCAACAACGGTAAAATCATGTTTTTTGTCCACATGATTCGTTCAGCTGGAAGGAAACGTCAATGCCCGCCATAATCTCAATTTTTCTTGGGAATTGTATTTTTGCATTTTCACTATCAGCTTAGAAGAAAACGACATTTTTACATGACTTGGGAGCGAAGATTTTATTTAGTTGGATTTATGGGAATAAATTGTTGATTTTTTCCCCAAAAAAATACTCTGTGGAGCTCAATTTAAGCCCAGAATCATGTCTCTATCTCGATTTTCCACCGAGATATGAATTTTTGCCCATTACCATGATTTTTGCTTGAAAATGACGATTTTTCATCAATTTTCAAACGAAAATCGCTCTTCTCCGAGTGAAAATAGTATAAATTTTGATTTTTTTTCAAGCCACATGATTTGTTGAGCTGAAAGAAAACGTGAACACGTGCCATAATCGTGATTTTGCTCGAGAATGGTATTTTTGCCTTTTCACTATCAGCTTACAAAAAAACGACATTTTTACATCACTTAGGAGCGAAGAATCTATTTGTTTGGCTTCATGAACATGAAATGCTGATTTTTCCCCTAGAAGGACACTATATGGATCTTAATCCATATGGATATGATTTTTTGCCCATTACCATGATTTATGCTTGAAAAGGACGATTTTTCGACAATTTTCAAACGAAAATCGCTCTTCTCCGAGCCAAAATGGTAAAATTATGATTTTTTTCCAGCCACTCGGTTTGATACGCTGAAACAAAAAGGAAACACGTGCCAAAGTCTCAATTTATCGCGAGAATTCAATTTTTGATTTTTGACTGCGAGTTGAAAAAAATCAATATTTTAGCATGAAGTTGTAGTGAAGAATTTTTTTCTTTGGCTCCATGAGAATTTTGGCAGAAAGGAACAAATGTACAATTTTTTCTTGTGGCTCAGCGACATGATTTTTATGTCACTGAGCCCTCGCAGCGACAAGGTTTTTTGTCACTGAGCCCTCGCAGCGACAAGATTTTTATGTCACTGAGCCCTCGCAGCGACAAGATTTTTATGTCACTGAGGCCTTGCGGCGACAAGATTTTCATTTGCCTCAGCAACAAGATTTTCATATGGCTCAGCGACAACATTTTTATGTCACTGAGAGATAATATCGCTTAGCGATCACTCTTCATGGGTTGGGCGACAAGATTTTCATGTCACTGAGCCGTCGCAGCGACAAGATTATCATTTGCCTCAGCAACAAGATTTTCATGTGTATTAGCGACAAGATTTTTGTTTTGCTGAGAGATATTATTGCTCAGCGATTGATCTTCATGTGGCTCAGCGAAAAGATCTTGATGCCACTGAGAGTTATCCGGAGCCATTAGATACCTTGCAGCGACAAGATTTTTATGTGCCGCTGCGACAAGAATTTTATGTGGTTCGAATCAGCGACAAGATTTTTATACCGCTGAGAGTTATTATGTATACATAAGTCATGCTGTAAATGAATAAAATGGTGGGTGTAGGAAAAGGTCAAAAGATGTGGAGCATATTCATTCATGAAGCATATTCTCTCGTCATCGGAGCATGTCGGTAATATGCCAGCTCAAAATTCCGAATTTGTGAGGTTATGACGATCTGTCAAAGCTGTATCACAGCATTCGTTCATACTCGGTAACAAAAAACCAGCAACACATTCTTCTCGCATAACCTTGCATCCTCAAGAAAATAAACGGTTAGCCAACGTTCGTTGTTTGACAAGGAACAATTGTAACAGTTACTTTCTCGAAAATGTCAAGAGCGCAAAAGAAAAATATGAACTTATTTCAGTTATCTCTCACACACTCGCGTCAAATCGGCCCTTCGAAATATCAGCTGACATTTTTCGTTCGCTCGTCTGCACTGTCGTGTGCACGACGGATTCATTGGAATCATCGCAGCCTCGACCAATCAGGAATTTCGCAGCCCGGGATTGGCTACGATGGGCGCACAGACCCCTTTGAATGTGTTGTCGGGTGGCCATATACAGACACGTGAAATCCTTCGATGTAGCGTGGTTCTGACAAAGGCTGAGATAGGACTAAGCCCGTGCAAAGTTTCTTCTCAGCAATCACTTGATCAATCGTACTTATTTTAGGCTCAATCGAAAGAGCATCGCGTAATTAGTCTCCATGCCAATTTTCAGGTCGCTAGACGACTGCTGGGCTTTACAATTAGCTGAAATGTCATCGAAATTTTTTTTCCCACCACCGCGAATCGTTTTACTACGAGAAAGTATAGACTCGGCGAGCGCTCGGGACAAGCAGACGACGCACAGCTGTTTTTAAATGTACTTGTCCCGAGACTCTGCCGAGTCTCTTGATAGCAAGTTTCGCCATGACGCATCGTCAAAATGTGACCGGTTCTTGGTTTATGCTGTAGAAATTGTTCCTGATTGATTTTTCCTTTTTCGAGAAGTACTTTGGAAACCATTGTGTTTATTGTGCAATCAGCTGCTAAGAAATGTGCTATGTTGTCTCCTTTCGATAGGAAATTTTCCTTGTGTGATCGTTACGTTTTCTTTGGCGTGTGGTATTTGTGGGACAGAAATTCCTTTAGTTTTTGGAGGGGTTTGATTCTGTGGTGGTTCGTCCTGTTCGGTCGATGCCATTCGTCGAGTTGTTGGTGGAATTTCCTTCTGAAGTTCTGCTTGATTTTCGGTTTCTTCTGGTTGCGGTGCTATTGTTTCGTTGTGGATTTCTTGGTCTTCCTGTTGGTGTTCGTTCCTGGTGTCGTTATCTGATTCTTCAGTTGTTGAATGTACTTCTGTTGTTCATTCATATTTTTTCGTATTGCTTCTCGTTGCTTTCTCTGATTCTGGTAGTGTCAATTTTTTCCTATGGTACTGGGATAATCCGAATGGTGGGTCGATGTCTTCAGAATTTTGTTTCCGTGGTCTCCCTGGTCCTCGTTTTGCCGTAGGAGCTGGAAGTTGTATGATGGGATTTTTCCTAGGTCTGCCGGGTCTCCTTTTCACAAGTGAAGTTAATTGCTCGGTAATAGGATGTTTTCTAGGTCTGCCAGGTTTCCTCTTGACTATTACTTTGGATTGTGGACTGGTTGGGTTTTTCCTCGGTCTTCCGCGTCCACGTTTCGGTGCTGGTGTTGTAACTTCCGTTGGTGATCGAAAGTTGGGTTCCGTTACTTCGTTCGAATCTTCCTGTTCTTCTTCTTCTTCTGTACCTGAATCATCCTCCGAGTAGTGAACTGGAGGTGACCTGAAGGTCGCGGTTACCGGGTACTTTGCATGGTTCGAGTTTCCCAACACTTGTTCTTCTATCAGCCTTCTTAATTGTTGCGCGTTTGAATGTTCGTTGCTTAATTTTTTATTTTCTTCAACGGTGGATTGAGTGTTTGCATCTTTCGTATTCGATTGGTCACTTGAATGATTGGCGGGATTGAGAGCTTTAAATGTTGGCAGCACAGGGTCTGCTTCTTTTTGTTTATGCAGCGCAGAGCTTACATCATTTTTATTCATTTCATTTTCATTTGCTTCATTATTATTTGATTCATTTTTCATTTCGTCGCGTTGAGCTCTGTTCCGCTTCTTCGTAAGTCGTGGCTTTTCCTTGTATTCTTGTTTCGTTTTTCGTCGTTGGGTTTTTATGCACTTTTCCTTTTTCACTTGTTGAATTTGCTGTTTCTTCATTTTCGCTCGTTGGCGTAAAATTTCCTTTTTCGTTGTTTTCTTGAGTTTCTTGGCTTTCGCGCACTTCCTTTTCGTTTTGGCGTGTTGAATTTCCATAATTTTCATCGTTTCGTTGTATTTTTTCACTTTCGCTTGCCGTTTGTGGCGTTTTTTGCACTTTTGAATTGTCTCCAACTTCGTTTGTTGATTTTCGTAGTATTGAGCTGTTGTTGGCTCTTTCATTATTCTTTTCGGAGTTCATCGTTGCTTTTTCATTATTTTTATCACTTTGTATCATTTTATTTTCGTTTAATATTTCTTCTCTTTGTTGCGTAGTATTCTTATTTATTACTTCTTCCTTCGTAACTTCTGCTTCGTCTTGAATAATCGTTTTTTCTCGTTTTCCTGTTTCGTTGCCTGTTTCGTTTTCCATATCGTCGTCCGATGTGGTGCAGTTCCTTTTGCGATCCACATCGTATTCCATTTTACTGTCGCTCGTGTTCCGTGGGGCTTGCTGATTTTCTTGATTATTTGAGTCCATTGGTTCTTCTTCTTCGGAGGTTGGTTCGTCCTGGTTGTTGTTGTCGATTTCTATATCCATGTTAGGGTGTGCACTCCCTTTGATAACATGTTGTTCGTTGGTTTTTGCTTTTGAGTTCAGTTGCTTGTTTGTAGTCTCAGTTTCTTCAGCTGGTAAAATGATTACTTTGTCGGGTGATGGGTTCCCAGAATCTTCGTCTGAGGAGGTTCTGATACGTTTTTCTCCTTGCTGGGTCATTTTTAATCTTTTTGAGTCCTCGTCATCAACGTCTGTGGATTCCTCTCGAGGTCTGATCGGAAAGGCGTTGGCTGGGTTTCGGGAAAGTGCGTCTGCGACGACATTAAGTTTCCCTGGTTTGTGGTGAACACTAAATTCGCAGCCGTTGAGAATTGCCTGCCAACGTTGGAGTTGTTGTGGCGGATTCGGTTTGTTGATGAGATACTCCAGTGCCCTGTTGTCGGTCACGAGGATGAAATGATGTCCGTACAGGTACTGCTTGTAGTACTGGATGGAATGTACCATTGCCAGAAGTTCTTTTCGCATTGCGTCGTACACTTTTTCGGCTTTTGAGAGTGTACGGGAGTAGAAGGCTATTGGGTGATCGAATTTATCGTACTCTTGGCTGAGTACGGCGCCGATCGCATAGTCTGATGCGTCGGTTGTGAGTTTAAATTCTTTCTCGTAGTCTGGGTATCGCAAGATTGGTTCGTTTGTTAATTTTTGTTTGAGGGTTTCAAACGCTTCTTGACAGTCGTTTGTCCACTTGAATTCTTCCGTCTTTTTTAGTTGGTTCGTTAGCGGAAGGGCAATTGTTGCGAAATTTTTAATGAACCTTCTGTAATAGTTCGCTAGTGCATGGAATTGCGTGATGGTTTTCTTGTTTGTGGGAACTGGGATGTTTTTTACTGCCTGCACTAATTCGGGTCTTGGTTGACAACCTTTTTCGCTAATGACGTGGCCTAGATATCAAGAGACTCGGCAGAGTCTCGGGACAAGTACATTTGACAGCGTCGTCTGCTGGCCCGAGACTCACCCGAGTATATTATCTCTAAGAAAAGCGATTTCGCCGGTGGGGGTGGACACTTTCTTGAATTACGAAGTCCAGGGGTAATTTCATGATACGAAATTTGAACTGGAGACTAATTACGTTATCCCCCCTCGATTGAGCCATAAATCAACCCGATTGATGCCGTAATTGCTGAGAAAAAACTTTGCACGGGCAAAATTATGCGCTGATCGAAGTGTGCGTGCGTGTATGTATACGACACAGAGAAAGGGCTCAATGTCCCTATCGTGTTTCTGATTGGTCGTGACTGACGACATATCCAGCTGTTCCCATCCGAGGAACACCTGCTGGTTGCCAGTTCACGAATACATCTTTATACATGTGTCGTTCAATTTTACGGTGATAAATATAGAAACATTCGAAAGTCAGATTGTCAAAATTAGAAAAACATAACCTAAAATTCCGCTAGCAATCGTGTATATTTTGACGGCCGATATTGACGCGAGTGTAAGAGAGATAGCTGGAACGGGTTGACATTTTTTGCCGACTTTGTGATGAATAATAGGCTAAAAGCTCTGACAGCTCGCCATAACCTCACTAATGCTAATTTGCAGGTAGCATTAACGCCATGCTCCAGTGACAGGAGAATATGCTTCAGGAATGAATATGCTTCACAACCATTGCCCTATTCCTAAGCCTACAATTTTATTCATTTACAGCAAATCTGAAATCGCCGCTGGCATATTATATTGATTGCAGAGCGACAATAACTCTCAGCGACATAAAAAACTTGTCGCTGAGCCACATGAAAATCTTTCCGCTGAGCCACGTGTAATACTTATCGCTGCCAGCTATCCGGAAGCTCCACATATAACTCTCAGTGGCATAAAAATCTTGTCGCTGAGCCACATGAAAATTTTGTCGCTGCGAGTTATCCGGAAGCTTTGGATATCTCGCAGCGACAAGTTTTGCTTCAAAAGGAACCGATTATTGTGGAGCATAACTAACATCGCCGCTGGCGTTAGATTAATCGCAAAGCGACAATAACTCTCAGCGACATAAAAATCTTGTCGCTGAGCCACATGAAAATCTTTCCGCTGAGCCACGTGTAATACTTATCGCTGCCAGTTATCCGGAAGCTCCAGATATAACTCTCAGTGGCATAAAAATCTTGTCGCTGAGCCACATGAAAATTTTGTCGCTGAGAGTTATCCGGAAGCTTTGGATATCTCGCAGCGACAAGTTTTGCTTCGAAAGGACCCAATTATTGTGGAGCATAACTAACATCGCCGCTGGCATATTATATTGATTGCGGAGCGACAATAACTCTCAGCAACATAAAAATCTTGTCGCTGAGCCACATGAAAGTTTTGTCGCTGCGAGTTATCCGGAAGCTTTGGATATCTCTCAGCGACAAGTTTTGCTTCGAAAGGAACCAATTATTGTGTAGCATAATTAACATCGCCGCTGGCGTTAGATTAATCGCAAAGCGACAATAACTCTCAGCGATATGAAAATCTTGTCGCTGAGCAACATAAAAATCTTGTCGCTGAGCCACATGAAAATCTTTCCGCTGAGCCCCATGAAATTCTTATCGCTGCCAGCTATCCGGTATCCGAAAGCTCCAGATAATTCTCAGTGGCATGAAAATATAAATTCTTCGCGACAAATTCATGTTAAAACATTGATTTTTTCCAACTCGTGATCAAAAGTTGAAAATTGCATTCCCGCGATAAATTGAGACTTTGGCACGTGTTTTCTCTTCTTTCCAGCGTATCAAACTGAGTGGCTGGAAAAAAATGCATAATTTATGCGATTTTTACTCGGAGAAGAGCGATTTTCGTTTGAAAATTGTCGAGAAATCGACATTTTTCAGCAAAAATCATGCTCGTGAGCAAAAGAACATATCTCGATGAAAAATCGAGATAGAGACATGACTCTGGGCTTAAATTGAGCTCCACAGAGTATATTTGATGAAAAAAAATCAGCAGTCCATTCTCATGGAGCCAAGCAGAAAAATTCTTGGCAACAAATTCATGTTAAAACTCTGATTTTTTCCAACTCGTGATCAAAAGTTGAAAATTGCATTCCCGCGATAAATTGAGACTTTGGCACGTGTTTTCTCTTCTTTTCAGCGTATCAAACTGAAAGGCTGGAAAAAAATGCATAATTTATGCGATTTTTACTCGGAGAAGAGCGATTTTCGTTTGAAAATTGTCGAAAAATCGACATTTTCTAGCAAAAATCATGCTCGTGAGCAAAAAATTGTATCTCGATGAAAAATCGAGATAGAGACATGATTCTGGACTCAAATTGAGCTCCACAGAGTATATTTGGAGGGAAAAAATCAGCATCTCATTCACATGGAGCCAAGAAGAAAAATTCTTGGCAACAAATTCATGTTAAAACTCTAATTTTTTCCAACTCGTGATCAAAAATCGAAAATTGCATTCACGCGGTAAATTGGGACTTTGGCACGTGTTTTCTCTTCCTTTCAGCGTATCAAACTGAGTGGCTGGAAAAAATGCATAATTTATGCGATTTTCACTCGGAGAAGAGCGATTTTCGTTTGAAAATTGTCGAGAAATCGACATTTTTCAGCAAAAATCATGCTCGTGAGCGAAAAATCATATCTCGATGAAAAATTGAGATACAGATATGACTCTGGGCTTAAATTGAGCTCCACAGAGTATATTTGAAGGAAAAAAATCAGTAGTCCATTCTCATGGAGCCAAGCAGAAAAATACTTGGCAACAAATTCATGTTAAAACTCCGATTTTTTCCAACTCAAGGTCGAAAATCGAAAATTGCATTGACGCGGTAAATTGAGACTTTGGCGCGTGTTTTCTCTCCTTTTCGGCGTATTAAACTGAAAGGCTGGAAAAAAAGTCATAAATTATACGATTTTTACTCGGAGAGAGCGATTTTCGTTTGAAAATTGTTGAAAAATCGTCATTTTCAAGCAAAAATCATAGTTATGGGCAAAAAATCATATCTCGGTGGAAAATTGAGATAGAGACATGACTTTGGGCTTAAATTAAGCTCCAAAGAGTAAATTTCTGGGAAAAGAAATCAGCAATTTATTCCCATAAAGCCAACTAAATAAAATCTTCACTCTCAAGTCATGTAAAAATGGCGTTTTTTTTTCTAAGCTGATGGTGAAAATGCAAAAATATCATTCTCGAGAAAATATAAGATTATGGCACGCGTTCACGTTTCCTTTTAGCTCAGCAAACCATGTGGACGAAAAAAAAAACATGATTTCACCGTCCTTGCTCGGAGAAGAGCGATTTTCGTTTGAAAATTGATGAAAAATCGTCATTTTCGAGCAAAAATGATGGAAATGGGCAAAAAATCATATTTCGGTGAAAAATTGAGATAGAGACATGATTCTTGGCTTAAAATGAGCTCCACAGAGTACACTTCTAGGGAAAAATCAGCAAATTATTCCCACCGGACTGAAAAAATTGGAGACTTCCAATCAGAAAAAAGAAGTGATATCCTAGCCAAAAATCCCCTCACGGGGAAAAGAGCCTGGACAAGTCCATTTGTTCGTGACCCCCGTTTCCAATCGTTTTCACCGACAAATCCGACCCCCCTAAAAAAGAATTGAAATAAAATGAATAATAGAAAAAAACCCTCGGAAAAAATGGCTCCTAAAGAAATGGACAACAACCCAAAAAAAAAAAATCAAAATAATTGAAAAAAATACAATGAATGTAAAAATAGTAAAAAAAAAAATTGATTATTTTCGCTCAGCACGAAAAATTCTTGATATCCATGAAAGGACAAGTATTCCATTGATGGCTGAAAATGAATTAACAAGAAAAAGGGAAAAGTTCCAAAAAAACACGGCACAAAAAAAAGAAACCCCTAAATACACAATAGCGAATCGACAGAAAAACTTGCGCGACGTGATGGAAAACTAAAGTTTGCCATCGCATGTTGAGCAGTTGAGCGGATACGCACAGAGTACTTGTCCGGCCCGAAATTTTTTTATTAGAAGTGCTCATAGGTTTTGAACTTGACATAACGTAATTGTTTAGTCTCATTGTCAGAAAGCTTTTTAGAAAAGACACGTGAATGGTCGGTGAAAATCTCGAGTCAATCAAGGTTCTTTCCAAAACCGATTTACATTTCAAGTGAATAATACAAAAAATTGCTAGGAGTGCATTTTTTTCCGATGCATTACGGGTCATTGAATTTAACTAGCTGCACCTCAATTATTCATTAGTTGTAATTTTTCTATGTATCCATACTCGTGTAAAATATTGCACAAATAATTAATTTATTCATGGCTGTGGCTATTCGTCCGGATATTTCATACACTAAAAAGCATGGTCGGACGAATAAGCAACCCTTAATCGTACGGATAAAGCGGAAATCATTGGATAAAGCGTGTCCGGACGAATATTATTCGTCCGGCTATCCGGACGACTAGCCACTGCGTTTCTCTTAAATAATTGTATATCAAATCGAGAGAAAACTTTGAATCTGTACCACTGCATTTGAATGTATAAAGTTCAGTGATGTTTGTATAACGCCCATCATTTTTCTCATGAATACAACCGAGTTGTTCTATCTATCTAAAAATAGCGGAAGCTAATACAAAAATTTTCGGGCCGGACAAGTACTCTGTGCGTATCCGCTCAACTGCTCAACATGCGATGGCAAACTTTAGTTTTCCATCACGTCGCGCAAGTTTTTCTGTCGATTCGCTATTGTGTATTTAGGGGTTTCTTTTTTTTGTGCCGTGTTTTTTTGGAACTTTTCCCTTTTTCTTGTTAATTCATTTTCAGCCATCAATGGAATACTTGTCCTTTCATGGATATCAAGAATTTTTCGTGCTGAGCGAAAATAATCAATTTTTTTTTTTTACTATTTTTACATTCATTGTATTTTTTTCAATTATTTTGATTTTTTTTTTTGGGTTTTTGTCCATTTCTTTAGGAGCCATTTTTTCCGAGGGTTTTTTTCTATTATTCATTTTATTTCAATTCTTTTTTAGGGGGGTCGGATTTGTCGGTGAAAACGATTGGAAACGGGGGTCACGAACAAATGGACTTGTCCAGGCTCTTTTCCCCGTGAGGGGATTTTTGGCTAGGATTCGACTTTCTTCTGGAGAAATTGACATTTATCTGTTTGGAGTGTGAGGCCAGCGTCGGCCAGTCTTTTTGCTAAGCGATGGAATTTTTTTCCATGTTCCTCAAGGTCTGCGGCGTATATGACGATATCGTCTAAATAGACGAATAGGTCGGTACCTTGGAGTCCAGATAAAGCAACATCCATTAATCGTTGGAATGTTGCGGCTGCGTTTTTTAGGCCAAATGGCATTCGATTAAATTCGTAGTGTCCGTTTGGTGTGGAGAAAGCGGTTTTTGGTTTGTCTCTTGGGTGCATTTCGATTTGGTGAAAACCTGAAGCCAAATCTAGCACTGAATAGTGGCGAGATCTGCCCAATTGGTCTATAATGTCTATGATGTTTGGTAACGGGTACGCATCTGGGGTTGTTTTTTCGTTAAGTTTTCTAAAGTCGATGACCATACGCCATCGTTTGTTGCCTTTTTGATCAGGTTTCTTTGGGACGATCCAAACGGGTGAATTGAATGGTGATAAGGATGGTTGAATTATTCCCTTGTCGAGGAGATCGTTGAGTTGATTGTGTATTTCCTCTTTGTGGACTTGTGGGAATCTGTACTGTTTTGTGTTTATTGGTATGTCGTCCGTGTGAATATTTCGTGTTTTACGAATGATGTCGACCCCAATTGTTCGCCTGGTAGGCTGAACAGGTGTGAATGTTCGAAGGTTAGTTGAAGGACATGTTCCTTCTCTACTTCATCTAAATTTTCTAGATGCAAGAGATGTTTTAATTTTTTAAATCTTTCCTGTTTCCCTAATGTTCTTGTTGTACGGATTTCCGCACGATTTCCAGTTGGAAAGTCGTTAGAGCCGTGATTATCGATATCGGCTGGTCTGTCAGATATCATTTCAATCGGTTGTAATTCGATTGTTGGGACTTGGAGGTGTATGTTATAGTCATTGGTGTTTATTGCACATAAATATGCGACACCGTTTCGGTTTGTAACTACTGCGTCACCGATGAATAATCCTTCGCCTGCTTCTATTCTCGGGACGTAACCTTCGGATAGGTTTGTGTTTTTGATTCGGATGTGGATGGTGGATTTGGTTCGAGCTGGGATGAAAACTTCTTCGTTCGTTTCGAAAGGTATCTGTATCCTAGCCAAAAATCCCCTCCCGGGGAAAAAAGCTTGGACAAGTACATTTGTCGGTGATCCCCATTTCCAATTGTTTTCACAGAAAAATCTAATTCCCCCTTGAAAAAAATTGGAAACGCCAACAAAATAAAGAATTTAAGAAAACCCCCAAAAAAAATTCAACAAGATTGAGAAAAATGCAAGAAATGCGAGAATGGTAGAAAAAAATTAATGGTATTCGCTCAGCATAAAATATTCTGATATCTATAAAAGGACAAGTATTCCCTGTCTGAAAATCATGTTGATGTTCGAAAATCAATCGACGAGAAAAAAAGAAAATCTTCCAAAAAGACACGTCTCAAAAAAAGGAACCCCTAAATACAAAATGGCGAATCGACAGAAAAACTTCATAAAAAAATACAAAACTAAAGTTTGCCATCATATGTTGAGCGTATGCGCACAGAGTACTTGGCCGACCCGAAATTTTGAATTAAAGTGCTCAGCTGGGTTAATCTTGGTATAACGAAATTATTTGGTTTCAGAAATCTTCTTAGAAAAGACACGCGAAAGCTTGGCGAAAATCTCGAGTCAATCAAGGTTCTCTCCTAAAACGATTTATATTTCAAGCTAGTAATGCAAAAAATTGCTAGAAGTGCAATTTTTATCGACGCATTACGGGTCATTTGATATAATATTTAGCTCCACCTTAATTAGTGATCAGTTTTTATTTTTCTACGAATCCATACTTGTGTAAGATATTGCGCAAATGATTTAATTAATTAATTGTATATTAAATTGAGAGAAAACTTCGAATTTGTACTAATTTATTTGAATGTATAACGTTCAGTGACATTTGTGTAACGCTTATCATTTTTCTCATGAATACAACCAAGTTGTTCTACCTATCTATAAATAGCGGAAGCTAATACACAAAATTTCGGGCCGGCCAAGTACTCTGTGCGCATACGCTCAACATATGATGGCAAACTTTAGTTTTGTATTTTTTTATGAAGTTTTTCTGTCGATTCGCCATTTTGTATTTAGGGGTTCCTTTTTTTGAGACGTGTCTTTTTGGAAGATTTTCTTTTTTTCTCGTTGATTGATTTTCGAACATCAACATGATTTTCAGACAGGGAATACTTGTCTTTTTATAGATATCAGAATATTTTATGCTGAGCGAATACCATTAATTTTTTTCTACCATTCTCGCATTTCTTGCATTTTTCTCAATCTTGTTGAATTTTTTTTGGGGGTTTTCTTAAATTCTTTATTTTGTTGGCGTTTCCAATTTTTTTCAAGGGGGAATTAGATTTTTCTGTGAAAACAATTGGAAATGGGGATCACCGACAAATGTACTTGTCCAAGCTTTTTTCCCCGGGAGGGGATTTTTGGCTAGGATATCACTTATTTTTTCTGATTGAAAGTCTCAAATTTTTTCAGTCCGGTGGGAATAATTTGCTGATTTTTCCCTAAAAGTGTACTCTGTGGAGCTCATTCGAAGCCAAGAATCATGTCTCTATCTCAATTTTTCACCGAGATATGATTTTGGCCCATTTCCATGATTTTTCCTCGAAACCGACGATTTTTCATAAATTTTCAAACGAAAATCGCTCTTCTCCGAGCAGCGACGGTAAAATCATGTTTTTTGTCCACATGGTTTGTTAAGCTGGAAGGAAACGTCAACGCACGCCATAATCTTAATTTTTCTTGGGAATTGTATTTTTACATTTTCACTATCAGCTGAGAAAAAAACGACATTTTTACATGACTTGGGAGCGAAGATTTTATTTAGTTGGGTTTATGGGAATAAATTGCTGATTTTTTCCCCAAAAATATACTCTGTGGAGCTCAATTTAAGTCCAGAATCATGTCTATATCTCGATTTTCCACCGAAATATGAATTTTTGCCCATTACCATGATTTTTGCTTGAAAATGACGATTTTTCATCAATTTTCAAACGAAAATCGCTCTTCTCCGAGTGAAAATAGTATAAATTTTGATTTTTTTTCAAGCCACATAATTTGTTGAGCTGAGAGGAAACGTGAACGCGTGCTATAATCTTGATTTTGCTCGAAAATGGTATTATTGCCTTTTCACTATCAGTTTACAAAAAAACGACATTTTTACATCACTTAGAAGCGAAGAATCTATTTGTTTGGCTTCATGAACATAGAATGCTGATTTTTTCCCTAGAAGGACACTATTTGGACCTTAATCCAAGCCCAGAATTATGTCCCTATCTCAATTTTTTATCGAGATATGATTTTTTGCTCATTACCATGATTTTTGCTTGAAAAAGACGATTTTTCGACAATTTTCAAACGAAAATCGCGCTTCTCCGAGTGAAAATCGTATAAATTATGATTTTTTTCCAGCCACTCGGTTGGATACGCTAAAACAAAGAGGAAACACGTGCCAAAGTCTCAGTTCATCGCGAGAATTCAATTTTCGACTTTTGTCCACGAGTAAAAATAATCAACATTTGAACATGAAGTTGTAGCGAAGAAGTTTCCATCTCGGCTCCATGAGAATAGAATGCTGATATTTCCCCAGCAACTAGACTCTGTGGAGCTCAATTTTAGCCCAGAATCATGTCTCTATCTCGATTTTTCACCGAGATATGATTTTTTTTCCCATTACCAAGATTTTTGCTTGAAAATGACGATTTTTCATCAATTTTCAAACGAAAATTGCTCTTCTCCAAGCGAAAATGGTGAAATCATGATTTTTCTCCCAGCCACTCGGTTTGATATGCTGAAACAAAAAGGGAACACGTGCCAAAGTCTCAATTTATCGCGAGAATTAAATTTTCGACTTTTGACCACGAGTTGGAAAAAATCAATATTTTAGCATGAAGTTCTAGTGAAGAATTTTTTTCCTTGGCTCCATGAGAATTTTGGCAGAAAGGAACAAATGTACAATTTTTTCTTGTGGCCCAGCAACATGATTTTTATGTCACTGAGCTCTCGCAGCGACAAGATTTTTATGTCACTGAGCCCTCGCAGCGACAAGATTTTTATGTCACTGAGCCTTCGCAGCGACAAGATTTTTATGTCACTGAGCCCTCGCAGCAACAAGATTTTGATTTGCCTTAGCGACAAGATTTTCATGTTGCTCAGCGATAAGATTTTCATGTCGCTCAGCGACAAGATTTTTATGTCACTGAGCCTTCGCCAAGATTTTCATTTGCCTCAGCGACAAGATTTTCATGTCACTGAGCCCTCGCAGCGACAAGATTTTCATTTGCCTCAGCAAGAAGATTTTCATTTGTCTTAGCGACAAGATTTTTGTTTCGCTGAGAGATATTATTGCTCAGCGATTAATCTTCATGTGGCTCAGCGACAAGATCTTGATGTCACTGAGAGTTATCCGGAGCTATTAGATAACTTGCAGCGACAAGATTTTCATGCGCCTCTGCGACAAGATTTTTATGTGGCTCGAATCAGCGACAAGATTTTTTTACATCGCTGAGAATTATTATATATAAGTCATGCTTTAAATGAATAAAATGGTGGGACTAGGAAAGGGTCAAAAGATGTGGAGCAGATTCATTCATGAAGCATATTCTCTCGTCATCGGAGCATGTCGGTAATATGGCAGTTGAAAATTCGGAAGTGTGAGGTTATGACGAGCTGTCAAAGCTGTATCACAGCATTCGTTCAGACTCGGTAACGAAAAACCAGCAACACATTCTTCTCCCATAACCTTGCATCCTCAAAAAAATAAATGGTTAGCCAACGTTCGTTGTTTGACAAGGAACAATTGTAACAGTTATTTTCTCGAAAATATCAAGGGCGGAACAGAAAAATATGAACTTATTTCAGCTATCTCTCTCTCTCACACTCACGTCAAAATGGCCCTTCGAAATATCAGCTGACATTTTTCGCTCGCTCGTCTGCACTGTCGTGTGCACACGACGGATGCATTGGAATCATCGCAGCCTCGACCAATCAGGAATTTCGCAGCCCGGGATTGGCTAACATGGGCGCACAGACCCCTTTGAATGTGTTGTCGGGCGGCCATATACAGACACGTCAAATCCTTCGATGTAGCGTGGTTCTGACGCAGGCTGAGATAGGACTAAGCCCGTGCAAAGTTTTTTCTCAGCAATTACTTAATCAATCGTATCGAATTTCGGCTCTATCGAAAGGGTATCGCGTAATTAGTCTCCATGTCAATTTTCAGGTCGCTAGACGAGTCCTGGGCTTTACAGTTAGCTGAAATGTCATCGAAATTTTTTTCCCACCACCGCGAATCGTTTTACTACGAGAAAGTATAGACTCGGCGAGCGCTCGGGACAAGCAGACGACGCACAGCTGTTTTCAAATGTACTTGTCCCGAGACTCTGCCGAGTCTCTTGATACCTCTGAAGTTTATGCAAGATTGGGTGTACAGGATGTCAGCTGGTGTTTCTTTGAAAAATTCGTCGCCCTGGACGGCGTCCTGGAGGATTGGCCATTTGAAACGGATTGTGTGAAATTCGACTGGTATTTCTTTTATCTTGATCACGCATTTTCCTGATGTGAAAATGGTGTCGTCTGTTCTTCCTGTTAGTTCATAAATGATTGAAAAGTCAACTGGGACGTGTTTCGCTATTGCGTTTCTTCTTATCAAGTTTATTTCTGCTCCGGTATCAATTAAAAATGTTGTGTCTTTGTTAAGCAAGTCGACTGAGTCTACTTTAACAGTCGGTGGTGTGTGTCTTTTCGTTTTTCCGAGTGAAATCCTTGCTTTTTTAATGATTTGCGTTTTCGCGTCTAATGGTTTGGGGTCGTGCGCTCTTGCGATGTGCTCCCGGTCGCGCTTTCCCGCGGAGTCGCCGTCGAGTTTTTTTGTGCGATTTCCGTTACGAATTTCGCAAGTTGTTCGAATTTAGAATGTAATTCTTCGAATTTATCATCATTGGGTTTTCGGTTATTTGAGTTGTTGCGGTACCTGTTTTGCGAGTTGTCGCGATATCTGTTCTGGGAGTTATCGCGGAATCTGTTTTGCGAATTATCGCGGTTGTTCCGAGAACCACCGGATTGCCTGTCGTAGAATTCGTTATATCTACTATTTCTGTCTCGATTTTGGGAATTGTCTCTGTTTCGGAAATTGTTTTGTTGGTTGTTTTGGTTCGAGTAGTCTCTTTGTCTATAATTATTTTGAGGGTATCGGTTTTGATAATTTTGATTTCTGTAATTTTTTTGATATCGATCTCGCGAGTTATTTCGATATCCGAAGGGTCTGTTGTAATTTTGCGGGCCGCGCGATTCGCTGCGGTATCTGCTTTGTTGGTTATCGAATCTGTTGTCGAAAGGGGATTGGCTTCTGAAATTTCGGTTCATTTTTTCTCTAAGTTCTCTGAGTGTGTGACAATTTCCTGTGGAATGACTTCTTGATTGGTGAAGTTCGCAAAATACATCTGTGTGTTGATTTCTAGTTTCAGCAAATTGGATTCTAGCTGTTTCTGGTGGTTGTGTTAGAGCGTGTTCTCTAGAAATTCTACCGTGGTTTACTGATTGACGATGTCGAAGTTCTTGTTCGACGTGAATTGCTTCTCTAACTGCTGTGTCAAAATCTCCGAGATTTTGTTGGTTTAGATTTACTGCGATTTTATCGAAGAGTCCTCTGACGAAGGCTCTAGTTACTGATTTTTGGACTTCTTCTATTCTTTTCTTTAAATATGGCTGTTCCTCGGCTCTGCCGTAACATTCGTTTAATCTTTCTGTTATTCGTTTTGAAATCATTCGAGTTCGTGTGGTGTATTTTGCTACTGATTCGTTAAAATTTTGGGAAATGGCTTTGAGTTCTAGTTCTAAGTCTAATAGTTCGATAGTGGCACCAAAACTTTCTTTGAGGTCTCGGTAAAATTCGTCGAGGGTTAAGTAATTTTTTGTATCTGCCAAGTCTCGGGCGAATCCTGTTAATTTATATTGAACAGTCACAAGAAATTGCGGCTGCTGGTCGTTCGGGATTAATTTTGGAGCTCGTTTACAAGCGCCAATGAAATGATCTACAGGGATGTTTTTTCTGTCGAAGGTAGGGATGAGGCCGTACAGATCACGGAAAGTTAAGCTAACTCCTTCCATTTTTTCTGTTTTTAGGTGAAAGAATAAGGGTAAATTATTCTGACGCGTACTGATGCGTCGGGGTGGTCGTATTGGCTCTATTTTTAATTTTCTGTGTTCTTCTTTTTTTTTTCAATTTTTCCCATGTGTTCTGGTTTGTTTGGGTTGGCTCATTTTTTTTCTATATCTACTGGGAGGGTGAAATTTGTAAAAAAAAAAGAAATTATTTCGTTGATTTTTGTTTTTTTTTTCGGGGTTATTTGTTATTATTTTTGTTCGTATTTGTGATTGATTCGTGAAAACGGGGTCGTTTTATGTTAAAAAGAGGAAATTTTGTGAAAAGCAATTTTCCAACAAGGTTTTTTTTGTTTTGTTTTTTTTTTGTTAAGCTCGTTCGTTATTATTTTGTTCGTATTTGTAAAGACGGGGTCATTTTGGGTTAAAAAGGGGAAATTTTTGCAAAGGGCAATTTTTCGAAAAAAAAAAATTTTTTGCTATTTTGTAATGGTTCTAATTATTGTATGCGGTAGATTCATTTTAAATTCGAGGGAAATAGTGTAAGCGAATATGGGATTGAAATTTGCAAGATTTAAAAATTTTTGGTTTTTGCGTTTTTTTTTGGTGGGCTATGAAAAGAGCACAAATTTTCAATAATATGTTCGGTTTTTTTTTCAAAAGTTCAATTCGTCTACTGAAAATTGTTTCGTTCTTTTTCTTTTTTTTTGTATTATTGGCTTCGTTTTTTTTTTTTGGAGAAAAATTCGGTTTGTTTCAAACAGGAGATGTTAAATGTTTGTAAAAATTCGTTATTATTTGCATTTGTCGCGTAAAGCGCGAAAGTGTCAAAATATCTATTCGGTGTGAACGGAGCCTAAAAGAGCGCGTATATCTATATATATATCCGTCGCGAACGAAGCACGAGAGCACGCGTATTATTACCATATATTTTCGGTCGGCTGTGCATGCAAGGCGTGCGAAGAAAGAAAGAATGGAGGAGGAATAAGAATATCGAGCGTCTTTGTCGCTCTTTACGTACGCAGATGGGGAGCCGTGTTGGTGCGACAAGGCCAGCGGTATACGCTCATGCGTCGCACGGGCTCTCGCGTGAGTTATGTGTGTGAGTGAGCGACTTTGTCGTCTCTCCTCATTTCTATGGTCAATTTCTATTAAATTTAAATTTGAGTGCGTAATTTGGTACTTACATTGTCAGAATTATCCAAATTTTTATCTGCATTCGCTGTTTTTCGTCCTTCCTTCTGTTTTTTTTGGTCTTTTTGTGGTACTCGGTGAGAGATGAAGAGAAAAATTTCGATTGGTGCGCTTTTCTCTTTTTTTTTTGCTTTGGTCTGTTTTGAACGGTTTCATTTGATTTTTTTTTTCACTGTCCGTTGTTTGTTAAAAAAAAATTCACTGTTCGTCGTTGATGTTTTTTTTTTTTTTTCACTGTCTTGTATTTTCGCTGTCTTTTCGTTAACTTCGTTGAACTTTTTTTGTATTTCAAACTTCCACTTTTTCGATGTTTTTTGTTCTTTTGTTTCGCGGTTCGCGTGCGGTGTTTGAATCCCGCTTCTGAACACCAGTTGTGATGACCGGGGTTTGAGAGGGTGAAATAATAATAATAATAATGAAGATTGAAGAATACGGTTAAACTGGAATATATTGAGACTTGTGGTTATAATGAGGGAGTGCACGATGTAATGTTGGTTCGAAGCATGGTGATGAACTGAGGAGTCGAGGATAAGAATAAAGGAGAATGATTTGGTGAAGTGGTAGTGGAGAGATGAAGCGGAGGAGAAGTTGAGGCTCGTGGGACAAAGTAAGTGCTGAGGAATGTGGTGATAAGATTAGGATGCTGAGCTAGGAGTTTTGAGTGTGAGAAAGAGTTAAGAACGGATGTGAGGTATCGGGTACGAATGTGGGAAAGAGTTTGGAAAAGAATATATAGGGTGCTGCCGTGACAATAAGAAAAAAAAAATTTGTTCCGAAAAGAAATGAAATCTGAATAAAATAACTTTGCAAAAGTAAAGAAAAGAACGCCAAGTATTAAAAAAGGATTGAAATCGTTTTTTTTTAAGCCAAGAAAAATAAACCAGCGACAACAAAAACTTGGGGTGCATGGTTGAGAAAATAAGCATTAGGGTGGCTGCAATTTAGGTCGAACTTGAATTTTCGAAGTTCCCATGTAAAAACACAATCAACGTATTAAAAAAAAAAAATGTGTGCAAAGTTTGGAGGCATTAAAAAAATTTTCAATGGTGCCTGTGAGCAGTTGAATTTTAGATGGGAAAACACATGTATTTTGCTGAGATATAACTAATTTATTTCTCAAACCCGTAATAGTGGTGGAAAAAATCTAAAACTAGGCACACATATTGTACATACACTCCCGCCCAAAAGTATGGATTCACTCCGCGAAATTTTCAGCTTCGGTATAAGTTCTATATCTTGGTGGAAAAAGGTCCTAAGAGAATTTAATGAGCACCGTTTTGAAGGAGACAGTTTTAGCTTCACTTTGCCATTTTTTAAAATTTTTTACAATTTTTTTTATATTCCCCACGCGCTTTTGAACATGGCAGTTTTTTGATGTTTTTTTGGGCTCTGGAAACGGGCTCTCTGGCTATTAGAAAATTTCCCTTGCAATTTTATTCATCGCAGTTTCAAAGAGGATATCAAACACTACATTTTCGTTTTTGAAAAAGTATCGTGCGATTTTTTTTACCAAAAATATTCCAATTTTTGACAAAAATTGATAATTTTATTCAATTTGGCGTATCTTGAAAACGGCGGGTGATCGAAGAAAATAGCATGAGGGTGAAAAGTTGCAATAGATCATGATGGACCTGGTAAATTTATTTCAGAATTTTTTTCCGACATTTGTTTTTTCATACTCGTGGAGTCAAAATGATTTTAATTTTCTCATGATTTTTTGTTTTTTTTTAACAGCTGAGCCATTTCTTTTATCACTTTGATCTTTATCTTGACGTAATTTGAACTAAAAATTAATTGTTTTCACGAAAAAAACGTACAAAAAATTGTGCAAAATTAGATTTTTAGTTCCAATTACAACAATCTGCTGATAAAACTAATAAAAGAAATGCCTCCGCTGTCTCAAAAAAAAAAATCATAAGAAAATTAAAATTATTTTGACTCCACGAGTATGAAAAAACAAATGTCGGAAAAAATGCTGAAATAAATCTACCAGGTCCATCATAATCTATTGCAACTTTTCACCCTCTTGCTATTTTCTTCGATCACCCGCCGTTTTCAAGATACGCCAAATTGAATAAAATTATCAATTTTTGTCAAAAATTGGAATATTTTTGGTAAAAAAAATCGCACGATACTTTTTCAAAAACGAAAATGCAGTGTTTGAAATCCTCTTTGAAACTGCGATGAATAAAATTGCAAGAAAAATTTTATAATAGCCAGAGAGCCCGTTTCTAGAGCGTAAAAAAACATCGAAAAACTGCCATGTTCAAAAGCGCGTGGGGACTATAAAAAAAATGTAAAAAATTATAAAAAATGGCAAAGTGAAGCTAAAACTGTCCCCTTCAAAATGGTGCTCATTAAATTCTCTTGCGACCTTTTTCCACCAAGATATGGAACTTATACCGAAGCTGAAAATTTCGAGAAGTGAACCCATACTTTTGAGCGGGAGTGTATATCAATGTTTAAAACATAATTTTTTAAGATTTTTTCAGTTATAATTTCCACAATTTTACGCTTCATGAAGACAGGCTCGATTTCATATTTTCGAACAATTTTTGTGAAATATTATTATTGATTTTGTGATGTAATTTTCAACTTAACTAGAGCCTAATTAGACCAGACTAGACTGTACTAGACTAGGCTAGACGATTAAATTCAGCAGAAGAAGTTTTTTTCCTATCGATAGTTGTTTGAAAAAGACCGTGAATCCTGGTATGAGTGATCGTGAGGAAGAGAATTGAGGAATTGGCTGATGAAGGCGGGCGAAAGAAATAAATCGAAGTTGGCACTGAATTTAAAAATAACGAAAATAAACAGATTTATTGTCTTTGGTAATAATGATTGAAAAAAAATTAACAGCGAAGTGGTTGAGTAAGAATAAGACAAAAAGAAAACGTGGCCGCGCGCACAATGGCGAGGCTTGCCGGACGCGTGGCGTTGAAACGAAGTGTTCCCGAAAATAATACGTTAATTTGGAAAAAATGTATGACGAAGTGTGGCCGAAGAAACTCCCGATCGCGGAACTGAACGCGGGCGTACATCGCGAACAGTTTCTTGATCGAATTTGAAACGAAGAGAGCCGAATGTAATTTTCTGAATAAAGGTTCGAAGAGCGCGAGAAAACGTGTTATCGTGTTACGAAGGGAACTCGGAATTAACGAAACAAAATAATTGAAGTAACCGAAGAAAATCTCCCGATCGCGGAACTGATCGCGGGCGTAAATCGCGAACAACTCTTTGATCGAATTGAAGGAAGAATGCCGGATGAATTTTGAAACGAAAACGAAGTAATTGAAGAACGCGACGAAACACGTGTCGTCGCGCTACAACGAAGTCTTAGAATAGCAGTAATTGAGGAGCGCGAGGACAACGTGCCATCGCGTTACAATTAAAACGTAGAATAGATCGAGAATCGAAGGTGGCTGCGGCAGCAGCCTGTCGAAGTATCGAAGGGGGCGGGGGAAAGTGGTCAAAGTCCACGCGAGACGACGGCCGGTTCGTGCTGCCGTCTCACGCGAACTCCGAGCACTATGAAGAATCCTGAACAATAGTAAAATATTGACTTAGAATTAAATTTAAACTTTCAATTGCTTCAAAGCCATAAATTTATTGCACTGAAATAAATCGTCATGATATCTAATATAATTATTGAATGGAAAATCGATTGAAAATCGAATTCCATCGAAAAAAATTCGATGGAAAATAATGCGGTAAATTTTTATTGGTGGAGCTGTCGAAGCAAAGTATTTTTATTGATGTTCGGATACTTTTTGTGATATTCACGGAAAATCTGGATAATATATTGTTTTTCTTCCTCGTTGTACGTCAATCTATTATTGTACTCCGTAATAAGCTTGATTTCCCTAAGCTGTGATCGATTTGGAAACTTTCAAAAACTCGAGCGATCGGGGGCTTGTTTCACGAGCAAGCAGCTGGAACATGTAACAAAAACCAGAGTGTCCAAACGCTATGAAGTTCATCAATCGAACGTCGCTTCTCTGTTGGGTCCAAACATTGATTTTTTCGTAAGCCCACAATCGCTCAAGTTTTCCGAATGATTCCAAATCAATCACAGCTTTCTCGATAACGACGTATCGGAGTGGAACTTGAACAAAAATTATCAGTTTGACTTGCAAATTGTCAAGAAGTTAAGCGTCGTTAATTGATGTCGCAGAAAGGGGAATCAAGCGTATTACGGAGTACAACAATAGATTAACGTACAACGAGGAGCAAAAACAATATATAATTAATATTGTCCGTGAATATCACAATCCGAATATTATTTTAATGATACTTGATAAAAATACTTTCCTTCGACCGTCTCCACTCATAAAAAATTACCTCGTGATTTTCTATCCATTTTTTTTCGATTAAATTAGATTTTTAATCGTTTTTCATTCGATAATTATATTAGATATTATGACGATTTATTTCAGTGCAACGAATTTATGTCTCACAAGCAATTTAAAGTTGATATTTAATTTTAAGTCAATATTTCACTATCGATAGGAAAAAAACTTGTTCTGCTGAATTTTTGGTTCTAATCGTCTATCCTTGTCTAGTACAGTCTAGTCTAGTCTAATTTAGGCTCTAGTTAAGTTGAAAATTCCATCACAAAATCAATAATAATATTTCACGAAAATTGTTCGAAAATGTGAAATCGAGCCTGTCTTCATGAAGCGTGAAATTGTGGAAATTATTACTGCAAAAATCTTAAAAAATTATGTTTTGAACATTGATATATGTACAATGTGTGTGCCTAGTTTTGGATTTTTTCCACCACTATTACGGGTTTGAGTAATGGATTAGTTATATCTCGGCAAAATACATGTTTTCCCATCTAAAATTCAACTGCTCACAGGCACCATTGAAAATTTTTTTAACGCCTTCAAACTTTGCACACATTTTTTTGTAATATGTTGATTGTGTTTTTACGTGGGGACTTCGAAAATTCAAGTTCGACCTAAATTGCAGCCACCCTAATAAGCATTTGTTTAATCTTCCCGGGCTTATTTTCTCAACCATGCACCCCAAGTTTTTGTTGATGCCGGTTTATTTTTCTTGGCTTAAAAAAAATTATTTCAATCCTTTTTTAATACTTGGTTATCGATACACTCACGAAATTTGTAAAATTCGAACCTGTCCGTAATGCAAGCGCGTTACTCACCGTTAGAAAACTCGAACAACTTGTCAACCGATTTGGAGCACCGAGAAAAATCATTAGCGATCGTGGGACGAGTTTTACGGCCAAGACTTTTGAAGAATTTTGCGATCGACACGGTATTCATCACACCTTAAATTCTAGCCGTCACCCACAGACGAATGGTCTCATTGAACGAATGAACCGTACGTTACTCCCAGCTCCGATCATTCGTACAGAGCAAGGTGCTCAGACTGGGATGAAGAGGCAAAAAAGATAGAACGAGATGTGAACTCGACGGTGAGCAAATCGACAGGTAAAACACCGTTCGAGAGTCTATTCGTATATCAACCTCGCTTTGGGGAGGGAAACATACGCAAACTGACTGAGAATTGTGAAACGTATCGAAATCCGTCGACCATAAGAAAAGAAATTCGTGAAAACATTGTAATCGAACAAGCCAAAAACAAAGAATATTACGATAAGCGCCGACGAACAAATGTAAAATTCGCCGTAGGGGATAACGTATATGTCAAGGTCGACCACGTGGCAACAGGGGATAGTACCAAATTACAACCACGGTACAAAGGACCTTTTGCAGTCTCTAAGGTTTAAACAAGTGACACATACATCATCACAAGGCTGACTAGTGGCAGGAAGGCCCATAGACCTTTAACAGCACACGTTTCCCAATAGAAATTATGGCGTGGTCGCGATCGGTACTCTCCCCTGGACGATGGTGGCTCAAGTGACGATTCAGACGACTCTGACGAAACGGTACTAGTCGGATCAGAAATTAAAAATAATTGTGAAGAGTCGGCGAATGTCACAGAATGTAATGCAAAAGAACGAAAAACGTACGAAGGTGTGAATGACGGTTTGTCGGAAAGAGAAAGTGCGAGCACAAAAATTAAAATCCCGACAAAAGGACAACGCGAACAACGAAAGCCGAATTATTTACGCGCTTTTGTAACGGGATAAGGATCCAAATTAAGACTAAGGTTGTGATCAACGTCATGTAACGACGAGTAACGTTTAAGTTTAAGAATTCAGAACGAGATTTTATTAATTTGATTTTATTAAGCCCGAACGTGTCGTGAGAGGGCGGAGAGGAACTCTCGAACAAATAAATACAATAAAGATTCGGAATAACTATCAAAGCGCTAGGCACACCTATTATGGTCAGTTTGGATATAGATTAGTTAGGAAGAGAATTAGGGGTTTAAATGAGATAGAAAGAAGTGATAGAGTAACACTCGGTATATTTTAGGGTTTATAAAAGGTCGTGAAAAGTATCGAGCCGAAACGAGTAGTATCGTAGTTTTCTTTCGTTTGGTTGACAGTTTCAATTACAATTCCAGTCGGAAATAATATAGGTCGGACTTACTTTAGTGTTCGAACGCAATTTGAGTCGTGCTGACGCAGCGCGTAGCGGGTCTCCTCGAAGACAGTGTAGTCGGCACACTCACGTATACAAATTACGCGAAACGTACATAAATAAATACAAACCCTTAAGAGCCGGTTGCACTATTAGACTGCCGCGGGAAGTGAAGTTGAAAAAGGCGGTTATCAATGTTCAATCGCGAGACAACGCATGTTTTGCATGGGCGGTGATGGCCGCTCTATACCCTGCAGCATCAAATAGTGACCGCGTTTCTTCGTATCCAGACTATCGCACCATACTTAAATTTGAGGGCATCAGCTTCCCCGTTGCATTGAATAATGTAAAGAAATTCGAAGTTATGAATAATCTTTCCATCAATGTTTACGGGCTAAAGAAGCATACGGTGGTGGTGCCGATTCACGTGAGTGAGAAGAAAAAAGATCGGCATATCAACATGCTCTATTTGGAGAATGCTCGAGGAATTGCTCATTATGCATGGATCAAGAATCTTCCACGTCTAGTCGGCTCAAATTTAAGCAAACATCGAGCTGGAAAATACATCTGCGATCGGTAAGTCGAAAAAAAAAAGAAAACGAAAAAAGTAAAAATCAGACGTTATCATTTAAAATTTTTCTCAAATTTCTAGATGTTTACACTACTTCCCATCGCGGGAAAGACTGCACCTACACGAGGTGGATTGTGGGGAGCTGAACGAGTGCGCAGTTCGATTGCCAAATCACCGTGACAAGTGGTTGAGCTTCGCAAATTCTCAACGTAAAGAGCGGCTACCCTTCGTCATCTACGCCGATGTGGAGTGCATCCTGGAGAAAACCAGCGATGAAGAGAAGGAGAAAAATCGGCATCAGCACCATCGGGCGTTTAGTGCAGCATATTATATGAGTTGTTCTTATGACCCATCATTATCGCAGTATCATGAGCATCGGGGAGATGATTGTGTTGCATGGCTTGTAAATGAGCTGAAAGAATTAGCATTACGTATCGAAAAAATTCTACTCGATAATGTCCCCATGAGCGAGCTAACATCTGAAGAGTGGCGCAGGTTCCGAGATGATGAAATTTGCCATATTTGCGAGAAAAAATTTGTTGAAGATGACACACGTGTGCGCGATCACTGTCATCTGACGGGGCCGTTTAGAGGACCTGCCCATTCAGAGTGCAATTTAAATTACCAACACTCTTTTTTCATCCCAATTGTCTTCCACAATTTATCTGGCTACGATGCACATTTCATTATTAAAGAAGTTGCCACAGCGTTCGAGGGTAAGACTGAAGTTCTACCCCTGACAAAGGAGAAGTATATCTCATTCTCAAAGACTGTTCAAACTTCGAGGGACTCGAGAAAAAATATCAAATTACGATTTATCGACTCCTTCAAATTTCTTGCTGCAGGTCTGGACAAGCTCGCATCTTTTTTAACCGTTGACAAGCTAAAAATTTTAAAATCTGAATTCTCAACTTTGTCTCAAGATGATTTCAAGCTATTGACGCGAAAGGGAGTATTCCCCTATGAATATTTAGATTGTAAAGAAAAATTAGATGAGACTTCACTGCCTGCTCAAGATGCGTTTTACAGTTCTTTGATGGGTGAGGGTATTAGTGTGTCAGAGTATGCACATGCTAAAAATGTGTGGGAACGGTTTTCCCTTCGAACTCTTGGCGACTACAGCGATCTATACCTAAAAACAGATGTCCTTCTGTTGGCCGACATTTTCGAGAATTTTCGTGACACGTGCATGCTAAGCTATAGCCTTGACCCAGCGCACTATTACACCCTCCCCGGCTACACGTGGGATGCGATGATGAAAAAAACGGGTGTAAAATTCGAATTGCTCACAGACATCGACATGGTATTATTCGTTGAGCGAGGCATACGCGGTGGTTTGAGCCAATGTTCCACCCGATATGCCGAAGCTAATAATAAGTACATGAAATCGTTTAATCCATCAAATCCATCATCCTATCTCATGTATTACGATGTCAACAATTTGTATGGTTGGGCAATGAGTCAGCCTCTGCCCTACGCAGATTTTCAATGGGTCGAGGATGTTGCAAACTTTAATGTAGAATCAATTTCATTGGATTCACCAAACGGCTACATCCTCGAAGTTGATTTGGAATATCCCAAGAACTTGCACGACTCACACACAGATCTACCGTTTTGCCCAACACATGGTAAGCCGCCAGGCAAGGAGCAAGAAAAATTGCTTGCAACAGTGGAGGACAAAACACGCTATGTTATACACTATCGTGCCCTCCAACAATGTCTGCAGCATGGACTCAAACTTACAAAAATACATAGAATACTTAAGTTCAAACAATCCTCTTGGCTACGAACATACATAGAGTTGAATACATATTTTCGAACAAATGCAACAAATGAGTTTGAAAAAACATTATTTAAATTGATGAATAATGCGGTGTTTGGCAAAACGATGGAGGATGTGCGGAGTCATGTGCAAGTTAAAATTTTAACTGAATGGGAGGGCAGGTATGGCGCAGAGGCAATGATCTCGAAACCCAACTTTCATAGTCGGAGCGTATTTGCGGAAAATCTCATTGCCGTAGAATTACGTAATCTCGAGGTGAAATTCAATAAACCAATCTACGTAGGCATGTCAATTTTGGATATTTCCAAGACATGTCTATATGAATTTCACCATGATTTTATGGTTCCATTATATAGAGATAAGTGCAATGTGATGTATACAGACACCGACAGTCTCATATACCATATTCATTGTGAAGATGTTTACGAGGATATGCGACGCAATATTAGCAGGTTTGACTCTAGTGATTATCCCGCCGGCAATGTATATAATATTCCACTAGTAAATAAGAAAGTTCCGGGTCTCATGAAAGATGAGAATAATGGGGCGATCATGAGCGAGTTTGTGGGGCTCAGGTCAAAAATGTATGCGACCCGTGTGGAGGGGAAAAAAGACACGAAGAAGGTGAAGGGTGTGAAAAGCAATGTGGTCGCCAAAACCATAACTTTCGACGACTACACAAAATGTTTGCGAGGTGATATTGAGATGAGTCGCCGTCAATCATGCATTCGATCAACCCTGCATCAGGTGTACACGATCTCCGAAACGAAAATAGCTTTAAGCCCCCACGACGACAAGCGTTATATAATTCCTAAAACTGTAAAAACTCTGCCGTGGGGGCACTACAAAGTGCCACAATAAAAAATATTTTCAAAAATATATGTGTGTGTTGATCTGCATAGACATTTTTCAAAACCTGCACGTAAATCTATTCCCACGCGTTGACCCCCCCTCCCGGGGCGAGCAGCCTCGGGACATCTGGCAGGGTAAAAAAAAAACATCCACAATTTTCTTCTCTCATTTCCCCTTTATTTTTCCTTATTTATCCAACTATTATGTGTGTTGTCGAAACCGAGCCATTTTACATATAGCCGACTACCGCGTTTCTTCAACACTTTCTCAACGAGGTAAATTTCGGGATATTTCACATGGAGTAATTCATATTAATAGAAACCACCGGCAATGGGTTCATCCTGATAATCCTTCAAATTGTAGGTTATTGGAAGAGTTTTCCTCACTCGATCAATGGTAAATATTTCCGTTGTCCAATTTGGTGTGTAGCCCTTCTCAAATACATTCTTGAATTTACTAATGCGAACTTTATCGCCAACTTTGAATTTTCTTCGCGTCTTTACCGCATCAGTTTTAACATTAAACAATATTTCTTTTTCATTTGTGATATTGACATTTTTCGGTTTCATTTTGATTGTACGATGAATGCTATCGTTATATTCATTAATTAACTTATTAATAATATCGAGCCATTTCCAGCTTCCGCGAAGGCTGAACTGAAACCACATTTTGTTCTTGAGTGTACGATTGAAACGTTCACAAATGGATGCTTTCAAATTGCTATATGTGGAATACATATGAATGTTGAACTTTTGCAGCATTGTCTTGAAATCAGAATTATAGAATTCTTTTCCACGATCGACGTGCAGGATTTTCGGCACACGTCCTTCCCCAAGTATAGACTTCATTGCAACGGTGACATCTTTTGCACTCTTCGTTTTCAAAGGTTTGGCCCAAGCGAATTTGGAGAATATATCGATGACGGTGAGGAGAAATTTATGGTTGGAATTGTGTTGAGCATATGCTGACATGTCTACGAGATCAGCCTGCCACGTCTCGTCCAGACCACGTATATCCACATGGCGACGTGGAAAATTGCGTCGAGCTGGCTTGTGCAACTCCTCCACCACAGCACGCTTCTTGTCCACACTCATGATTTTCTCAGCGGTACTCGGGTAATTTTTGCCGGCGGTTTTGAAGCAGTTTTTCAAGCTGTTTTCTGCTTTGAAGCAGTTCGGAACTTTCACACTCTTCGCTTCAACGATTGGCTGCTTCGGTTCAACAATCGGCTGCTTCGGTTGAACAATTGGCTGCTTCGAAATGTTTTCCAATGCGACCTTTCGCTTGAGGCTATCCTGCACCTGCACCCGAAGCTCATTGATCTTTTCTCTTAGACGTTCTTCGAGAGCAATTATCATTCTCTCACTTCGATCATTCGCAATAATTAGTATTTTATCACTCAGAGTCATAGCATGAGATTGTAGCATAGCCAGATTAACGGCATCGTGTAGCGCTATGGCATTGCCAACGTTGCACACCCGTTTCTGCTCTAAATTATATTGACCATCCGACGTAGTCTTAAAGCCAACACCCGGTTTCCCCGCAAGACCCGCACTTGTACTCAACTGTCGTCCAAACACATCAACAGTCATGTCGAGAATGTGTGAAAAATCCGACTCACACGCACTAATAAATGATTTCTGCTTCACGCAATTCCTCAATAATTGAAATAATCTCGTTGGAATGGGAGGAATTCCCGGCGGCTTGAGATGCGTGCAATGTACGAAGACGATCAACCAGCTCATTCGGATCATCCCAATAAACATAGTCAAATGCAGTATTTTTTCCAGCCATTTTAAACACACCATCGCCACCACCACCACCACCGCCCTTATGCTGTCTCTCCTCCTCCTCCTCCTCCTCCACCCTTGGGCCCACTATGTTCATTATATAATTTTTGAATTTATAACTTTGACTTTGACGTATCGCACCAGTGCGTTTATAAAATTTTCTATGCGCATTTGTAGCAATAATAATTTTTGCATAATGATTTAAATCATTGGGGGTTAAATAGCTGAAGCTGGGTGCTTTCTTGAACAGCAACTCAACTAATCCCGCGGTTTTAGGATACTTTTGATCTCCAATGCGAATGAAATCGGGTCGAAAGTCAATGGGTGAATCGCCAATCATGAGTTTATTGTCTGCAAGGTGTCGCACTCCGTATGTAACATCGAGCGTTATTTTTTTATCACTGCGAAGAAGTTTCAGATATTCTATTATTAATTCATCAACATCGGCGGTTGATTTGTCATCATCATCCGTTGACATGTCGTCATCAGCATTTTGCTCGATAACTGTCTCGTCGAGAATTCCAGATAGGTCCTGAAGCGTGTCATTGCGATAATCATCCTGCTGCTGCTCCTCCTCCTCCTCCTCCTCCCGCTCCTCCCGCTCCTTCTTAATATTCACTTTTTCTTCCTTAATTTCCTGCTTCACATTTTTATTGTATGAGACAAGCTTTTCCAACGGTTCGACAATTGGCTTGAACACATCGTGCATTTTCTTTTCTGTACTATCACGTCCACTTTTCAACATTCGATGTTTTCGTCTGATTGCATCACTCGCCTTGGCAAGTTCATGCAACATTGTCCTCTCCCTCAAAATCTCCTTGCTTTTCATGTTTACACGCGCAACGTAGAGCTGCAACTGCCTGTTTTCCAACGATGAGCACTTATTTATCGACATTTAGAAAAGAATCGAAACCACATCTATATCTACCGGCATTAATTTCACTGTCCTTGTCGATGGTGATGAATCCATACTTGTCAGACTTCCAACACTTTACGCACAGCTCTTTGAAACGGTTATAAGTCATGTCGGTATTGACATGATCGTTGTACACATGTTTAAGATTCATATCGTCCTGTTTGAAGAGCACCACAAAGTTTGCATTATCTCTGACGAGATGTTTTGGGATCCGAGTGTAGGTCTGACATAGATAAAAACTATCAACAATTTCATGTCTACCCATGGAAAAAAATGCCCTCACATTGTCCTGTTTTTCACACGCTATATCGTCAAAGATGAATATAGAATTTGGACGTGCATCACTCGGTGATATAACTTGTTCATGCTCATTGAATGGATAATATTTAATGCCCTCCACCGGTTGAAGTAATTTTTCCAGTAGCTTATATTTCGGCTGTTTCAACGACTTAGAATAGAGATAAATATTCTCAAATCTCAGGCCATTTGGATGAATGAGAAGGGTGAGTAGGGCATTCGTTTTTCCACAATTCGATGGTCCACAAAACACGGCGCGTATGCTGTCGGGCAGTAAATTTCCATGGCGCTTCTTCACTCCACCACCACCACCACCGTCCACAAATTTATCGAAATTTATTATGGGGAGTTCACCGCCCGAAACTTGTTTCTTGGACGCCATCTCGCATGCGACTACTTTGAAAAGCCATATAAATATGTCTTTATATTGATTGAAATAATCAGTTGAGTATCGAACTTTGCACGGTGATGATCGTGCATGGAAAAGGTTTCATCAACGGCCTGATCAACAACCTCCCCGTTGAGCTACATCTGCCCGGTTATCAATATTGCGGACCAGGCACAAAGTTGGTTAAGCGTCTCGCACGTGGGGATCGCGGCATCAATCGATTAGACGCTGCATGCAAACAACACGATATTGCATATTCGAAGAATCGTGATAATCTAGAAGCAAGACATTTGGCCGATAAAGTTTTAGCCGAATCGGCGTGGCAACGTGTAATCTCGAGAGACGCTAGTGTTGGTGAGAGAGCAAGTGCTTGGGCAGTGACAAACATTATGAAGGGGAAAACAAAGCTGGGCTTGGGCATGAAGCAGAAAAAATGTGTTTGCTTGAAAAAAGTTATTGCTGCTGCGAGGAAGGCAATGGTACGAAGTGATGATCCTCGAAAGGTTGTCATGTCAGCATTGAAGGGTGCACGTGCCAGTGTGAAGAATCCTAAAGTACACACACCGCGGATTCTACCTGTTCCACGAAAAACCGGTGGCATATTGCCTCTCATACCCATCTTTGCGGCGCTGAGCGCTGCTGGTGCACTGTCGGGTGGGGCTGCGGCTATAGCTAATGCTGTTAATAGTGCTCAAGCAGCTAAGGCCGAGCTGGTGGAGAGTAAGCGACATAATGCGAGTGTTGAAGCCATTGCGTTGGGCAAGGGTTTACATTTGAAACCATATAGACACGGTCTGGGTCTTCATATCAAGCCAAAAAACTTGTAATCACGCTACCACATCGAGCCCTCTCCGATCATGATCTCCTGAGACTTGCGGCAGCCATGAAAATTCCTCATTTTCGTGGGGTTTACATGCGCGATACAATGCCGGTGCGGGGGCCTGGTGAAAATGAGTCGGCAATTGTGAATTTGGATGAAAATGTGGGTTCCGGCACACACTGGGTTGCATACATGAAGACTGGAGGGAAAATCTTGTATTTCGACAGTTTTGGCAACCTCCCACCACCACCCGAACTCATGCATTACTTTGGCGTTGGTAGCGTGCATTATAATTATGAAAGATATCAAGAATATGACACCATTGAGTGTGGACATTTGTGTCTAAAGTTTCTCTGCGGTCAGTTAAATCGTCGAAATAGATATGTGCTATATAAATAGGAATTGTGGAACTATGCGTTTAGTCGAGCCCTCACCATGGATGACAGCTTGACGCTAACAATATCAGGATCATCCTCCATTCTCGAGGCACAATTCTTTCCCCCCATCGAACTCTCACCGCACAAAAACTATATCCTCGGACTCGTCGAACTCTTGACATTCAATTCTATTCCCAACATAGACGTGGGTAATAATAAATTTTATGTTGGAAAACATGTGGTGACCATACCAACGGGCAGCTATGAAATTCAAGATATTGAAAAGTATTTACAAACCGAGCTATCATCGAAAAGCATAAGTATCCAGCTAAAGCCAAATAATAATACTCTGCGCAGTGAAATTGAGTGTAGTGAAGTAATTGACTTTACACGGAGTAATTCGATTGGATCATTGCTGGGCTTTGCATCGAGCCTGCTGAAACCCAATAAAAGATACGAATCTGATCTGCCCGTCTCCATTCTTAAAGTGAACGCCATACGTGTCGAGTGTAATATAACGACCGGTGCATATGTCAACGGGCGAAAAGTTCATACGATTCACGAATTTTTCCCATCTGTACCACCCGGCTATAAAATCATCGAAGTGCCCTCACATGTGATTTATCTACCAATCACGTGTCATACAATCGACAATATCCAGCTTCGAATTGTGGATCAGGACGGGGATTTGGTGAATTTTCGTGGTGAAATTATCACCATACGATTGCATATAAAGTCTCCATGGGTGTAGTTTATAATATAGCGGTAAATAAGCCGACATGGAATCGGAAGAGCAGTCACCGATCAACGCTCCAAGCGTTAACACCTCAAAATCTGCTACTCTTGAAGAATTTGGGTCTCAGAGTTCGTGGAGTACGCGCGTGAAAATTTTTTGTGCATTGTGCATCTGCTGCGTGAAATGGAAGAGGAAATTGTAAACATCCAGACACCCGTTGTCTTTGACGAGTCCATCCTACATTATGAGATTCATGCTCATCAACCGTACGCCTCCGCGACCTACAACAACAGCGATGAAATACGTATTTCCATTCAACATCAGGATTTGTCAATTCTTCCGAGCAAAAGTTCCATCCACATTTGCGGAAAACTGACGAGGGAAGATGGAAAAGCTGTGGCTGCAACGAAACTCGTCAACAATGCCATTTGTCATTTGTTTGAGGAAGTGCGTTATGAACTCAATGCCGTTGAAATTGATCGTAATAAGAATGTGGGTATTACAAGCCTGATTAAGGGATACACATCGCTCACCCCGGCCAAGAGCTCGATGCTTGAAAATACTGGCTGGCTCGATGTGGAGGAGTCGAGACAAATTGTAGATGCAGCGGGCAACTTTGACGTGTGCATACCGTTGAGCATGCTCCTTGGCTTTGCCGAAGATTATCGAAAAATGGTTGTGAATGCGAAGCATGAATTGATTTTAATAAGATCACGCTCCGATGTCAATGCGATAATACAAACGGCTGAAGAAGGTGTCAAACTAACGCTGCAGAAAATTGAATGGCTCGTACCCTATGTTACGGTGGCGGATCAACGAAAAATTCAACTTTTAAGGTTTATCGCTAAAGATACACCAATCTCCATGAGTTTCCGCACGTGGGAATTGTATGAGTATCCTATGCTGCCGGCCACGTCTAAACACGTTTGGTCCATCAAGACTTCGACGCAGCTGGAAAAACCACGCTATGTAATTCTCGGGTTTCCAACGGGACGAAAAAATGTGAAGGGAAAGAATGCGAGCACTTTCGACCATTGCAATCTTACAGATGTTAAATTATACCTAAATTCTCAATGTTATCCCTACGGCAATATGAACTTAAATATAGCGAGAAATCAGTATGCCATACTCTATGATATGTATTCAAATTTTCAATCAGTGTATTATAATCGGGAGAGTGAGCCTTGGCTGAACAAAACTGATTTTCTGAAGAGTGCGCCACTTGTTGTGATTGATTGTTCAAAGCAAAATCATTCCTTGAAATCTGGACCCGTAGATGTACGTCTTGAATTTGAAACCGCGGCGAATATTCCGGCGCAAACGTCTGCATACTGCCTCATTCTTCACGATCGCATTGTCGAGTATAACCCAATAAGTGGTGGGGTGAAAAAATTGGTATAAAATTGGAGGGATGATTGCTTCAAACATCAGTTGTCATGGACTTTATTATCGATCTACAAGGCTTCAAGGCACCAGAATTCATTCTGAAGGAAATATCAATCGTTCGAGCTAATGATAAAAATGCTGAACCTCTAACGCTATTCTTCGAATCACCGCGTGCATGGGACACTCTACCGACGCAGTACAAAACGACAAACATGTGGTTGGAGAGAAATTTTCATGGAATAGCGTGGGACTATGGTAGCATACCATACGAGGCAGCAAAAGTTATAATTCAAAGTGTTGTACAACGAGCTCGTACAATATATGTGAAGGGACATGAGAAGGTTTCATGGTTGATGAATTTCCTGGATCACGCAATGGAGATTATCGATATGGAGACCTTGGACTGTCCATCGCTGCAGAAGTTACCAAAAGATCGCCGAAATTGCCCCCACCACCACCACCACCACCACCACCGCCACCACCACCATTCGAAATATAATTGTGCGAGTGAGAATGTGAAATCTCTGCAAAGCTGGTTATTTGTATTTCATGCATTGTGTGATCGAGGGATTTTTGAAAAATAAAACATTTTGTATGGTACATTTTTTCGTTTTTATTCTCCTCCTCCTCCTCCTCCTCCTCCTCCTCCTCCTCCTCCTACATCACTCTACAGATACAATTCTTTTACAACGATTTTTAAGTTTTGATACAATGAACTTTCGATGATATTTTCGCTACATTTCGTTGAACTTTCGATGAGATTTTTTCGACGAACTTTCGATGGGATTTTTGGTACGAAGAACTTTCGATTCAATATGTTTTGAACGTAATTTTACTCCACTGGTCGGCGGTTGTTTCCATGTAGAGTTGTTTTTTCTGAGCTACCTCCAACATCTTTGTGAACTCGCTCGGACACTGATCGAAAGCCTTGGCGAAGCGGGGCGGCAGGAAGACCGTGTATGAACCGTCGATTTCAACGACGCATCGTTTGCCAAATTTGGTTTGGACAGCTCGGATATCGTAGATTTGATGATCCTTGCCAACCTCCAGATCGGCCAGCCTCTTTGTCGTCGATGTGATATTTTCCAACGCACCAACTTTGTTGATTAATTCAAACTCCATGATTGCGTGTGTGTGTGCGAAGATTGCGTCTGACTCGGAGCTGACTTTATGGTAGAATGATGCTCTCGATTTCTTCTCCAAGATTTTCATTTGAATCCCCACTTTTTACACTCCCGGCAGCTGCAACGTTATCAAGCGCGTCCTGCGAACACGTGCATCCTAAACAGGCTCAGACACGCTCCCCCGCCTGCATGTAACACAATTCCGACGCTGTGGAACGGGACCGTCAATGTGATCACCCATCGTTGCCCAATGTCCATAGCATCGACGAAATGACTTAATTTCACCATCGCGTTGGTAATAGTTGGGCATACGATCCCACAGCATATCAGTAAACTCACTGAAGAATATTTTAAACATTGATGGTGATATAATCTGAAGCTCCTCTCTCGTCATATCCCGAGGATTCTTAACTCCCATGACTCCATATGTATTCACCAGATATTCTTCAATTGAGCACTTTTCACAATTGCGACGCAAAGGCCTGGCTGCATCAATGTGAACTCTGTCCCAAGGAGGATTGAAATGATTGAAACATTGACGATATGACTGAATCTCAATATCACACTGCAAATACTCTGGTAAACGATCCCACAGCGCATGAATAAACATGCTATAATGTTTTATTAGCATAGATTTGGGCAGTGATTCAAGTTCATTTTCCGTCAATGTCCGTGGATCTTTCGATGGGTGAATTGCATACATACTCGCACACCTATCCATCTCGAGCTCAACTTGTACAATGAAAAAATGGAATTTTCCCATCTCTCTCAGTTGTTCTTCAAGACCTCTCTCTCGCGCTCTCTCTCACATACACCCCAACGCATCGCTCCAACTGTCTCTCTCTCTCTCTCTCTTTCACACACGTCATTATTCCAATCTCTCTCCCACGCATGATTCTTCCCATCTATCTATCTCCATCTCTCTCTCTCTCTCTCTCTCTCTCTCTCTCTCTCTCTCTCTCTCTCTCTCTCTCTCTCTCTCTCACGCGTGAGGGCTGTGGAGGGGTGAGGGGGGATTCTGCGTGGTGGCGAGGGCCATGCGGTGGCGGGGCTGCGCCCCGCGCACCGCATACCCCTCGCCACCACTTGAGCCAGAATCCCCACAGCTCTACTACTCCCATGGCGCTCTATATCTATATCGCTTCTACTACATCGAAGAAACGGCGCGTCTGTATACGCGCGCAGACCCACACAAGCATGGGCGTCTTGATGCCCACGGAGACGCTATATCTATATCTAAAGCGAGAATGGGTGTGTCTTTCTCCCTCTACCAGTTTCTACGCCGCGCGCCATCTCTCTCACTCCACCGCTCCTTCATCTATGGTAGGGCTCTAGTGGCGCAGGCGCGTAACATATCTAATACATCATAGAAACGACGCGTCTGTATACGCACGCAGACCCACACAAGCATAGGCCTCTTGATAACCATGGCGCTCTATATCTATATCGCATCTACTACATCGGAGAAACGGTGCGTCTGTATACGCGCGCAGACCCACACAAGCATGGGCCTCTTGATGCCCACGGAGACGCTATATCTATATCTAAAGCGAGAGTAGGTGTGTCTCTCTCCCGCTACCGGGTTCTACGACGCGCGCCATCTCTCTCACACTACCGCCCGTTCTTCTATGGTAGGGCCCTAGTGGCGAAGGCGCGTTACATCTCTCTCACTCTACCGCTCGTACTGTATAGGCGCTCGCGCGCAACATTTTCAAATGCTAATGCCAATAATTGTTCTGCGACCAACAGTTCCAAAAAAATTCTCCCAACTTTTGTCCACAAAATACCAATAATTTAATTACAATAAAGCGATAACACACGAGGGAGCACGACTAAAATAAATGAAATCTTAAGGGCATTCCAAGCTCCGTAATACACAACCATTGTCCTTCTGATGCTCTTTTTAAAAACGAAGCTGAAAACATAAATTTACCCCGATCATACACAATTAATGATCGCGTCCTTAACTTTCAATTGAAAGCGGATTTTTGTTTGTACGTTTCCGGGAAAATAAGCAATAGAAAATGGATGAAAAAAGAAACAATTCGCGTTTCAAAAAACTCTTCCGTGCTCGTAACGTTATATATTAGGGTGGTTCAAAAAAATCGACTATTTTTATTTTTTCAAAGCCTGGGTTTCCATTGTTGCAGTAAGGTGAAAAAAGATGCCTGACAAAATTTGAGCACTTAAAAAAATTTTTTAGGGGTCGCTCATCGCAATTTTCTATTTCCCATTTAAATAACACGGGGGAGACTTTACTAGCTTCTTTTGAATTTTATTACTCGGTAACGGGTGAGGGTCCAACAACGCTCAAGGCGATTTCTTGTAGGGATTTGAACGCTCTATAAAAAACGTGTCCTGACATTTTACGATCAACTTACTCCTACGGAAGTTATTCGACGTCAAAATTGGCTTTGAAGGAAATTTCGACTTTTTTTCACTTTTCCGGCAAAACTATCGATCTCGTCACAAAAATCTTTGGAAATTTCTTCGGAAATCACTTGATTTAGTATCATATCATCTTCCTGGATGAAAAAAATTGAATAATTTAGAATACTACTACTATACGGGTTATTCTTAGAGGAAAACTACGATTTCCGTCGATTAATTCGTTATATTAACAAAAATGATAATAAAACGGTTATATATACATATATATATACACACTATACATATACACAACAAAATATATTCAGTAAGGAAAACCCGATATTTATTTCAGATTTTTCTTTTTGAAAATTTTTGAAATCTGAAATAAATATCGGGTATTCCTTACTGAATATATTTTGTTGTGTATATGTATAGTGTGTATATATATGTATATATAACCGTTTTATTATCATTTTTTGTTAATATAACGAATTAATCGACGGAAATCGCAGTTTTCCTCTAAGAATAACCCGTATAGTAGTAGTATTCTAAATTATTCAATTTTTTTTAATCCAGGAAGATGATATGATACTAAATCAAGTGATTTCCGAAGAAATTTCCAAAGATTTTTGTGACGAGATCGATAGTTTTGCCGGAAAAGTGAAAAAAAGTCCAAATTTCCTTCAAAGCCAATTTTGACGTCGAATAACTTCCGTAGGAGTAAGTTGATCGTAAAATGTCAAGACACGTTTTTTATAGAGCGTTCAAATCCCTACAAGAAACCGCCTTGAGCGTTGTTGGACCCTCACCCGTTACCGAGGAATAAAATTCAAAAGAAGCTAGTAAAGTCTCCCCCGTGTTATTTAAATGGGAAATAGAAAATTGCGATGAGCGACCCCTAAAAAATTTTTTTAAGGGCTCAAATTTTGTCAGACATCTTTTTTCACTTTACTGCAACAATAGAAACCCGGGCTTTGAAAAAATAAAAATAGTCGATTTTTTTGAACCACCCTATTATATATCTGGTAGAATTTTTCTTGAAAACATAGATAAATGACTCATTCTCCCGTACTTCTAGAAAGTACTGAAAAAACGATTGAATAAATGCAGGATGGAAAAATGATAGTCTGACTAGAAATTATTTTCACAAAAAATAATGATAAAAAATAGTGATGAAAATTTTTTACCAATTTTTCAAAATGCAAAATGAATATCAGTGTAATTACCGTAATCAACATTGCAAAAAAAAAAGTTGAAACGAAAAAGTGATACCAAGTGTGACTTATTCTTTTAGTATTTCACCAACAAAAAAGAGTGATATCCGGCCAAAATCCCCTCCCAGGGAAAAAAAACTTGGACAAGTACATTGTTTGGTCCCATAGCCGAAAAAAAATCCTCCATTCGTGCAGCTGTAAAATTTGGAATATCAAAAATCTGACAAGTACTGAACAGAGATCGGCTCTGACATGTGAATCCAGCCGAAAACAAATAACTGTTTATTTACATCCAGCCTTAAATTTTCTGATATCAGTGACAGGACAAGTATTGAATTGACCACTAGGTATCAGTTAACGAGAATGAAAAAAAACATCAATTGTTTCTTCGAAAGTATTGCTGGATTATTTTTAAAAAATGGAGAGCGCGTATGCGCACAGAGTACTTGGCCGGCCCATTACTTTTGACTCTTTTGGGCCGTTGTCAATTCATTGAATTCGAAAGATCATACGAAGAAGTTTTCTAAGACAACATACAAAAAATTGAACTAAATTTCAGGCGATAATTATCTGGGTAGCAGCTTTGAAATTTTATTAACTGATTGAGCTGAACCATATCCTAAGCATGGAATAAGTTTGCAACAACAACAGTTATAATTAGAATTACAATTATATTCTATTCAAATCGACCCCGAATATTGTGAATATTGTGAGATTGTCCCGCGATATGCAGGTTGCTTACTTGGTTGAATTTTTATAGTATTAAAGTACATGTGTCTGATGAGCGTAGTCCCAATTCGATTCATTCTCGGATGAGCAATTTGCATGAAAAGTAATGGGCCGGCCAAGTACTCTGTGCGCATACGCGCTCTCCATTTTTTAAAAATAATCCAGCAATACTTTCGAAGAAACAATTGATGTTTTTTTTCATTCTCGTTAACCGATACCTAGTGGTCAATTCAATACCTGTCCTGTCACTGATATCAGAAAATTTAAGGCTGGATGTACATAAACAGTTATTTGTTTTCGGCTGGATTCACATGTTAGAGCCGATCTCTATTCAGTACTTGTCAGATTTTTGATATTCCAAATTTTACAGCTGCACGAATGGAGGATTTTTTTTCGGCTATGGGACCAAACAATGTACTTGTCCAACTTTTTTTTCCCCGGGAGGGGATTTTGGCCGGATTGCTTTATCCCTTGAAAACTCTCAATCCTGGCCGAAAATCCCCTCCCGGGGAAAAAAGCCTGGACAAGTCCATTTGTTCGTGACCCCCGTTTCCAATCGTTTTCACAGACAAATCCAACCCCCCTAAAAAAGAATTGAAATAAAATGAAGAATAGAAAAAAACCCTCGGAAAAAATGGCTCCAAAAAAATGGAGAAAAACCCAAAAAAAAAATCAAAACAATTGAAAAAAATACAATGAATGTAAAAATAGTAAAAAAAATTCATCATTTTCGCTCAGCACGAAAAATTCTCGATATCCATGAAAGGACAAGTATTCCATTGATGGCTGAAAATCAATTAACAAGAAAAAGGGAAAAGTTCCAAAAAAAACACGGCACAAAAAAAAGAAACCCCTAAATACACAATAGCGAATCGACAGAAAAACTTGCGCGACGTGATGGAAAACTAAAGTTTGCCATCGCATGTTGAGCAGTTGAGCGGATGCGCACAGAGTACTTGTCCGGCCGGAAATTTTTTTATTAGAAGTGCTCATAGGTTTTGAACTTGACATAACATAATTGTTTAGTCTCAGAAAGCTTTTTAGAAAAGACACGTGAATGGTCGGTGAAAATCTCGAGTCAATCAAGGTTCTTTCCAAAACCGATTTACATTTGAAGTGAATAATACAAGAAATGGCTAGGAGTGCAATTTTTTCCGATGCATTACGGGTCATTGAATTTAACTCGCTGCACCTTAATTATTCATTAGTTGTTATTTTTCTTTGTATCCATACTCGTGTAAAATATTGCACAAATAATTTATTAATGGCTGTGGCTATTCGTCCGGATATTTCATACACTAAAAAGCATGGTCGGACGGATAAGCAACCCTTAATCGTACGGATAAAGCGGAAATCATTGGATAAAGCGTGTCTGGACGAATATCATTCGTCCGGCTATCTGGACGACTAGCCACTGCGTTTCTCTTAAATAATTGTATATCAAATCGAGAGAAAACTTTGAATTTGTACCAATGCATTTGAATGTATAAAGTTCAGTGATGTTTGTATAACGCCCATCATTTTTCTCATGAATACAACCGAGTTGTTCTATCTATCTAAAAATAGCGGAAGCTAATACAAAAATTTTCGGGCCGGACAAGTACTCTGTGCGCATCCGCTCAACTGCTCAACATGCGATGGCAAACTTTAGTTTTCCATCACGTCGCGCAAGTTTTTCTGTCGATTCGCTATTGTGTATTTAGGGGTTTCTTTTTTTTTGTGCCGTGTTTTTTTGGAACTTTTCCCTTTTTCTTGTTAATTGATTTTCAGCCATCAATGGAATACTTGTCCTTTCATGGATATCGGGAATTTTTCGTGCTGAGCGAAAATAATCAATTTTTTTTTACCATTTTTACATTCATTGTATTTTTTTCAATTGTTTTGATTTTTTTTTTGGGTTTTTCTCCATTTTTTTGGAGCCATTTTTTCCGAGGGTTTTTTTCTATTCTTCATTTTATTTCAATTCTTTTTTAGGGGGGTTGGATTTGTCTGTGAAAACGATTGGAAACGGGTGTCACGAACAAATGGACTTGTCCAGGCTTTTTTCCCCGGGAGGGGATTTTTGGCTAGGATAATTGAATGCTCTACAAAAGTGTCCGTTGTGACGTGATTGTAACTCGAACTGGCGAGGTCGTACGGGTCACTAAACCCAATTTTTTCATGAAATTCTCGTTTTTTTACCTCTATCTCGTAAATGACAAGAGCTACAGAAAAAATAAAAATGACAAACTTGGAGGAAATTCAATTTTCTACAAAAAAGTATTGAAGCACCAAATCGCTAACATCGATGTTTCTTGAGATATTGGGCTTTTAAGTTGAGGTAGTATGGAATTTTCATGGATTATTGAGCTAAACTGTAGGAATTAAAAATCTTCTTGAAAATTGTTAAACTCTATTGAGACAAAAAAAAGTGAAATCATTGCAACATAGCCAAGCATCCATGAATGAGTGGCTAAATTCTACGGGAAACGAAACATAAAAAAGGGCACGTTTGCGTACAAGGGCACGTGTACACGTACACGTACTTACCGGACGAATTCACTGCAAAGATCATACAAAAACTTGGCGTGCATGGTTTTCAAAAATAATTTCGGGAAGATAAAAGATGAACGAACGTACCAACCAGATTAATGATCATCTCGTTTCCGTCTATGATAGAAGAATTTTGATTTTTATATAGCACATGTCAGTTTGTATTAAAGACTATTAAAGGCAAACTATACGTGAAAAACGACAGTATTGTGTAGTTGAATGTCGCGAGCTCTCCCCCAATTGAATATCGCCCGCCGAACCTCCTGTTGCGAAGTATCCTATGGACCAAGGAAGGACAGTCAACGCCGAACTCGGTCTTTTCAGCCCTCGTCTCCGCCTCGTGCCCTTGGCTACGACCACGGTCTTACATACAGGTCCGGAAACTCGGCACAAAATCAAGGCGTAGGGGTAGAAGACCGCTTAATGAAGCTCCGGACTAGTTCGCAATGCCGTCACTACTTGTCGCTGCGATCTATTCTCCGATTGCGAACAAGAACATAACCTCAAAACTGTCAAAGTTTTGGTGGTGATCTGTTACGAACTTAGCTTTTTACAACATATTCAGTTATCTATTTTTAAACATCAATGATATGCAATTTAAAAACATTTGGGGCATTTGTTTGTAGGTTAACCCCTTGTTCGGAGCGTTCGGAGCTTAGATCGCAGCGACTGTAGTGGCGATTTCATGAACTACGCGTTGTGGCTTCAATAAGCGCATCAGCCGCGCGATGGGAGTTTCCAGACCTGTATGTAAGACCGTGGCTACGAAACGTCCTGAAAACACCGCGTTCGGCGTTAAATGTGCTATTTTGTCTCTTTGTTCCTTAATGAATCCCATCTGCCCCCTCCCCTCCCGGAGACTGCTATTTGAAGAGCGTTTACCGATCACTATTGGTCTATGCTGGATGCAGTCTTCTAGAGAAATTGGATAAAAAGTAACCTGTCTTTCTGTGAATGAATGTCAGGACACCATTTATCCAACATATAGCGGATGAGGAAGAGGGAGTGAGTCGTCTGGTCCCAGACGTAAAGCGGGCGTACGGTCGTGTGTTGTGTGCCAAATGTGGGTGGTAACATCTTACAGAGACCGCAGCCGCGCCCGCGTGGTGAGGGAGGAGAAGTGAGCTCGGCGATCGGTGATGAGCCAACCCAGCCCCGAAAGCCTTTGCTCTTGTCTGTTGAACGAGGGTTGTTTAAGTCACATCGACTTCCAACCTCCGTGGGTTGATATTGAACGGTATCGCAGGGGAGGGTCGGAGCTTGCTCCGGCTCTTTCGGGCTTGGTGAACCCGCGAACCCGAGCTGGGTGTAGGGGCCCGATCTGGATTAGCAGACCAAGCCTTAGCGGAACATGATGGACCGCGAACGTTAGACCAATGGCGTTGATTGATATCGCGAGGGCCGGGAGCCTAGTGGTGCTTGCACCACTCCTGGCCATCGGGTTGAACTCGCGGAGCCAGGTGGTGGAATGATGTAAGTTGCACTCTCAACTCGAAAGCTGGGTCGTCAGCCCTGTAAGGAGGTGTAAGAAAGTGCTTCCCCCCCACCAAAGGGCCGTGTTTTGTGTTGATCTATCAGTCGTGGATTTGGAAGCTGTTCGACCGGGTTGGCTCACACCAGCCACGCGAGTCTGCGGCGTGCTGACAGGGCGATCTCTGCCCCTCGCAACATGAGTGCCGTATCATAAAAAAAAGCCGAGAGGCTAGGTGGGTACGCTAGACACCGAGGTGAATATAAAAAATGTTCCCCCTTAGTGGCTTCCGCAGTACGGGTAAACATGGATGAGGCGTTCCTTCGCCGAAATTATTTTTGAAAACCATGCACGCCAAGTTTTTGTATGATCTTTGCAGTGAATTCGTCCGGTAAGTACGTGTACGTGTACACGTGCCCTTGTACGCAAACGTGCCCTTTTTTATGTTTCGTTTCCCATAGAATTTAGCCACTCATTCATGGATGCTTGGCTATGTTGCAATGATTTCACTTTTTTTTTGTCTCAATAGAGTTTAACAATTTTCAAGAAGATTTTTAATTCCAAAGGTTCAACTGAGGTTGCGATCTTTTAAACTTGGCGTTCTTTTTTTACTTTTTGAAAGTATTTTCCCTCGGATTTCCCTTCTTTTTGGAAAGAGTTATATTTATACATTGCGGGGACATTATGGGAACATGGGGGTTTTAGGGAGGCTAGAGAAGAGACAAGAAAACAAATTAAATGGGTTTTTAAAAAATTTTTTTTTAAGAGTGCCTCAGAACTCGAGTGTTCAGCGGTGAGCTGAACAACTAGAGATTCTTCATCATTGGCGCTTAAATTTGAGGATCCTGAGAAATGGGGGATAATTATCGATTTTAGCAACAAGAAATATATCACAAGAGATTAATGATTAATAAGGTTTAAAAATGACGATTCAATAAGATGACGGGACATTGGATGCACAGTTGCTTTAACGCGCTAAAGCTGCGGCTAAGTACTTTCTGAAATCGTAAAAAAGTTACAATACAATAAGCGGTTATTAGAACGAGATATTTATACTTGGTAACATGAAAATAAGTGGTTTAGACTCGTTGTAAGAACATAATGTATAAGTCTTTTCCATTACGTGGCCAACTCCGCTTCTCTACTTTCAAATCATCGACGGCAATCCAACTTTTGCCTTGACTTCGCAACACACTCGTAAAATGTCCATGCTGAATATCGTCACCATGGTGGAAAATAGCACTGAGAACTCTATAACTATCCCGATTAATCCGTACAGTTGTAGTCGGTATTTCTTTAATATTGCACCTTTTCTTTTCTATTTTACCGTTCTTCATTTCAAAAATTAACAATTTGAGAACCACAATCGTTTCTAATGCGGATATATCAAACTTTTCATAAACATCTGGTGCATGACAAACCATGCAGGGCCGGTCACATCGTAAAGATTTCCCTATGCTATGGTCAATCATATATTGGAGATTATAGGCCGCTTTTCGTAATTTGGGCACAATGAGCGAAATAATAGTGTTTGAACGAACACTATTTGTTGTGGAACCGCAGGAATTGCAAGATGTGACTAAAGTTACTTGATGTTCAACAGCATTCCTTAGGGCACGCAATTTATCGCAAAGAGAAATGAAAAAGTCACTTAGATCTTGTTGGGCTTTGTTGATGAAGGGCTCACCAACGAATTTTCTCACTTCGAAAACGTCAACGTTCATATCATTACTCATGTATGCTTTGAAAACAGACTGAATACTCAAGATTTCACTACAATCCTGCAACATAGTTTCTCGGATGGACTCACAATGTATGATGCATTGGAGGGTTGAATTCGCATAACACGATAAATCATCATCATTAATAAGCCCTCTCACGTGAATTGGAATAGGATCATTCGCAATGTTTTTCTCTGTTTCCTCTTGACATTCTGCAATTCTTGCTGCTACTGCCCATACTTTGTCGCATACCTTCGCAGGACGCTGTTTAGCAACGCTATAAGCCATAAGATCAGGTCTATACAATTTTCGTAAACGATTGTATTCAACAATTGCGTTTGTATTAGCTTTCACGGAGGCTGGATCATAATTGATGAGATGCAAACCTTGCAAAGTAGTGATGCGCGATAGAGCAACATAAATTTGCCCACAGATGAAGATAGAATTTCCGGCTTCTACTATAGCATTTTTTAAACTGAGACCCTGACTTTTATGAATGGTCATGCCGTAACTCAGACATATGGGAAATTGCTTCCTAACAACGAATGCTCGATCCATAATTTCGAATTTAACGCTACAACGTTCCAATGCGTATTCCAACCCTGTTGGCAACAAAACTCGGATAGTTTCAATATCACCACTTTTAACATCTCGCCCGAACGAAACAATTTTGCAAATTGTACCATTCACGAGACCCAAAGTTACATCAATATTTCGTCGAATCATTATCGTTGCTCCGATTTTCACGATAATGTTTTTAGCTAATGCAGTTGTTCTGGAGGTACCTTCATCATCGTTACATAAAGCTTTCGTTACTTTTTTCTTAATATAATTCGGGCAATCTACAGTGTCCCTTGCCACGAGCCGTATCTCTTCTGAAGCGAGTCGCGTTAACATGGCTGAATTAAATGCATCGCATTGATTACAGGTCGGAAGTGAACAAACAGTATCTGGAGGTAAATTAGACATGTAATCACATAACTCGTATAAACAACCATCAACTGTTTCTTCCTTGAACTGCAATTTTCGTGACTCCAAGATCTTGGTATCCGAATCGATAATTGTGCCTATACGAATTCTAGACAACAAATCCCTATACGTATTATCGTCTTTTTGACGCATGTTCATTGTCAATTCGTCATAGGAAAATAACTCCAACCACAAATGAAATGATCCCATCCCTCCGATATATTTTTCCGTTTTATCACTTGATAACATGACGAAAGCTGGATCTTCATGTACAGGTGGAAGCTGCAAAAAATCTCCAAATAGGAGTACATGTTTCTGACCAAACCAACCATTTTCAGAGTCTTGGGTATTGAATATTTCCGCTAACCGCAAATTAATATACATCAAGGTCACATTGGAAATCATGGATACTTCGTCAATTACTATCAAAGTAACATTTTTGAGTTCAGCTCGTAACAACTTGAGTACTCCATCGGGAAGCTCTTTATACTTTGCAGTGCGACCATGTTCAACGGGTAATTGAAGCAATCGATGTATTGTCAAACCATTGACATTGAATGCAGCTATTCCTGTTGGAGCAGCTACTTTTCCAAAATTCTTCTTGAGCCGTGCTCTAATAGCGCTTAAAAGATGACTTTTTCCGGTTCCTCCCGGTCCGCTTACGTAAAGTCGGAGTGGCTCTTGATCCAAAGTTATAGCAGATATGACTTTATCGAAGACACGCTTTTGATCGGCATTCAATGCATCGACCATCTGCGTCACGTTCTCAACATCGATCATATCTGCAATATCTTGAACATCTCTCACAGCCTCTTCTACTTCAATCGGTACGCATTCTAATACACCGTCGTCATTACCAAGACATTCATCTGCATTTTCAGGACTATCTTTCATCAGTAATTTCTCAACGTTTTCATTCACATACTGTATAGCTTGTTGAATTTCATCTATTTTATCGTGATATCGCAGAGCATCGGCAAGTTCTGTCTGCAATGACGAAAATGCCTCACCCCAAGTATCTTTATTGTTTTTGAGATCATCAATATTTCGCCATGCTTTGAAGAGTAATAGCAATGTATAATAATAACGCTCTGGTTCGGTTTTCACATTATAGATGTAATGGTTTACGAGACACGCTCGCGAACGTTTTTTCAAAAACGTCGATGGACCGATTTTGTAAACCTCCGAATTTTTTTTAGGTTTTACTTTCGTTATATCGTACCATCTACTGAAATCAAAAAGATTAACAGATTCTAATTCTGTGGGCCGATTTGGATAGTATGAATCGACAACGGACGGATAAAACAAATCTGTCGATTCGGGATCTAATGTTTCAATTTCTTTACGATTTTTCAATCTACGACTTCTAATCGTATTGACGTCTAACCACTTGATGGTAGTCTTCGGATCAGTCCCCCATAAGGAATGTCCGAGAACACTATCCGCTGCTTCAACTGCACCGCATTCACGGTGATTCAACAAACGCATTGCCCAATTCCAGAGACAACTGACTAGAGATTTTGAGGAATTGATTATATCAAAGGGTGTCTGGAAGTTACTTTTTTCCGCTTTTGAAACATATTTTGTAACATAAGCCGTAAGTACGGTAGATTGTTCACCGATGAACTGCATGTCCATATTTCCTTCCCAAGCACAAAGTATCGCTGGGTTGTAATCATTTATATTAGCTTCAGCTACATCCCGTGGCAAATCGTATAATCGACTACGCGTTTTCAACTTTTTCCTACCAACGATGGACATGGCGACGTCTCTGAGCTGAAAAGTTTTCGTTAAAGGACGTGGATGACCAAATTTGCACCGTCGAGTAAATCCAGTCTTGGTTTTTTTACTACGCAAGCAGTATTTGTTGTGAACGTGCTTCTGATGAGCATTGACCCGTCTATAAAACTCGGGCGAAACATTTTTGTCAGGCATCCTACAGGTAACGTATTTCATTATGAAGGCAGTGATTTCTTCAGGCGATGCCTTACCAATTATCGGAGCGTCCTTCACCCAAAGCAAGAGGTGGAAATGCGGTGCACCCCTTGTTTGATACTCAAGCCGCCAAAAGTAATGTTCAACTTTACCCAAAGGATTAGCCGAGGAACAAATGAAATCTAGCATGCCTTTGAATTTGATATTCATGAATCGTGCTACCGATATTGGATCTTTCACGACCAACTCCATCGGATGAATTTTATCATCAATCGAAATATCATTGACCTCACGAAGATATTCAAATAAATCATCCCATAACCATTCGCTTGGACTGATGGTCAGAAACCACGTGGCAGGACCATATTCGCGAGTCATGGCTTTCAAATTACTTCGAGGTATTTTCCAAAATTGTTCCGTATTACGTAACCTAGAAAATATCGAATTCAAGTTCGACTCTAGTTGGTCTTTAGACAATTGATCCAGATAACTAGCTGCCGTATACTTTTCTTTTGGATTCGTTATGTTCAATTTGTGATAGATTCCAGCGTTCAACTGTCGTTTGTAGCAGAGATGTCCAAAATTAGTATCGATCGATACTCGCTACTCGCTACAAAAGTATCGAGTAGCGAATTTTTTTTCGATACTCGCTACAAAAGTATCGAGCGTGGAATTTTTTTCGCTACTCGCTACAAAAGTATCGAGTAGCGAAATTGTTTTCGCTACTCGCTACGAAAGTATCGAGTAGCCGAAATTTTTTCGCTACTCGCTACAAAAGTATCGAGTAGCGAAATTTTTTTCGCTACTCGCTACAAAAGCATCGAGTAGCGACATTTTTTTCGCTACTCGCTACGAAAGTATCGAGTAGCCGAAATTTTTTCGCTACTCGCTACAAAAGTATCGAGTAGCGAAATTTTTTTCGCTACTCGCTACAAAAGCATCGAGTAGCGACATTTTTTTCGCTACTCGCTACAAAAGCATCGAGTAGCGACATTTTTTTCGCTACTCGCTACGAAAGTATCGAGCGGCAAATTTTTTTTCGCTATTCGCTACAAAAGCATCGAGTAGCGAAATTGTTTTCGCTACTCGCTACGAAAGTATCGAGTAGCGGAAATTTTTTCACTACTTGATTCAAATGTATCAGGTAGCAAAATTAAAATCTAATTAATATATAAACCAATCACATTTCTTTTTCAATTGACCCCACATGCGGCAATGGCGCCACATATGGCGCACATAAACTATTTCGTGATTTATCCAATTAAATATCACTAAATTTGATACTTGGGAGTTTTTGGGGTCGAATGTTAAAATTCAACATGGCGGATCCGATACAATACAATACAAAATAAATCTCTCTCTCTCTCTCTCTCTCTCTCTCTCTCTCTCTCTCTCTCTCTCTCTCTCTCTCTCTCTCTCTCTCTCTCTCTCTCTCTCTCTCATCGACTCAATGGCCGTTGTAGTAACGAGTAGAACTAGAGAAGGTGGAATTGTACGAATAATAACAAATTGTAAGCACTGATACTTTAATATAAAGATTTTTTGGATATTATAGTAATATTACATTGTGGTATTTACAAGGTGGTTTACTGGAGTGGCAACATCTCGACCGAATAGCAAATGTCATAGCGGTAAGTGCTTACAAGTTGCCACCTTGACGAGGATTCACGGCACTTGAAGCTTTGATAGAATTTGCCTTCATAAGTACCCTCTGTTCAAAATGATTGTCGGATAAGCGATTCCATTTCGGTAAATCCATCATCGTAGCAAAACTGAACAATCTTTCAACTGGTGCCGATGATGGCAGTGGTGTGTTGAATCTAATAAATAATTTTTTGATCACCGGGAAATTTTCTAACATCCCCAAGTCAGTGCTTGAATTCGCCATGTACTTAGCGATTTCAACGCTGACGCTCTCTATCGGCATGACCTCTTCGGCCTCCTCCCCAAAATAAAAAAAATCATCGCTTGAATCAGCAGCGATAGGGACTTGCGGAATCGCTTGCAACTTATTGTATTCTTCGGTCGCAGCCCTTAAGAAAAAATCGTCCACTCTTCGGCGAATTGGCTCCGAAAAGGGAGCAAGCCAACGCTTTTTAAAGCGGGGATGGCTGCAGGCTGCAATGGCTGCTCCAGCCACCCCGTCTTCGAGATCGAAGAACGACTTGAATCGATTTTCCAGCGATTTCAGTAGGCCCGAGATCAATGGCGCATACCGAGTACTCGCCTGAGAACTTTCGAGAGCCTTTAATTTAACTTTCAGGGACACGAGAGATGGGAGGAGGAAGCCGTAGTGGCATACGGTTTCGCCTTGAAGGAGGTCGAGCGTTTCCGCAATCGGCTTTAAGATTTTGAGATAGCCTTCGATATATCTGAAGTCCAAATCGCTCAATATATTTTTTATGCCGATTTGAGGGCTAATTTCGACGATTTTTTCTTTGAGTGTAACGATGCGCGTTAGAGCATCGTACAGGGAGTTCCATCTCGTGACCACCGGGCGAGGTAATGCAACCTTTACCTTTTCCAGAAAAATCTCCTTCAATTTTGGTGAACGCATTACGTTCCATACCTCGGTACATTTCTCTATCGCGACTTGATGCTTCGAAAACAAATGATTCGACGCCTTGATAATTTTTGCCGTATCCACAGATCCCACCAAACTCAAAGTATGACTAGCACACCGCAGTTGTTTTGGCAATGACCTGAACGAGTCGGACTCGTCATATGTCGCGATGTCTTCGGAGGGACCAGCTTCTTCCATGAGAGCCGGATGAGAGAGTTCTTGATCGTCGTCATCGATGGTAGAAGTTTCATCTGAGATTCCGTGAAATTTGAAATAGCGTTTAATTTTTTTTATCCTCCGCCGAATAAAACATAATGAACACTAAAACGATCTTACCAGACAAGAAACTCTCATGGAGATTGACTCCGAATTCACGAAAAGCCTTCGCGAAATTCGCAGCATTGTCAGTTACGGTTGCGACAATCTTTTCGGCATTCAAACCAAAGGATTCATTGATATCCATTAGAGCGTCCGCTATTTGCTCTGCCGAATACGTTCCTGGGAACCTCCGACACGCGATGGCGAAAGATTTTCTCAGCAAAGTCGCGGAATCGATCTGCAACGCGCGAATTTTCAAAAAAAAAAAAAAAATCAAATAGCGTCTCTCTCTCTCTCTCTCCTCTCTTCCCTTGCTTTCGATTTATTTTTCGAATAATTAAATGAAACAACCTAATTTTTTTTCCTCGACATCTTTATCAATTAAAATTATGCTTTACCCAATGGACGGTTACACCTAAAAATCGGCGACTCCGTGAGGTCCATACATCTGCAGTGGTGCAGACATATTTCGCTTCCTTCTCAAGGAGGCTGCGAATTTGTGCCATCCTCTCTTCGAACACAGTGCCGATACGCCTACAAAGCGTATTCCTTGTCAGGTGTTTTAACGCCGCGTTTTTTTGCTTAATGTCAAAATCTATCAAAATCACAAAAAATAGTTTTAATAACGTGCGATAAGTCAATAAAGCACCCTGACGTGTTGATTGGACGTTGAAAACGTTTATTAAATTTTCGTCGCTAATGGTCAAATAATAATTATAGATATATTAACTCTTCTACATTTGACGGAATTTAGCAAATAATCTCAATTATCGTACTCGAAAATATTGAAAAAAACGTTGTGAGTGGCATACCATCGAACAGTTTTCGAAAACTTGGCATCTCGACGGTGCTCAAAGGTGCCATACTTTCCACGACGTAATTCAAAACGTTCGTTTCGAATTTTTTTTGCGAGAATTTGCACGTTGTCGTGAATTCTCGTTCTCGGATTCTCGGCTGGGTTTTTTTAATTTTTTTATAATTGTCGTAATCGTCTATCTCGAGAGGATGCATTCGCTGTGAAAAAGTTTTAATTATAAACATTTATGCATAAAATAAATTCGATAAATTAAATTAGCTTAATTTTTTATGTATTTACCGTGATGTGCGTTCGAAAATTAGTGGGCGCCTTGAATGATCCTCTGATCTCTTTGTGACTAGTGCACAATTTGCAAATCCCAACAATCGTCTGTTCGCTCATCGATTTTTCGATGCCAACGGTGTAAAACCGTCCATCTGAAAAATGATGCTTCTCGCAGTTGTTTAAAAAAACCTGCAGCTCTGCTGGCTCCTCAATAACCTGGTCTCGTGGATCCTGGTTAGTGGTGTTTTCTTCACTGTCATTTGTCTCTGTTTCCATTAGCTCGTCTAACATTGGGTACCGAAACAAGATTAATTATTTGTATTGATGTCTTTTCAATCAATGATTGCAATCATTATAGCTTACTTTCTGCCATTTCATTGGAAGGACGTCCGGGCACTCCGTCCGTGATGTTTTTTTCAGCTTTTTCTATTTGAAAGAACTTTTTTTTCAAATAGAAAAAACTTTTCACCCACGACGGGACAAGGCTTAAAATTGGTGGTAAAAAAAATAAGTACCATTTTTGAGAATTGAAAGAAAAGATCGAAGGACCCGAATAATTTGAATAACGAGTTTTCATCGAAAGAATGAAAGAAATCGTGTATTGATTCGTCGATAATTTTTTTGCATACGATTTATAAAAAGGTCAGCTGAAAATACACGTCTTAAAAAAAAATTAAATTGATGCATTTTTGGAGAAGTTATGAGCATTCGAAAAAAGTGACTTCAATTTCCAAAAATTTGTATTTTGTGAACAGTCCGAAAACATTTTTTATATCACGCGGTATGTAAAACCCCCATTTCCGCACCTCGTCATATAAAATTTCGTATAGCGCGCATACGAAAAACTTTTTCGTACGCGTATATACTACTTTACTACGCGTACTTTATAATGTACTATTTTTTTGAAATCACGAAGCTCTTTCTTACATTTTTTTCCATGCACTCTACTATCAAGAGACTCGGCAGAGTCTCGGGACAAGTACATTTGACAGCGTCGTCTGCTGGCCCGAGACTCACTCGAGTATATTATCTCTAAGAAAAGCGATTTCGCCGGTGGGGGTGGACACTTTCTTGAATTACGAAGCTCAGGGGTAATTTCATGATCTGAAATTTGAACTGAAGACTAATTACGTTATCCCCCCTCGATTGAGCCATAAATCAACCCGATTGATGCCGTAATTGCTGAGAAAAAACTTTGCACGGGCAAAATTATGCGCTGATCGAAGTGTGCGTGCGTGTATGTATACGACACAGAGAAAGGGCTCAATGTTCCTATCGTGTTTCTGATTGGTCGTGACTGACGTTATATCCAGCTGTTCCCATCCGAGGAACACCTGTTGGTTGCCAGTTCACGAATACATCTTTATACATGTGTCGTTCAATTTCACGGGGATAAATATAGAAACATTCGAAAGTCAGATTGTCAAAATTAGAAAATCATAACCTAAAATTCCGCTAGCAATCGTGTATATTTTGACGGCCGATATTGACGCGAGTGTGAGAGAGATAGCTGGAACGGGTTGACATTTTTTGCCGACTTTGCGATGAATAATGTGCTAAAAGCTCTGACAGCTCGCCATAACCTCACTAATGCTAATTTGCAGGCAGCATTAACGAAATGCTCCATTGACAGGAAAATATGCTTCAGGAATGAATATGCTTCACAACCATTGCCCTATTCCTAAGCCCACAATTTTATTCATTTACAGCACATCTGACATCGCCGCTGGCATATTATATTGATTGCGGAGCGACAATAACTCTCAGCGGTATAAAAAACGTGTCGCTGAGCCACATGAAAATCTTTCCGCTGAGCGACGTGTAATACTTCTCGCTGCCAGCTATCCGGAAGCTCGAGATATAACTCTCAGTGGCATAAAAATTTTGTCGCTGAGCCACATGAAAATTTTGTCGCTGCGAGTTATCCGGAAGCTTTGGAAATCTCGCAGCGACAAGTTTTGCTTCGAAAGGAACCAATTATTGTGGAGCATAACTAACATCGCCGCTGGCATATTATATTGATTGCGGAGCGACAATAACTCTCAGCGATATAAAAATCTTGTCGCTGAGCCACATGAAAATCTTTCCGCTGAGCCACGTGCTGCCGGAAGCTCGAGATATAACTCTCAGTGGCATAAAAATCTTGTCGCTGAGCCACATGAAAATTTTGTCGCTGAGAGTTATCCGGAAGCTTTGGATATCTCGCAGCGACAAGTTTTGCTTCGAAAGGAACCAATTATTGTGGAGCATAACTAACATCGCCGCTGGCATATTATATTGATTGCGGAGCGACAATAACTCTCAGCGACATAAAAATCTTGTCGCTGAGCCACATGAAAATTTTGTCGCTGCGAGTTATCCGGAAGCTTTGGATATCTCTCAGCGACAAGTTTTGCTTCGAAAGGAACCAATTATTGTATAGCATAACTAACATCGCCGCTGGCGGTAGATCAATCGCAAAGCGACAATAACTCTCAGCGACATGAAAATCTTGTCGCTGAGCAACATAAAAATCTTGTCGCTGAGCCACATGAAAATCTTTCCGCTGAGCCCCATGAAATTCTTATCGCTGCCAGCTATCCGGTATCCGGGAGCTCCAGATAACTCTCAGTGGCATGAAAATATAAATTCTTCGCGACAAATTCATGTTAAAATATTGATTTTTTTGCAACTCGTGATCAAAAGTTGAAAATTGCATTCCCGCGATAAATTGAGACTTTGGCACGTGTTTTCTCTTCTTTTCAGCCTATCAAACTGAGTGGCTGGAAAAAAATGCATAATTTATGCGATTTTTACTCGGAGAAGAGCGATTTTCGTTTGAAAATTGACGAAAAATCGTCATTTTCAAGCAAAAATCATGCTCGTGAGCAAAAAATCATATCTCGATGAAAAATCGAGATAGCGACATGACTCTGAGCTTAAATTGAGCTCCACAGAGTATATTTGAAGGAAAAAAATCAGCAGTCCATTCTCATGGAACCAAGCAGAAAAATTCTTGGTAACAAACTCATGTTAAAACTCTGATTTTTTCCAACTCGTGATCAAAAATCGAAAATTGCATTCACGCGGTAAATTGAGACTTTGGCGCGTGTTTTCTCTTATTTTCAGCGTATCAAACTGAGTGGCTGGAAAAAAATGCATAATTTATGCGATTTTTACTCGGAGAAGAGCGATTTTCGTTTGAAAATTGACGAAAAATCGTCATTTTCAAGCAAAAATCATGCTCGTGAGCAAAAAATCATATCTCGATGAAAAATCGAGATACAGATATGACTCTGGGCTTAAATTGAGCTCCACAGAGTATATTTGAAGGAAAAAAATCAGTAGTCCATTCTCATGGAGCCAAGCAGAAAAATACTTGGCAACGAATTCATGTTAAAACTCCGATTTTTTCCAACTTAAGGTCGAAAATCGAAAATTGCATTGACGCGGTAAATTGAGACTTTGGCGCGTGTTTTCTCTCCTTTTCAGCGTATCAAACTGAAAGGCTGGAAAAAAAGTCATAATTTATACGATTTTCACTCGGAGAAAAGCGATTTTCGTTTGAAAATTGTTGAAAAATCGTCATTTCCAAGCAAAAATCATAGTTATGGGCAAAAAATCATATCTCGGTGGAAAATTGAGATAGAGACATGACTTTGGGCTCAAATTAAGCTCCAAAGAGTAAATTTCTGGGAAAAAAAATCAGCAATTTATTCCCATAAAGCCAACTAAATAAAATTTTCACTCTCAAGTCATGTAAAAATGGCGTTTTTTTTCTAAGCTGATGGTGAAAATGCAAAAATATCATTCTCGAGAAAATATAAGATTATGGCACGCGTTCACGTTTCCTTTCAGCTTAGCAAACCATGTGGACGAAAAAAAAACATGATTTCACCGTCCTTGCTCGGAGAAGAGCGATTTTCGTTTGAAAATTAATGAAAAATCGTCATTTTCGAGCAAAAATGATGGAAATGGGCAAAAAATCATATTTCGGTGAAAAATTGAGACAGAGACATGATTCTTGGCTTAAAACGAGCTCCACAGAGTACACTTCTAGGGAAAAATCAGCAAATTATTCCCACCGGACTGAAAAATTGGAGACTTCCAATCAGAAAAAAGAAGTGATATCCTAGCCAAAAATCCCCTCACGGGGAAAAAAGCCTGGACAAGTCCATTTGTTCGTGACCCCCGTTTCCAATCGTTTTCACCGACGAATCCGACCCCCTTAAAAAAGAATTGAAATAAAATGAATAATAGAAAAAAACCCTCGGAAAAAATGGCTCCTAAAGAAATGGACAAAAACCCCAAAAAAAATCAAAACAATTGAAAAAAATCCAATGAATGTAAAAATGGTAAAAAAAAAATTGATTATTTTCGCTCAGCACGAAAAATTCTTGATATCCATGAAAGGACAAGTATTCCATTGATGGCTGAAAATCAATTAACAAGAAAAAGGGAAAAGTTCCAAAAAAACACGGCACAAAAAAAGAAACCCCTAAATACACAATAGCGAATCGACAGAAAAACTTGCGCGACGTGATGGAAAACTAAAGTTTGCCATCGCATGTTGAGCAGTTGAGCGGATGCGCACAGAGTACTTGTCCGGCCCGAAATTTTTTTATTAGAAGTGCTCATAGGTTTTGAACTTGACATAACGTAATTGTTTAGTCTCAGAAAGCTTTTTAGAAAAGACACGTGAATGGTCGGTGAAAATCTCGAGTCAATCAAGGTTCTTTCCAAAACCGATTTACATTTCAAGTGAATAACACAAAAAATTGCTAGGAGTGCATTTTTTTCCGATGCATTACGGGTCATTGAATTTAACTAGCTGCACCTTAATTATTCATTAGTTGTATTTTTTCTATGTATCCATACTCGTGTAAAATATTGCACAAATAATTCATTTATTAATGGCTGTAGCTATTCGTCCGGATATTTCATACACTAAAAAGCATGGTCGGACGAATAAGCAACCCTTAATCGTACGGATAAAGCGGAAATCATTGGATAAAGCGTGTCCGGACGAATATTATTCGTCCGGCTATCCGGACGACTAGCCACTGCGTTTCTCTTTAATAATTGTATATCAAATCGAGAGAAAACTTCGAATTTGTACCAATGCATTTGAATGTATAAAGTTCAGTGATGTTTGTATAACGCCCATCATTTTTCTCATGAATACAACCGAGTTGTTCTATCTATCTAAAAATAGCGGAAGCTAATACAAAAATTTTCGGGCCGGACAAGTACTCTGTGCGCATCCGCTCAACTGCTCAACATGCGATGGCAAACTTTAGTTTTCCATCACGTCGCGCAAGTTTTTCTGTCGATTCGCTATTGTGTATTTAGGGGTTTCTTTTTTTGTGCCGTGTTTTTTTGGAACTTTTCCCTTTTTCTTGTTAATTGATTTTCAGCCATCAATGGAATACTTGTCCTTTCATGGATATCAAGAATTTTTCGTGCTGAGCGAAAATAATCAATTTTTTTTTTACCATTTTTACATTCATTGGATTTTTTTCAATTGTTTTGATTTTTTTTGGGGTTTTTGTCCATTTCTTTAGGAGCCATTTTTTCCGAGGGTTTTTTTCTATTATTCATTTTATTTCAATTCTTTTTTAAGGGGGTCGGATTCGTCGGTGAAAACGATTGGAAACGGGGGTCACGAACAAATGGACTTGTCCAGGCTTTTTTCCCCGTGTACACCAATATGGCCGAACTTTTTGAATTTTGAAATATATATCAAGTGCGTCTCGTTGGGCTTACTTGGGCAATTATTCAAGGCAAAATAATTCTGCTTTACGAAAACCCGCATGTATTATATATGTATGTATGCACGCAAATCTTATAAAATATAATCCATATCTAAACATTGATTAATGTTCCGCTATCGAAATCTCATGTAAACGAATCTTTTTTAATAATGATTTAGTTGCAAATATTTCGATATCGATATAATTGAACGATCACGAATTTTCGAGAGAAATGGAATGGAAATAACTCGTATATAAAATGCAAAAAAACTTACCTGCGCGATTCACGATACTTAACGTTTATTTTTTACTTGTCCTGTTTAAATATTCATCAAGTTTTTCACCCACACCAATATTTACTCTTCTAAATATGAAAATTCAACTCGATGCGTAAATTTGAGGTTCGAGCAAATTTGAGTTCGAAATTGAGCCACGGTGAGTGCTAGTTGCGGAGCGCTAGTTACGTGCAGTGTGGCGTTGGTAATGCACGACGGTAGCGCCACTCGTCAAAAATACTTGCGGCATATGTAGGAAGTAAGTCGCTCAGTGAAAAAGCATACTTATCGATATTCCATATCGATTCTTCCATAACATTTTAGTAAACAAGATCACAATCGAGCGCAGAGTTGATAGGTTAGAAAAACAAATTTGTTCATTCGTTGATTATTCCTATCATCAGGCTGACCATGTTTTTCCGTGCAAAAATAAACAAAAATAAAATATAAATATTAAACATCAATGATAAATGAAAAACAAAAATGAGCATTAAAATTGATTTATTTGGTGCACACAACAGCCGATATGTGTTTTTACATATACGGAATAGAAATTTTCAATAATAAACAAAGAAAAATGTAACGATGATACACGTCTGAAGTGTCACAATCACTTGCAGCTCGATTGGTTTTTTCCAACACCTTTATTTATTGTCATTGCCGAAAAAGCACTCCTCGGTGACTTCACTTGACGACAGCGTTGTTCTGTAGTCAATTTGCAACAACTTTTCTTAATTAACTTAAGCTCGTAAACCATTTTATAAAGTAAGAAAAACTAAAAAACAATTTTTCTTCAATTTTACTACCTGTCAATGGTGAGTTTAATGGTTCGATGGGTGGGGGTCGCCCTCAGAACCGATACCTTAGCGACTCCAAAAACCTCCGAGTACGAAATTTCCCAATATTTCATTGGATAAATCACGAAATATTTTATGTGCGCCATTGCCACATAAGGGGTCAATTGAAAAAAATTCAATTGATTTGTATAATAATTAAATTTCAATTTCTTATTGATATTGATCAATATTAATATATTCCAATTAATAAAAAAAATTTTGCTACTCGATACTGTTTTGGCGAGTAGCGAAAAAAATTTTGCTACTTGATACTTTGGTAGAGAGTAGCGAAAAAAAATTCACTGCTCGATACTTTGGTAGCGAGTAGCGAAAAAGATTTAGCTGCTCGATACTTTTGTAGCGAGTAGCGAAAAAAAATTTGCTGCTCGATACTTTTGTAGAGAGTAGCGAAAAAAATTTCGCTACTCGATACTTTTGTAGCGAATAGCGAAAAAAATTTCGCTACTCGATACTTTTGTAGCGAGTAGCGAAAAAAATTTCGCTACTCGATACTTTTGTAGCGAGTAGCGAAATTTTTTCGATACTTTGATTCAAAAGTATCGGGTATTTTTTTTTTATCTCGATACTAAAGTATCGAAGTATGGACATCTCTGGTTTGTAGTTATCGTGCAAAGCATAAAAAAGATATTGTACATCGGAACGATATTCTTTATGTGCGGACATGAACCGAGTTTTCCAATACTCAAAATCCGTAAGACGTACAGATCTTTTTTGATTTTGCCCGTTTTTGCCATAAGCATGTAAATGAGGAAAACATTGGCAATCCAAATCGGGAAGATTCTTGTCTAAAGGAACGTCGTTGACTTTAATCATTTGATAAAGATCTGTTGCAGTGGCATTAATTCTTTTTTCGTGAATTGGAAGGATCGTATATGGCTGATAAAAAGGATCGGATTGTGACTTCTGAGTCAAAAGAGCCATTTTTTTTCCAACTCCATCTATGGCCGTGTTCAATTCTGGTTCATTATTTCCGGTTTGGGTGAGAGCTTCCTTAAATTCGACATCAGGAATGTCATTGGGGAGTAAATCGTCAGGACACGTAGGCAACTTAATTTTTTCATAAAGAGGATTATTTGATTTTAGCCATTTTAAAGCTTGAAATACTTTGTTTTTATCCACTAATCGTTCTCACACCACTTTAGATTTTGTCGGAATACCACGAACTAAAATATACAACTCGTGATTGATATTAATCGGATCGGTGGGAAGACAAATCTTTTTCAGTGTCTCCTCCAATAGCAAAGGTAGTACGAAATTATTACCTGAAGCTTTTGGAATCATATGCTTCTGCGGCAATTTTTTGTTCATGACTGTACCCAATCTCTGAACAACTTGAAAAGCTTTAGCTCTTTGAATTAATATTTTCTCAAACGTATTGAGTTCCGATATTATTGGTGGTGCCTCAGGATTGTAAAGATCATTAAGAACACACGTGGGAGGCATCTTATCTTCCTTCAATTTGGCATCACAATAACGGCAAATGTAGCTTTCTTCCGGAATTTTTGCATATTTACAGAGAAATTGTTTTAGCTCATTCCAAGTGTTACCATATCTCGATACTTTAGACACTTTAATGGGTAAAAGATTTTTTTTTGACGCAAAGTTTTTCACACGATATACACGCAAACCGTGGTAAATCTACAGTCCGTTTAGCCAAAGCTTTGAATGCTGCTTTATACTGTGATCTTATCTCAGTTTCATCGAGATTGATTTCTGCAGCTTCCGATTTTAACCCTTGTGCTTTCTGTTGAGCTTGGTCTGCAATTTCTTGAAGCGTTTCAGCATTGCTATCCCCATGATATTTCAATTGAGCATCTAGATCGCAAAGTTTCGTATACAAGTTCATCAGTTGATATGTCAATCTTTTGATACACCGTATCATTGGGAAATGTGGTAATAATACTTGCAGTGACAAAAATTGTGAGGAACAACTCTTTGGATCAATGTAACAACCATGTGAGTGGCCGAGTTTGTTATCAGTTGTTCGATTAGAACATTTCTGAGTCCGTTCAATGAACCCAAAAATTTTGAATAGTTTACATGTAGTTAGTTTGTTGAAGAAACCTTTCAAATGACTTATCATTTGAGTACCATAATCTTTTATTTTACACAAACTACCACACTTCCACGATTTTTGATTTTTTTTCTCCCCCTTGATCAGCGGTAACACGTTCATAGCCTTGCCTTCAGAGTTCATTACAATAGGCTCTGATCGACCTAAGGCAAAAGCATGATAAGCAGTTTCCGCGAAATATGCCTCCGACGAAGCAGTGTGCAGTGTTTGACCGCACAACATCTGAACGTATTCATTACTATTCGAAACGGGTATATTCGCGACGCGCGTAAGGCACACTATAGCTTTTTCTTTAAGGGATTTAAAAGTTTTATTTAGTGCAATAACGTATTTTTGCCTGGTAACAAAGCACCATCTCACTATTCGCTCGGCTTCAAGTCGACAATCTTCAGGTAACCGAAGGTTCAGCGTTCCGGCAATGTTTTGAATATCCTTTTCCTTCGTAAATTTAGTTTTAATCCAAGCCGTCTTTCGGATGTATTTGCAATATTTATTAACAATTGTAGCTTTCGCTCGCATTTTAACATTATGCTCGATAATTTTATGATCTTTTACAATTCGACCAACGCTCGTGATTTTATTCACTTTATGATTAACGGTTGAATGATTTCTATGATTCGGTTTCTTTGACACTGCTGGTATTTTCATTTTTAAGACTGTCGGTTTTTTGAAACCTATCACAGGAGCATTTTCTACCAAAGATTCCAACCTGTCGGAGTTTAATTTGTCGATCGGTATTCTGTCACACAATATATCCGTGCAACCATCATTCGATCGGACCTCAATGTGCTTCTTTTCATTTTCTAAGGACCAAGATTCTATGAGTTGCGTCAAATTTTCACAATAAAAACTGGAAAATTTATCGCTGCCCACATCGTTGTTGTCAATTACTTTTTGTTCATCTACTATGCATTGAACTTCCCGAACGGCGTTACTTTCAAGTGCAAAATATGGAAAATGTTCTATTGTCCTTGACTCTCGGATTTTCAGCAAATGTTCGCGCATTTTTGCACAATCATATCTAACGGTTTCTGGTTTGATTCCGTAGAATATCGATGTAGCGAACGCCATTGCAAATAATCCGCAATCGCGACCATTTGGTTGCAAATCGACTTTCGGAAACAATACAGAGCCGGTTCTGTCAAAATCATAGTTAGGAAATAAATGCTGTAAATACACTTTGTGATATCTATGCATCATTTTGGACCCCATGGAGTCATAAATGAATATTTTCTGCTTATCAAAATAGCTACAAACCCAATGTCCTGCGTGAGTTTCGTTGTTCTTCAAAATTAATTCAGCACAGCTGAATAAAATCTGAATATGTTTTTTATTCGGCTCGACAGCCTCTATTCGATCAGGATAGTAAAGTAGCCACGGGGGTCTTTGCTCAAATGCCGAGTTGGACGCCATTTTCAATAAATTGCCAAAATTCTAAATTGCCTAAATTCTTCAATGTGGTCATCATTGAGCAGTGAACCATCAGCAATTAAACGAGTTTGACGACTATCGAAAGATTCTTCATTATTACCTGGAGGTGTTATCGTCTCGTCATCAATAACTATCACATTCTCATTCTCATATCGCCCTGTAATCTGAGGAACAGGAGTTTTTGGTTTACGCTACACTCGTTCAATTTCAAGTTCTCTACTTTGCAAAGCAACCGCTTGTTCTGTACCTATTACGTTATCGTTCTTTTCTACTGAACTGCGAGAAACACCAGCTTTTTGCGTCTGCAATACTTGATCGATTTCAAGTACTCTGCTACTCGGAGGAACAGCAGCTTGTTCCGTACCCAATACCATATCGGTATGATTTTGTACGTGATCGATAACCATTGCATCGTCATTCTCATGTCGCCCTGTAATCTGAAGAACAGTGGCGTTTGGTACACTCAACACTTGTTCGAACACTTGTTCAATAAAAACAACCGCTTGTTCTGTACCTATTACGTTATCGTTCTTTTCTACTGAACTTCGAGAAACACCAGCTTTTTCCGTCTGCAATACTTGATCGATTTCAAGTACTCTACTACTCGGAGGAACAGCAGCTTGTTCCGTACCCAATACCATATCGGTATGATTTTGTACGTGATCGATAACCATTGCATCGTCATTCTCATGTCGCCCTGTAATCTGAAGAACAGTGGCGTTTGGTATACTCAACACTTGTTCGAACACTTGTTCAATAAAAACAACCGCTTGTTCTGTACCTATTACGTTATCGTTCTTTTCTACTGAACTTCGAGAAACACCAGCTTTTTCCGTCTGCAATACTTGATCGATTTCAAGTACTCTACTACTCGGAGGAACAGCAGCCTGTTCCGTACCCAATACCATATCGGTATGATTTTGTACGTGATCGATAACCATTGCATCGTCATTCTCATGTCGCCCTGTAATCCGAGGAACAGTAGCTTTTGGTGTACTCAACACTTGTACAATAAAAACAACCGGGTGTTCTGTACCTATTACGTTATCATTCTTTATTTCTACTGAACTTCGAGAAACACCAGCTTTTTGCGTCTGCAATACTTGATCGATTTCAAGTACTCTGCTACTCGGAGGAACAGCAGCTTGTTCCGTACCCAATACCATATCGGTATGATTTTGTACGTGATCGATAACCATTGCATCGTCATTCTCATGTCGCCCTGTAATCTGAAGAACAGTGGCGTTTGGTATACTCAACACTTGTTTAAACACTTGTTCAATAAACACAACCGCTTGTTCTGTACCTATTACGTTATCGTTCTTTTCTACTGAACTTCGAGAAACACCAGCTTTTTCCGTCTGCAATACTTAATCGATTTCAAGTACTCTGCTACTCGGAGGAACAGCAGCCTGTTCCGTACCCAATACCATATCGGTATGATTTTGTACGTGATCGATAACCATTGCATCGTCATTCTCATGTCGCCCTGTAATCTGAGGAACAGCAGCTTTTGGTGTACGCAACGCTTGTTCAATAAAAACAACTGCTTGTTCTGTACCTATTGCGTTATCATTATTTATTTCTACTGAACTTCGAGAAACACCAGCTTTTTCCGTCTGCAATATTTGATCGATTTCAAGTACTCTACTACTTGGAGGAACAGCAGCTTGTTCTGTACGCAATACCATATCGGTATGATTTCGTACGTGGTCAATAACCATTGCATCATCATTTTCATGTCGCTCTGTAATATGAGGAACAGTAGCTTTTGGTGTAGGCAACACTTGTTCAATAAAAACAACCGGGTGTTCTGTACCTATTACGTTATCGTTCTTTATTTCTACTGAACTTCGAGAAACACCAGCTTTTTGCGTCTGCAATACTTGATCGATTTCAAGTACTCTGCTACTCGGAGGAACAGCAGCTTGTTCCGTACCCAATACCATATTGGTATGATTTTGTACGTGGTCAATAACCATTGCATCATCATTTTCATGTCGCTCTGTAATATGAGGAACAGTAGCTTTTGGTGTAGGCAACACTTGTTCAATAAAAACAACCGCTTGTTCTGTACCTATCACGTTATCGTTCTTTTCTACTGAACTGCGAGAAACACCAGCTTTTTGCGTCTGCAATACTTGAACGATTTCAAGTACTCTGCTACTCGGAGGAACAGCAGCTTGTTCCGTACCCAATACTATATCGGTATCAATAACCATTGCATCGTCATTCTCATGTCGCCCTGTAATCTGAGGAACAGTAGCTTTTGGTGTACGCAACACTTGTTCAATTTCAAGTTGTGTACTCGTACATGACTTGAGACAATTTCGTAATGACACCTGAGAATTGGACGGTCGTTGAGTACGCAACAGTTTATCATCATTTTGTGGTAAACTCTGACAAATTTTTTTTTCACACATGCCTGTTTAGGTGAAGAAGCTTCTCGTTTTTTTGCACATACTTTGATGGTAGGTTGCGATTTGACAACAGGTTTGTCAATGCCTTTCTCATTAAAAACATTTGTTTTCGCTCTTAAACCATCGTTTGTCTGAGCCGGGTCTACATGTAACTTTTTCTGCTTCAATCTCCAGGATTGTTTTTTCCAATTCTCTTTTCGTTTTTTTTTGTACAATCTCTAGACATGGTACAAAAGTTGTATTAGTTTTATCGACCGGAAAATGTTCGATTTTTTGTGACTCAAAACTTTTGAGCAAATGTGGACGCATACCTGGCTGGTAATATCTTACATTTCCTGGCTTCAAGCCATACAACAACGATACGGCAAAGGCTATTGCATAAAGACCACAGTCATTGTTGTTCGGTTGTTTATCAACAGTCGGGAACACAACTGAATTTTTCTTGTTAAAGTCATAAAATGGAAATAATATTTCCAGATAAATTTTATGATCTCTATGGAGCGTGCTAGCTCCACTTGAATTGTAAATGTAAATTTTTTTTGCGTCATAGTAACTACAAACCCAATGTCCACCTTGAGGTGCTTTACTATCTGACTTTACTAACTCACTGCAGCTAAACAATATCTGGATATGCTTTTTGCTGGGCGCAAGAGGCACTATCTCGTTCGGCGAATACAAGCGAAACTGCAGCTGCATTTCAAAGCATAAGTTGGACGATTTTGCCAAGAGTTGTGCAAATTTGTCGATTTGATCATCGTTTAACCAATGGCCTTCGGCTATGCAACGTTTTTGACGTTCAGAAAAATCGTTCAACGTTTCAATCATCGCGAGTGATTGATTAGATCAGCTTATGTCTCGGTCTGCGTTGACAAAATAGTCAACAGGCGCTAAAAAGCGCAATAAGCACTTCAAGTGCGTAAAAAAAATAACGACTCGCGCTCAAAGCGACGATTATCACGCAATATAGCGTGTTTTACAATATTAAAAAAAGCCCATAAAGTGCCTGGCTCGCGCTTCAAAGCGACAAGATGGCTCGCGCTCAAAGCGACGAAACGGTTCACGCTCAAAGCGATGAAATGGCTCGCGCTCAAAGCAGCAAAATGGCTCGCGCTCAAAGCGACGATTATTGCGCGATAACGCGTCACAATAATGAAAAGTGTCAATTTAAAAAAAATGACACTTTTGTATTAAAAAATAAATAAAAAATAATCAAATGATACGAAGAAAAATGAAGGATTCAAAAAAACAAGGAAGAAAATGATCAAGAATGGAAAGGAACAGCAGAAAATGTTCGGCGTGACCCACCGAAAACCGGATAATCTCAAAAAAAAAGAAAAAAAAATTATAGACGTTGCGGGAGTATGCAATCGAGGGTCATATTTTGTTGGCAAAAATTCATAATGATGCTGTAAATGCATTGTCAGTATTCCGTAAAAATGCAAAATTCAATCGTGACACCATTTCATCAACATTTTTTTCAAATATAATCCGTAATTTTCAAGCAATTTTTAATTCCCAGCCGATTATTTCGTTTTTGGCGCCATTTATAACAAATTCATTGCGTTGTTTTCAATTTGCAGCATTGCAACGATGTCGACGAAAAAAGTTGAGTGAATTATGAAATAAATATTCCGTGAAAATGCAAGTCAACCATGATGACACCATTTCATTAACGTTTTTTTTTTCGAATTTAATCCATGATTTTCGAGCAATCTGCAATTTTCAATTTTCATCAACCGATTAGGTCATTTTTGGAAGAATTTCGAAGAAATTTATTGAGTCGATTTTTAAATTCCACCTTGTAATTTTGGAAAAATGACAACAATGTCATTTAGCCAATGAAACCGTCATCTGGAACGTTGCGACGACGACGATGGGAAAATTTAACTCCGTTAATTTTTGCAAAACTTTTTTGAAAAAAATGTTTTGAAAAAATACATAATGCCTCTTTAAAATCGTTTCAAAATCACAAATAGAACTGCTAAAAAGAGATAGAAAAATGAGCTGGTAGAATATCGCATTCGTTTGTTGTTGATTCCGCAAATTTTATCGTCGGCATTCCGTAAAAATGCAGAATTAAAACGAATCACCATTTAATGAACATTTTTTCCAAGTGTAATCCGTAATTTTCGTGTAAACAATAAAAAAATAAAATAAAAACAATGAATCATCAATCAAGAAAATACAACAATTCATTTTTCAAATCGTACTTATGAATCTGTCGTTCGCACGATTATTGCGACGATGACGATACAAATATTTTTTCAATCCCGTTGATTTATTGAGATTTCTTGAAAAACTGAATTTATCGACCAAGACGGGAAATCCGTCCACGTCACAGCTTGATTCATTTTGTTTATCATATTTAACGAATAATTTTCAAGCAATTTTAAAGCAATCAACTGGAGGAATGTTCAGCCTACTTTCTATTTTTTTTTTTAATCTGTGCCGTTAAAAAGTACAACAATTTATTTTTCAAATCGTACGGATTCATAAGAATGCGTCGTTCGCACCATTATTGCGACGATGACGATACAAATATTTTTTTCAATCACGTTGATTTGTTGAAATTTCTTGAAAAACTGAATTTATCGACAAAGACGCGAGATCCGTCCACGTCACAGCTTCATCCATTTTGTTTTTCATATTTCCATCCTACTTTCTATTTTCAAAATGACAAGAATTTTTTTTTTAAACTGTACCATTAAATTTCATCCAAAAATTAAAAAAATACAAGGACGAAAAAGTTTTTCGTACACGTGTTATACGAAATTTCGTCACGCGAAGCGTAGGCAAAACGTCCATTTTTTACGTACCTCGTCATATCAATACTTTTGTTGTATTGGGGGGGAGGGGGGAGGGCTTTATCCAAACAATATAAGCGTAGAAATGGAGTTTGGTTACAATATAAAAAATAATCGTGTGCACCTCGGAGACAATGGCCTTTCGACGCCGAGGGCGATGTTCGTCACTCCAAATTGTTGAACAATTCAGAGTAAACCTTTCAAAATTACGGATTATAGACTACCCAAAACCAATAAAATAATGAAATTAAGATGAAGATAAGCGAACAAAAAGTGACTGCAATTATAATCTTTTCAATTTTTATTTTCGATTTTAATGACTTACCGAAATACGGAGTACACGCGATTTTTTCCTGCTGCTGTACACAAACTCGTAACAATGTTATATCTCGTCACTTCACTTAAACGATCACTATGCACATTAATTATCACACAAAAACAGCACGTTTATTAATGGAAAACCATGATTGTTTTCATTTAATAATATTCGCCAGAAAAACTACCGAATTAGCTACCGCAACGTTTCTCGTGTGATAGAATAACACGAACTGAATGTATAAGAGCGATGTTCATAAAGGCACTATTTCACTTACAAACATAAGGACGAATTTCAAAACAAACGACGTACGTCTTTGTCTCGCGGTGGCGCTTCCTCTCTTTCTCTCTCCCTCTCTCAACAACGGTGCTACCACGTCTACTCGGTCGGTCAGAATGCTTACTCGACAGCCAATCAGAACCATATAATTCAACAGATCACGATACACCAACAGCGGGAATTTGAACGATTTTTTCATCAAATCGCACATTGCATTTTTTTCATTTATTTGATTAAAAAAATTGTTTCTGCGTTCGCGGTTGTAACGGATCTTGTAGAAGAAAAATTTCGGTGAACAACGCGAGCCCCAAAAGCGAAACGAAAGGAATTTGTGCCGAAAATTATATTTCTCAGAAGTAACCTCGGCAATAAAATAAATAAATAAGAAAATCGCACCAGTAGGACGCGAAGAAAGTCTTAATTGTAAAACTTTATATTTCTTAAGGAGGTTCCGTTATTGCACAAGGGAATAACGAATGAAGTGAGGCACAATTCCCAAAAAAATGACGATCTGCCTTTCATTTAGCAAGCGATCCGTTGCCAAACCCCTAAAAAATGAGACGTTCCTAGCATTCTGTTGATTTTTACTAGAAATATCTCCTCCAAACATTCGTTAAGCCCACTATTTTTTGATTGGTTCGGAACTCTTGGAGTTTTTTTTTTAAATTGAGAAGATTTTAATACGCGTTTTATCTAAGCGGGAAGTACTTTTTATATTTTTCCGATTCCATAAGGGTAAGAAATTTCCGTAAAGCCAATTCTCCTGTGAGAACGATTTAAAGTTGCTGTGACGTCATAAAACGCCTATCAAGAGACTCGGCAGAGTCTCGGGACAAGTACATTTGACAGCGTCGTCTGCTGGCCCGAGACTCACTCGAGTATATTATCTCTGACAAAAGCGATTTCACCGGTGGGGGCAGACTCTTTTTTGAATTACAAAGCCCAGGGGTAATCTCATGATTTGAAATTTGGACTGGAGACTAATCAAGTAATCCCCCCTCGATTGAGCCATAAATCAGCCCGATTGATGCCGTAATTGCTGAGAAAAAACTTTGCACGGGCAAAATTATGCGATGATCGAAGTGTGCGTGCGTGTATGTATACGACACAGAGAAAGGGCTCGTGTGGCCATCGTGTTCCTGATTGGTCGCGACTGATGACATATTCCTGTGCTCCCATCCGACGACCTGTGTTCCCATTCGACGGAAAGTTTTGGTTGCAAAGCGTTTTCCTGTGTTCCCATTCGACGAAAAGCAAAGCAAAGCGTTACGAGTGACTTGAATCAGCTACGTCTTTTCAAAAAAATATTAATCGATCCGGAATCGTTGTTATTAATAAAGTGTTCAAGTTAAATAAATTGCTTAATTTTAATCATTCGTTTGTTCGATCGATGCTGAACAACATATGTTTCGTAGTGTCGTGTCTGAGTTAGTTTTTTCGTCCGATCTTTGACGCGATTAACCTAACCTAGTTTCTGTGAGTTTATTTGCACGATTTAATCAATGAAAAATTAGTGCAATCGATACCGTACAATATTTCGTATTGTCGCGTTCGAATAATTTTTTCGGCGGATCTTTGACGCGACCTAACCTAGTTTCCGTTTGCTTGAGTCCAGCATCCAGCATAGTTTGACCCAGTTTCGGTGCGTTCGAGTGCACGATAGCTTGATAGTTTCCGTGTGTTCAAGTGCAGGATATGAGTCGGCCGTGGGCCTTAATAAAAGACACAAACCAAAACAACCAAATCCGCGTCCTCGGTCATTTCGAAAGCCGTATCGCAGTCGGGGATTCATCTCGCTCATGTGCACAACCGCGATGGCGACAGCACGCTCCATTAACCGTATCAAGTTTTGGTTTGGTCGAGGAACTGCACGTCCCGAGCACTGCACGAAATCCCGACGTCCCATATTTCATGAGGGAACTTTTCGTGTTGAGCAATGAAAAGCCGCTCCGATCAACATCTCGACGAAGTGTCCGCAGTGCACCAGACTCTGATGACTGACGCAGTCTACGCTCGGACAGCAGCAACGTCACGGACAGCATGCGATCCATGAACACGAAGGATCCCAAAAAATCATCCGTATGCGGGGAGAAAGTAAGTACAGAATATTTTAAAACTATCGATTGACATTTTTGTCGGTAGCATTAATGTGCGGATAGAAAAAAATGCTCCAGGCACTGCCTCGCACTGCGCCTGGCACAGAGCTACGCAGTGACCACTGCCTCGCACTGCGCCTGGCACAGAGCTACGCGGTGACCACTGCCTCGCACTGCGCAGGCGCAGTGCCAGGGCACAGAGCTACGCAGTGTCCACTGCATTGCACGGTGTCTGGCACAGAGTTACGCAGTGTCCACTGCGTTGCACCGTGTCTGGCACAGAGCTACGCAGTGACCACTGCCTCGCAGTGCGCCTGGCACAAAGTTACGCAGTGTCCACTGCGTTGCACGGTCTCTGGCTCCGAGCTACGCAGTGTCCACTGCGTTGCACCGTGTCTGGCACAGAGCTACGCAGTGACCACTGCCTCGCAGTGCGCCTGGTGCAGAGCTACGCAGTGACCACTGCCTCGCAGTGCGCCTGGTGCAGAGCTACGCAGTGACCACTGCCTCGCACTGCGCAGGTGCAGTGCCAGGGCACAGAGCTACGCAGTGTCCACTGCATTGCACGGTGTCTGGCACAGAGTTACGCAGTGTCCACTGCGTTGCACCGTGTCTGGCACAGAGCTACGCAGTGACCACTGCCTCGCAGTGCACCTGGCACAAAGTTACGCAGTGTCCACTGCGTTGCACGGTCTCTGGCTCCGAGCTACGCAGTGTCCACTGCGTTGCACGGTCTCTGGCTCCGAGCTACGCAGTGTCCACTGCGTTGCACCGTGTCTGGCACAGAGCTACGCAGTGACCACTGCCTCGCAGTGCACCTGGCACAAAGTTACGCAGTGTCCACTGCGTTGCACGGTCTCTGGCTCCGAGCTACGCAGTGTCCACTGCGTTGCACGGTCTCTGGCTCCGAGCTACGCAGTGTCCACTGCGTTGCACCGTGTCTGGCACAGAGCTACGCAGTGACCACTGCCTCGCAGTGCACCTGGCACAAAGTTACGCAGTGTCCACTGCGTTGCACGGTCTCTGGCTCCGAGCTACGCAGTGACCACTGCCTCGCACTGTGCCTAGCACAGAGCCACGCAGTGTCCACTGCATTGCATCGTGTCTGGCACAGAGCTACGCAGTGTCCACTGCGTTGCATCGTGTCTGGCACAGAGCTACGCAGTGACCACTGCCTCGCACTACGCCTGGCACAGAGTTACGCAGTGTCCACTCCGTTACATGGTATCTGGCTCAGAGCTACGCAATGCTTACTGTGTAGCAGTGTGCCTGGTACAGAGCTACGCAGTGTTTACTGAGTTGCACCGTGTCTGGTTCAGAGCTACGCAGTGTCTACTGCGTTGCACCGTGTCTGGTTCAGAGCTACGCAGTGACCACTGCCTCGCACCGTGCCTGGCTTAGAGCGACGCAGTGCCCACTGAGTTGCACCGTGTCTGGCACAGAGCTACGCAGTGCTCACTGCCTCGCACCGTGCCTGGCTCAGAGCTGCGCAGTGTCCACTGTGTTGCACTGGCTATTTGGTGTAAAAATCAGAAATTAATGCGTTCCTCGCAATTATCGATGAGTGTTGCGTATGAATTGCGGAATCCAAATTTTGTGTTTCGCAATGACGGTTGATTTTCGCCTAACTCTGTTTTCTCCGTCTGCATGACGTCAAAGAAATATTCTGCCCCCAGCAGAATGTCAATTGCGCTCGGTTTGTAAAATTCGACGTCAGCAAGTTTGATATTGAGCGGAATTTGTAACGCGTGTGCATCGACCTCGATTGATGGTAAGCGTTTCGCGATAGTTGGTACGACTAGACAATGAACGGTATCGATTCGAAATTTGGAGTGTCTTGATTGCAACGATATATGACAACTTTGAACGACCTTGCTCTCGCGCTCGTTTATCCCGGTTACAATTTCTTGCGCTCGATCTAGTTTGACGCCTAACTTATTGCACGCGGCTTTCATGATAAAGTTCGCTTCGCTGCCAATGTCAAAAAGGATACGCAAAGGTACACTGCGTCCGTTTAGACGGTCGATGTCTGCCATTGCCGTGGCCATGAGTACATGGCGCCTTCGGGGACCGCCCGAAGCGTGATGCACCGCCACGTTGCTGGACTTGCTGCTCGGCTCCTTGCCTACTCCCTCTGCCCCTTGACTCGCCTTGGCTGCATCCTCGTTGACGGATGGACGATGACAGAGAGTGTTGTGTCTCTTGGAACACACGCGACAAGATCCCATCTTGCACGATTTGACGAAGTGATCGTTCCTCAAACAATTCATGCACAGCTTGAGACGCTGTACTTCCTTGATTCGATCTTCGATTGCCAATGACGTAAATTTGTCGCACTGGTAGATGTAATGATTGCCTCGACACAAGTGGCATCGACCACCTTCCTCGGTGACCGTCAATGCGGCTACCTTTTCGTTTGAGTTGTTTTTTCCGTGATTCCGATTTTTCGATTGCGCCTTGTCGTTGTCGGCCTTGCGAGAGCTGTCACTCGTTTTTGATCGAGCCTCGATTCTCTCTAATACTTGGCACCGCTGTTGCAGAAAATCCGTGAGCCCGTCCAGGCTGGGCTCCCTCGATTTTTCATCTTGTTCCCAGGCCCGCAGTGTGACAGTATCGAGCTTTGTTTCGATAATGTGCACGACAAGTTCGCCCCACGTGTCTGTGGGTAACACCATCGATTTGAGAACTCGCAAATGTTTCGTCGCATTGTCGATCAATCCTCGTATCGCACTCGACGACTCTTTTTCTACTCGAGGCAATGTAAATAAACACTGAATGTGCTTCTTTTTTATTGCACGAGGGTCGTCGAATCGTTTTTTCAGCAGTTCCCATGCAACTGCGTAATTTTCACCGGTCAATTCTATCGCCTCGATGATTTTTGCTGCGGCATCCGTGAGCGATGACAGCAAGTACTGGAATTTTTGTACATTTGGTATAGTCTCGTTGTTGTGTATAAGCGATTGATACGTTTCCGAGAAACGTTTCCAGTCTTCCATTCGACCGTTAAATTTTGGCAGTTCGACCGTTGGTAGCTTGACTCGCGATTCTTGATTCACGATGCCACCACGAGCGCCGTTATTGTTTGATGCGGCGATCGTACGCATTGCTCGATCAACCTCGTGAGCACTTCATTACCGACACCAGCCGGTACCTCCGACGGGCCACCTCGTTGTGCGAGATGTTGCATCATCGCCGCTTGTTGCTCGAGCACTCGTACTATTGCGTCATCTCCACGTCCTTTATCCTCGCCAAGATTTTTTGGAACCACTCGCACTAACCTTTTCAATTTCACCCTTATGCTGATGCAATTGTCCTCGAACTCAGCTTCGTCGTCGTGATCGTGCTCCTCGAGCTCTCCTTTGAGTTTTGACGCGAGTTGCTCTTGGATTTGTTTGTACTCGTCGCTTATTTCGTCCAACTTTGCTGAATAGACTTCGATCTTTTCTCGCAGATCTTCTTCATTTTCTTGTGATTTGTCAACTTTTGTGTTGAGCCTTGTCAATTTGCCCTTGACGGTCCCTCGTTGTCGACAAATTTCCATCGCCGCCATGTTTTTTAGCCTCTTCGAAAGCACTTGTCTTGCACGTTTTTTGTGTGTGGACTGTATTTACTAGATTGTCCTTCCCATCTGGCTCGAAGGACCAAATTTTGCGTATGGATATTAGAAGTCGATAACCAAACTAAGTTCAAAATTAATATTTATTTAACTGATAACATAACTTTTACAAAAAGGGAAAAATCTCGCTCGACATGCTCTCTCTCACACTTCGTAATTTTTACTGATCATTCTGTCGGCCGAGCAAGGACGGGGCGACCGAAGCGCCCTCACGCAGGGGCGTAACATCGAGGGGGCCGGGTGCTCACACTTTCACGCTTACAAATCACGCGCCTTTTATCACTTACAACAATGAGCAAACTTCGAAAATTGAAAAAGGAAAATCTTTTCTCTGTAAATTGCCAACTCATGGTAATGGGAAATTCAAACTTTTTTGTCATTTTCGCAGTGCAACAATCAGTGCCACATTCGAAGGAAGCCAAGTTGCAAGTGGCTATCCGAATATTATTCCCCGAATGGACGGATTACGACGAAGAGATCAAAGCCTTGCAACAGAAGCTTGAGAACGAGCCCAGGCGGCTGGACAGAGACGAGAAAGAGGCGAAAGACGAGAAAGATTCAGGTGCGTTTTCCTTTTGTTCAAGTTTATGCATTTTTATATTCTTCTGGTTGAAAATTAATGACATTTCCTTTCCAGATGAAGCGGCCAAAAGCACGGGGAACTGCCCAAAACGGAAGAATTTTTATTAGTTATAAGCTGTACAAAATATTTTTCATATCCTTCACTTTTTTGTGCTGCAGTTACAAATGCTGCGGTTACAAATTCTTTGAATAAAACATTTTTACTAACATTTCTGCGAGCCCAATTCCACGAAAAACAGATTTTTGTGAAAAAACTTTATTTCTCGTTGATGAATCGATGACTTTGTGCTTCTACTTATATTTCATCGTTCTATATTTTACTTGGTGCACATTTTTCAAAATTCGTTCTTTAATCCTTCGAATTTACCGAAACTCACTTTTTAAAGTTTAAAACATTTTCAATAGCGTTTTTACGAATTCAATTTCCGGAAAAACAGACTTTTGTGCAACAACTTTATTTCTCATTGATAAATTTAAGATTTCATACTTTTACTTATATTTTAGCATTCTATATTTTAGTTCGTGAACATCTACTATTTATTCATTCATGAATAGTTAGAATTTAGCATCACTCACTTTTTTTAAAGGTAAAACATTTTCATAGCATTTTTACCAATCCAATTTCGGGAAAAATAGACTCAGTGAAAAATCTTTATCGATCATGTCGATATCGTGGAGTTTCGCATTTATCCGTCAATAGTTTCGCAGCACGAACCAATTATTTACTCGAATAAGGAAAACAAAATGGAGTTTTTGATGTTTAAAGTTCATGGAGTGTCTCGAGAATCGATTTACCGATGTCCAGGCTGTGGCAGATGGTTGTACCGGTCGGAAATGGTCATGAGAAGGGTCAAGAATGCGTCGGCACATTCGGTAACTTTTATATCATCGGAATCCGGGTCGTTCCCAAGTCGTTCCCAAGCCCTTTCGAGCTCAGTATCGAGTCCATTTTTCCAGTCGCGTCTGTAATGCCAAAAATCCGCGATCAATTTTTCATTTCGTACAAATAAGCTTTTTTTTTGTAATCCTTACATTTTTTTCCATGTTGATCCACTTCACGAAAATCTGCGCCTGGGTCAGGACAAATACCGTGGCTGGTTGACTTGCTGGATAAAATGGAGTGTCGCGAAGTTCTCTCTCAAAACCGAGTGCCTCGTCGACCAGATGAGCGAAAAGCGTGTCGTCGTATTGAACGGCCGGTAATTCAGCGTCCAATTTCTTGACCGCCAATTGTACGAGAGCTCTCATGAATTCAACCTGCGAATTTGAGTAAAAAAAAAATGTATTTCCATCCTGCAGTAAATTTCCGTTGACCAGAGTTCCAGATTCTTCATTCCAGTTCCTTCACAAGGCTTTTTAACTCTTCGAGTGCACACTGGGTCATTTTTACCCGAAAAACTGTTTTATTGTCATTTTCGTTGAAAAATAAATTTACTACAAGAAACGTCTGGACAAAAAAGAACGATAAAAATGCATCTTCACGGAAATGCAACGATTGGAAAACGCCCTGGGTCAGATTGATCCAACGTGCACGCGCAGGTTTTTTTTTTTATTAACAAACGAAATATCCCGGACCTGTGCATTGATTTGAACAAAACCTGCAGCATCAACGACCGGCTGGACATTCTTGTGAATCCATTGTTCGTGATGCTTGATCCAAGTAAGAATCTGCGTGAAAAACCATTTGGGCTTGTCGTGACGATTCGTTTGTTTCGAGCCACTGGAATGGTAGAGAAACCTTTGTCTCAGCGGTCGTACGAGCAGCGTTATCGGCAAACAAACTGGCGCGAAATCTGTCAGAAGACTCGACGTTACTGTGATCGTCGCCGTTTCTTCTCTGCGTTTCGAACGTCAAGAAAAAACAAATATCACCAAAACTCCCTGTACGATCTTGAACTTCACATCGTCGAAACGCAATGAAAACTCATTATTTCTTTAAGCAAAGCGCAAAATTTTCTCCAACGTTCCTCAAAAATAGTACGAAAAAAGTCTTTTTCGCCTTTTAAAAACTGAAATTGGTAAAAAAAAATCAAAAAATGCGTCAATTACCGAAATAATTAACAGGAAAAAAATAATTTCGTTATATTTCAACGATCCAAACTTCAGCACAAGGCTCGTAGCACAGGATACGGCAAATGCAACTGCAGCAAGTATTCCGTGAGCATTTTGAACCTGTTCATCGTGTCTGGCATCGGAGTTGTCGACACCGTCGCGTTGGAGCCGCAAAAAAGCCAATTGAGGGTCTTTAAAACTTCTTTGTCCTCTCTGCGACGAGTAAGAATCGTTAATTATTATCATTTTTCGACGCAAAAACACACGGCAAAATGAATTCCAATGCAGATTCAAGAATTTTATCGTTCTGTAACTCATTCGGAAAGTTTTTCCTTCAGATTATTGTGCCAGAAGTGCAAAGTGTCCTGACGTAGTTGGCCAAGTGATGGCACGAAGAAGATTGCAGCTGATAACTTATGTCCACGAGGCTCGTGCAAAGAGTCACCGCAGATTCGTCGTCATCAGCCAAAATCAACATTTCTAGCTCGTTGCTGAATCGTAACGAGGATTTAGTCATTTCCAGGGAACGGCGGAGACCGCGAAACGATTAGAAAAACGTTAATTCGCACCTGATATTTTCTATGCACTTGACGAATCGTAAATAAGACAAAGATTTTCCGAGTTCCGTGTCACGTTTGGCGATTCCCTGTACTTGACGCAATCTGTTGTCTTCTTTGAGACATCGTCAATGGTTTCTGAGTTTTGATCCTTCCACGATCAGAGGATCGATCTCGCTTATTATTTGATCTACGTAAGCCAAAGCTGCTTTGACTTTCGACGGCGCCTCCGTCGAAGCAGTCGACAACTGGGGAAAAGTGAGTTTTAATCATTTCGAAATTTGCTTCGATCGTTTTCGATGAACACACGAAAGAGAGAAAAAATTTTATTCGACGAAATGACAGGTTGATCATTGTTGAAAATTCCTAATTTAGACACTTGTAATTTCGAATTTCGTGTGTCGATCAAACGCAGAGACTGAGAGTGGAGAATATTGTTCAAACTCACCGATACCTCAATCGCATTTTTCTCAATCTCGAGCTGCTTGTTAAACTGTCGGATGGTGTAGAGATTTTTTTGATCAGAGCTAAACGTTTCTGCATCGAAAAAAAACGTTAAGGATCCATATATCTCTCCCACATTTTGCCTCTTTGCTCCATCATTCCTCAGACATTCCGTCCTGCACTTGGCAAATCCGTGCGTTTAATTTTTATGTAGGAAATTGTAAAAAACGTAAAAAAAACAAATGTTAAAATAAAAAATAAAAATAACCGAATTCAAAAAGCAACAAAAGGTACAAAAACAACACAATGACGTTCGAGAACGTGAATTTTTCGAAAATTGTGAAAGTTTGAATTTTGGGTGGGACGAATTGACAAATTATACGACTCGTCGAATTTGCTTGGCAAAAAATGAAAAAGGTTGAAGGATACGGTAATCTCAGCACCCAATATGCACTCTGAGCAAGTTTGATTGGCTCGTCGCAGCCGTTAACGAAAATAGGACAAGGCGCTGGCGCTGGTTGGACGCGTGGATTGAGGGTCACGTGAACTGGCGCCTTTGGTGTGACAACGTGGCTCGATTGTTTGTTCTTCTGCTGCAATTATCGCTGTTTCGACGCTCGTTGCCACGTCGTGTCTCATCTGTATTTCAATCAAACAAAAATTACATCATTTTGCCAAATTCCATTCCAACTTCTTCTCAACAAAAAATAATCAATTAAAAATCTTTATCAATAAAATTCGCTGGAAAAGTCAAACTTTCGACGTATTTAACAAGAATTTTGGTCCGGAAGATTCGAAGCTTGTTTAAGAATCCGCGAAAGACCGAAAAATCAATGGGAATTTTGAAAGGACCAATAAAAATAACCGCCAGACCTAGAAACTCATTTATCAATGTAATTGACTCGAAAATCCAGTTTCCACGACAATTTCAATCCAAGTGATCCGAGGCTTATCCAAGAATTTGAGAGAAACGCGATTGCTAAGCTTCTGACGATTGTGCGACTAGTGTCGATGGTTTCTTGATGCTCTTGCTGGATATTATCCGTTTTGACAGTGTCGCTAGCTGCAGTTATCTCAGCGTCGATTTCCAGGACAGAGTTTAGGAAAATTTAATTCGATCGCTTGGAACAGCAGTTTGATTGCCGAGGGACGTTGCCACTTGTGACCCATGTAAGCCAATGTCACAGCTTTGTCCATCACGAGTGCTTCGAACTGAAAAAAAAAAAATATTCCTATAAATTATCCTGATACAAATCCAGTTTTTGACTTTTTTACCAATGATCTCCTCTCACGGAAAAAAAATCTCATCACTTTGGTTATTGCCCACTTGTTTCAACTTTGCATTCAAAAAAAGGTGAAATGGATTTTTTCGAGAATTGGAAATTCGACGCACCCTCTGCTCGAAATATCGTATCCACAATTGCTCAATCCGACAACAACGTAATCGTCCTTTTCACTTTCATGTCCGAACTCCTTGGCTGAGCTGTGTAGTTCAGCAGAGGATTTCCTGAAATAATGCTTTCAATTCGTGGCCTTTCTTCCCCTTGACGTTTCTCCATTTCTTTTGATAGAAACGAAAAATTGACAGAAATTAGCGAAGAATAATTTCAGGAATTCGGGAAAAAAAATCCATCGAAACTGTGAGCTTGGGTGCCGTTGAGTTAACAAAGACCCCAATTTTGTATGGTGAAAAGGCATTTTTTTCCTTTTATCGAGTTTTTTTGTTCAATGTTCACGAGTTTCGTGTTTTTTATTGACGATTTTCGTTGTTATAATAAAAACGAAACTTGTGGTACATTGGAAACGTTTTATACTGAGGAGAAAATTGTCATCGTTTTGCAGCCCCATGTTTGTGAGTTTCTCGAACAATAAATTGTAATGCTAGAGCGTTTAATCCTCACCTTTTTAGCTTGGTCCACAGATCTCTCTTACTTGATGCGTTGCAATTCAGCGAAAAGAGCAACAGTGTCCTCCATCGTCGCTATCCGAGTCAGACTCGTCTTCCTCCGAAGGATCGTCGGCATCCAAAATAGCAGCAGGTGTCTGATCGACTTTTCGCCGCTCTGTTCCTGCTGTTAATGCTTCTCTAACTGGCTCGGCAACCCGCCGACTCAATGACGTCTCCTTTTCTCACTCTCGTTTTTCCAGCTCTTTGCAGAAATCGCGGTTACGCAGCTCGTCGGTTTTCCCTTTACCGTGTTCTCTGATGAATATCCGACAAAAATCATTACATATTTCTCAAGAACACGATATGCGCATACAATGAAACTTTTTTCTCAAAAAAAAAAAAACTAATGAAACTCATTATGCATGTCCCCAACAGGCTTGGAGCCTTGTTCTCTCGCATCAGAATCAGAAAATTATGGATTGCAACGGTCCAGATTCGTTCAACGATTTCCAAAATCAAATATACGAGAATTATTTTTATATTCAACCGTAACGTAAACTTATTTCTTAGTGAATCCTGAATTTCTGACGTTCCAGACAAAACGCTGCAAGAAAGTTCCTTAAATTTGTATTTTCGTGCTATTGTTGAATTTTTAGGTTATGTGTCAAAATATCGACACGAAAAGGCAAAAAGACAACGTGACTTGAACACGTATTGGTTAAAAAGACAATTATAGAAAATGTCTTGATTCAAAAGATCGAAATATAATTATTTCTACACGGTCTGATTGTTTAACTTAGCGGCATTTCAATTTCGAATGCGAAGGTGAATCTCTGCTACTGCACTGCTTCGAGATAGCACCGAGATCGTTTTCTCCCCGTCCTTGACCACCCCGAGCTCCATCAAAAGTTGGCCGAGCACTTGTAGACATTTTTTTTCTTGTTTTCCTTTGATTGAAGAATTATAGTTTTCAGAAAAATGCACCATTTCAACTTATTTCTGATGATGTTCTCCAGTCGGAATGTCGCACTAACTCGTATTTCTTCGTCAATCTCGGTCACTACAGCTGATTTCAGACGCACTGCGCAGACATGTTGCGCATATACAGTGCGCACACGTAACGTGGTTTGTGCAACTTACGACATCGTTGAAAAATCGATGCCAACAGTCGATACTTTATCGTTATTTACACTCCCGCTCAAAAGTATGGGTTCACTTCTCGAAATTTTCAGCTTCGGTATAAATTCCATATCTTGGTGGAAAAAGGTCGTAAGAGAATTTAATGAGCACCGTTTTGAAGGGGACATTTTCAGCTTTACGTTGCCATTTTTTATAATTTTTTACATTTTTTTTTTATAGTCCCCACGCGCTTTTGAACATGGCAGTTTTTCGATGTTTTTTTGCACTCTGGAAACGGGCTCTCTGGCTATTAGAAAATTTTCCTTGCAATTTTATTCATCGCAGTTTCAAAGAGGATATTGAACACTGCATTTTCGTTTTTGAAAAGTATCGTGCGATTTTTTTTTACCAAAAATATTCCAATTTTTGACAAAAATTGATAATTTTATTCAATTCGGCGTATCTTGAAAACGGCGGGTGATCGGAGAAAATAGCAAGAGGGTGAAAAGTTGCAATACATCATGATGGACCTGGTAGATTCATTTCGGAATTATTTTCCGACATTTATTTTTTCATACTCGTGGAGTCAAAATGATTTTAATTTTCTCATGATTTTTTCTTTTTTTTAAACGGCTGAGGCATTTCTTTTATCGGTTTGATCTTTATTTTGACGTAATTTGAACTAAAAATTAATTTTTTTTTACGAAAAAAACGTACAAAAAATTGTGCGAAATTTAATTTTTAGTTTCAATCACGTCAAGATGCTAATAAAGCCAACAAAAGAAATGCCTCCACCGTAAAAAAAAGAAAATATCATGAGAAAATCTAGATCATTTTGACTCCACGAGTATGATAAAACAAATGTCGGAAAAAAATTCTGAAATAAATCTACCAGGTCCACCATGATTTATTGCAACTTTTCACCCTCTTGCTACTTTCTCCGATCACCTCCCGTTTTCAAGATACGCCGAATTGAATAAAATTATCATTTTTTGTCAAAAATTGGAATATTATTGGTAGAAAAAATCGCACGATACTTTTTCAAAAACGAAAATGCAGAGTTCAATATCCTTTTTGAAACTGCGATCAATAAAATTGTAAGGAAATTTTTCTAATAGCCAGAGAGCCCGTTTCCAGAGCGCAAAAAAACATCGAAAAACTACCATGTTCAAAAGCGCGTCGGGACTATAAAAAAAAATTGTAAAAAATTATAAAAAATGGCAAAGTGAAGCTAAAACTGTCCCCTTCAAAACAGTGCTCATTAAATTCTCTTACGACCTTTTTCTACCAAGATATAGAACTTATACCGAAGCTGAAAATTTCGCAAAGTGAACCCATACTTTTGAGCGGGAGTGTACACTACCGTCCATAAGTTTGGAAACACTCGCTCCGATGTCGAGCCTCACGAAAAGTTGCGTCCTCCTGTGAAAAATAATGATATTCCAATTTTTGAAACGACGTTTTAAAGAGGACACATGAATCTTCATTTTCCTTTTTTGGAAAAATTTTTACGATTTTTTTTGAGCCCGGTACGCACTTTGAAAGTTGGTCGTTTTTTGGCTTTTTTTGGGGGGTTAAAATTTCAGCGCATGACTCATAGGAAATTTTTTTCACATTTTTTTCCAGCGAAAACTCAAAGTGGACAGTGAAAGCTTTATTTTACTTTTTTAAAAAGTTTCGTATGATTTTTTCTCGCATAACTGCTGAACTTTTTGCAAAAAATGACTACATTTATTAATTGTTGCCTAATTCTGAAACTATTGAGCTTTCGTAAAATCTCCAAGAGGGTAAAAAGATGCATACAATCATTGCGGATGCACCTAATTTTTTTCAAAATTAATGGAGGAAAAAAAAATTTCACGAGGCGACGAAACATTTTTCTATTTTCAAAAATCCTTTCTCTTACCTTTTCTACACGGTTTTTTCATCGAAAAAACCGCCCTTCACTCGGATCACAGCTTTAACAAGTCGTGTCAACCGTTCGATCAATTTATGGATATCACTTTGCTCCAGGCTGGCCCAAGCTTCTTTTAGTTTTTCCGACAAATCGCTCCACGATGTGGGACAAGTTTTTCGTATTTTTCGATCGAGCTCGTCCCACAGGAGCTCGATGGGATGTAAATCTGGCGATTGGAGTGGCCACACCATGTTGACGATTACGTTTTTCTCTTCTTTTTTATTCAGGTAGTCTCGGCAGAGGTGAGAACTATGCTTTGGATCGTCGATCCAAAGCATAGTTATGCTTTGGATCGACGATCCAAAGCATAGTTATGCTTTGGATCGACGATCCAAAGCATAGTTATAATAAAAAATAAAAAATAAAAAATAATAAAAATAATAATAATAAAAATAAAATAAAAAAGCATAGTTAAATAAAAAAGAATAGAAAAACGTAATCGTCAACATGGTGTGGCCACCCCAATCGCCAGATTTAAATCCCATCGAGCTCCTGTGGGACGAGCTCGATCGAAAAATACGAAAAACTTGTGCCACATCGTCGAGCGATTTGTGGGAAAAACTAAAAGAATCTTGGGCCACCCTGGAGCAGAGTGACATCCATAAATTGATCGAACGGATGCCACGACTTGTTAAAGCTGTGATCCGAGTGAGGGGCGGTTTTTTCGATGAAAAAACCGTGTAGAAAAGGTAAGAGAAAGGATTTTTGAAAATAGAAAAATGTTTCGTCGCCTCGTGAAATTTTTTTTTCCTCCATTAATTTTGAAAAAAATTGGGTGCATGGGCAATGATTGTATGCATCTTTTTACCTTGGAGATTTCACGAAAGCTCAATAGTTTCAGAATTAGGCAACATTTAATAAATATAGTCATTTTTTGCAAAAAGTTCAGCAGTTATGCGAGAAAAAATCATACGAAACTTTTTAAAAAAGCAAAATGAAGCTTCCACTGTCCACTTTGAGTTTTCGCTAGGAAAAAATGTGTAAAAAATTTCCTACGAGTCATGCGCTGAAATTTTAACCCCCCAAAGAAAGCCAAAAACCGACTAACTTTCAAATTGCGTACCGGGCTCAAAAAAAATCGTAAAAATTTTTCCAAAAAAAGAAAATGAAGATTCATATGTCCTCTTCAAAACGCCGTTTCAAAAATTGGAATATCATCATTTTTCACAGAAGGACGCAACTTTTCGTGAGGCTCGACATCGGAGCGAGTGTTTCCAAACTTATGGACGGTAGTGTACACTGCCGCTCAAAAGTTTAGATACACTACCCGATATTTCTTGCGGCACAAAAAGTTTAATAACTCTGTCAAAAAAGAAGATTTTCCAATTTTCGAAACGGCGTTTTAAAGGGGATAAATCCAGCTTCAGTTTGCTCCGTTCAAATATTTTTTATGATTTTTTTTCGACTCAGTACAGACTTTGGTTTGTGACTGTTTTTAGGCTTTTTTTTGACCATGGCAAATCAGGCGCACAGCTTCCGGATTTTTTTTATTTTTCCTTTAATGATGACAAACTTAAAACTGCATGCAATAGCTCCATCTTTGTTTTTTAGAAAATTTTTTGCGATTTTTTTTCGAAAAGTTATCTGATTTTTTCCCAAAATCAATCAATTTTGAAAAATTCTAAATAACCCGAGAACTATCGGGTTTAAGAGAAAATGTCTAAAATGAAAAAAGTTGTGTATTTCGATCCTGAATCGCGTCGAATTTTTTTGGAATTATTCTTTGAATTTTTTTTTTTCTAGTATTTTTTTCGAAACTTAGTTTTTTTTTAAGGCCGATAAAGTAATGATTCAACGCACTCACCACACTTAGATAAGTTAGAGAAACTTATCTCAGTCGGGTGAGTGCCTTGAATCATTACTTTATCGGCCTTAAAAAAAAAATTGGTTTTCGAAAAAAATACTAAAAAAAAAATTCAAAGAATAATTCCAAAAAAATTCGACGCGATTCAGGGTCGAAATACACAACTTTTTTCATTCTTGACATTTTCTCTTAAACCCTATAGTTCTCGGGTTATTTAGAATTTTTCAAAATTGATTGATTTTGGGAAAAAATCAGATAACTTTTCGAAAAAAAATCGCAAAAAATTTTCTAAAAAACAAAGATGGAGCTATTGCATGCAGTTTTAAGTTTGTCATCATTAAAGAAAAAATCAAAAAAATTCGGAAGCTGTGCGCCTGATTTGCCATGGTCAAAAAAAAGCCTAAAAACAGTCACAAACCAAAGTCCGTACTGAGTCGAAAAAAAATCATAGAAAATATTTGAACGGAGCAAACTGAAGCTGGATTTATCCCCTTCAAAACGCCGCTTCGAAAATTGGAAAATCTTCTTTTTTGACAGAGTTATTAAACTTTTTGTGCCGCAAGAAATATTGGGTAGTGTATCTAAACTTTTGAGCGGCAGTGTATATACGAAAAGTTTTTCGTTATCGTTATTTTCTGTGCGACGTTTTCTGTGCGACGAAAGTTTTCGTTATTTTCTGGGCGATGAAAGTTTTTTCGTTATCGTCTAAGACCAGTCCGTGGATAATAAGGTTCGATCGGAAATGTACAAACAAAAAAAAAACAGTGCAGAGAGGAGCGGCGGGCGAAAAACGTCAGCTGATCGCAGTTATTTTCTGTTCGACGAAAAGTTTTTTGTTATTTTGTTGTTGTTCCATCAAAATTTTATTCGTGTGTACAGTTGGATACAAAATGATGAAAAGAATGAAGTAAGGACAACAAACATAAAAAATGATGAAAAGAATGAGGTAAGGACAACAAACAAACAAATCCAATTTTTAGCTATTTTCATCGTCCAACAGCGATTGACAGTCGGTAGCGATTTCAACATGAAAAGCGAGGTTACGTTTTGGTTACTTCGCACTGTTATTAGATAGAACTTTTTCCGCCGTAAAACCAATGTTTGACCGAGTTTTATGCACTTTTCTCTCTACATTTTCATGCCAATTTCCTTAAATCAACTTTCACTTCTGTCTCGATGTTTTTCATCATAATAATTAACAGCGAAGGAGCTCCTTCCCACTGTGAAAAAAAAAAAAATTTTCGACTGAGTTTTATGCAGTTTCCTCTGCTCCTTTTCATGCGAATTTCCTCAATTCAACTTTCGCTTCTGTCTCGATGTTTTTCATCATAATAATTACCAAAACAACGAAGAAGCTTCCAGTGCCGATGCGAATGTCATTAACAAAATGGCATTGGCCGCTTCGAAAACGTTGTCCGGCGAGAAATTCTATGAATCTTTTAATCAACGCAGACACCATGAAGTTGATCAGAAACGGCGAATTCGTTATCCAAGAAGATAAAGTTGAGACGTCGATGAACGAACAAAATTTCACACTCGGTCTGCATCGAGAATATGCCAAAAATGTTCTCGAGGATGATAAGAGAGGCAAAGTCGTCGTTTGCAATGGTCGGGTTTCCAGACGAGTCAATCGGATGCCAGAATGTCTGCGTCACACCCTCAAGACAAGCGGTACGTTTGTCTATTTTCGCAATAATCATAGTTAATACTCAGGTTGTGAATGAAGAATTTTTTATTTGCGGATTTTAGAAAAGTCCACGTTGCTCGAGCGGTCGAGGTGTGAGAAATTCGCGTCGTCGTTCGCTTCGGCGATCTCCTGAAAGGTCCTACGTCTCTCCAGTCCGGATGAACAACGACGAGAGTCTCAGAAGTCTGAGAGTTTCGCTTCACGATGTGTCGCGACTTTTGCTCAATGCCCAAACCGTCAACGTCCCCACGGTAAAGAAAAAAAACATTGAAAACTCAAAATATATTCGATAATTAACAACTTTTTTCTCATTAGATTGAATTTTCATCGAAAATGATCGCTTTTTACGAAAAAATATTGATCCGCAGTTACTGGACGGTTCGAGCTAAATGGAGCGCGGGCCTTCGAGAGTGTCGCCCGAACGACCCTCAGCGCCGGAGGAGAATTTGTCGCTAGAGTCGATTCCACAAGGCTCAATGGCGAAATCAGAAGCGAGTTCGGCTTCGAAAATAAAGAGAGAATGTTCGTCGGTACGAAAAGGTTCTGCGGATCCGTGGAGGGACCGAGCTGGTTATTGAACGATTCGAAAGCCGCATCGCGCTCGTCGTCGCCAAGGAGGGACCGAGATTGCGAGGAATATCGAAATTGGGAGAACAACGACGACACGCGTACGGACGTGAATTCGCGAATGTTCCTTACTCGATAACGTGGCAGTCGCTGCGACGACACGGAGGACTTTACACTCTTGTGACGAGAGGCGCCGCCGAAAAATTATAATTTCGGTATCAACGATCTCGTATTTTCGGTTATCGAAAGTCCCAAGGCAGTTTTTTTTCGAGTATGTTAATTTTGTTAATAATTCTGGGACTGTGCTATAGAGAAAAACACTCGCCTTCTGGTAGAATTTACATAGGATAAACTAAACGTCGTCTCTGCTTCATACTCGATTGCCTGACTTCCCAGGATTTTAATCGTTTTCCAGTGACGGCAGAGTAAGCGATGGAACGACGAATCTCATCAAGAATCTTTTGATCCTGCAAACCACTCGACGTTTAACAGCGGTCAAAGTCCTCGATTCGTTATCCTAGATAATATCGATGTTCAAAGTCCCTACTATGATTGGCGAGGAGAAACAAGTCGTTCCGGATTGGAGAATAAAAGAAGTGAGAAAAAGGTAGACAATGTAAAAACGAATACACGAACTAAACCTTTGTCTGATTTCTACAAACACGTGATACTGCAGAAAGTTTAGAAGAAGAAAACATAGAGAAAAAAAATCGTCACGCACGAGGAAATTTCGTGGTAAAATTATATAAGAATTTGGCTACGAGAATCTCACAGCAGGTTTACGAAAGTTTAGATTTTTCTGATTCCACGGCGAAATGATTCCTCAATCTTTTTTTTTACAGAAACATATACAACAAACGTTGGACCTGCAGCCAACTCCATAATTACAACGACCAAGGCTATACAGTCAGATTTCTGTACATCGCGTGGACGCGGAACCGCGACCGTTTACAGCAGCAGAATTGGAGCGTTTGAAGTACATCATACCACGAGGCACACTGAGACAACACTTAGAAAATCCGGCGGGACGTGAAACCTTTTCGCTTCCAGTCCGTGGTACACTGTTCGGGCGATCTATAGAAAACGACGACTGTCCTTTTTTCCCTGAGCTCTTCGGAGCCGTGGAGAATAAAATTTCAATAGTGCTTCGAAATCAACAAGCAACGAAGTCCAGAGTATACCAGCGATAAGTTTTATTGGCATTCGGAATTTTAAGGAAAGTTGACGAAAACGAATGGAAAATTGTAATCAGAATGAGCGAAGATTTACTACCATGAATGATGATTTTCTGACAAAATTAACTCAGAAAGAATTCAAAATTGCCATATTTCTAGATAAAAATCGAAAACGAAAGTTTTTAACGAAATTTTAAGGAAATTTGACGAAAAAAAGGGAAAATTGTAATTAGAAAAAAACAAAGATTAACCATTCGGAACTTCTGACAAAATTAATTTGATTAACTCGAAAAAAATTCAAAATTGCAATATTTTTAAAGATACGATTCGAAAACGAAAGTTTTTGACGTCATTTTAAGGAAAGATAACGAAAAAAAATGGAAAATTGTAGTTCGAATGAACAAACATTAACTACCATGAACTTTGGACAAAATTAACTCGTTTTGAAAACGAAATATTCTGAAAGTTGTAATGTTCCCCATGTTTCTTTGCAACTCCACGGTTTGGTCTGTAATTCTGTCGCGAAGGTACACCAGAATCCGACATTGTGAAAATTTATCGGAGGTGCTACTTATGTTATTTTTAATCCCTTGAAATATTAATTGTTGATCCCCCCGGGACGCACGAATGAGTGAAAAAAAAATCATAAATTGTACAATTCGTTAAAAAAATACTCCCTGAGTAATAAGAAATCGGCCACTTTCATAACAAAAAGAAACAATCTGTTTGAGAAAAGAGAATAAATATTATGGTTATGGAAAAATGTATATGTACTTCATGAACTTTCGGGAGATGGGTCTCGTTGCTTTTTCAGCTGAAGAAGATCAAAGCTGCTATACGGTTGTCACAGGAGCTGGCAGGAGCCAAGCGGCTGCTCCGAGATTTCACGTTTTATCGACGGATTGTTCAATTTTTTTAAATTGTTCGAATTTATGAAAACTTGTCATTTTATCGACACTAAAAATACGTTATTTGTCCATTGTCTGATATTTTCAAGCATCGCTGAAAATTTTATTCGTTGAGAATCGCAAAATACCTCAACTGAACAGAAATCTGAAAAAAAAATTGCTGATCTTCGAAATTTCTAAATTGTTGATATTGATTTTGAACCGCAATCGATCGTGAAAAGCTGGCAGTCGTCGTTGATATGATTCATTTGTTTGTGGACATTTTTTCGCAACGTCATAACGTAATATTCATTTTCCCAGTCGTTATTAGCATGAGTGCTGGATTCACGATCGAAAATCAAATTCGCCGTCTATTTCTTCACTATTAAAAAACTGAAATGTTGATATTTTTCGAGTTCGTGCAAAATAATAAATAACGCAAAAAAATAATTTTCAGTTGAAAAAAAAAACCATAAATCGGCTAAGGCCTTGCCTCGGTGAAGAAATTTTATGTTAAAAAAGCATTAACTTTTAAGATTTATTTATTAACACTTAATATTATACATAAAGTGGTATTTTTTTCCTCAATCACATATATTTAAAAATATCTATTGAATAATATTAAATTTATGAATTAAATGTTATTTTTTTTTTTAATGAATGTTTATACATTTCCAATGTGCTGCTTTCATCCCGTTTCTGGAAACAAACGAAATTTCTGTTATGATATTCTGAATACAAACACAATTAGCATGAATAAATAAAAGTGTGTCATTGTTTTTTGTTTTATACCTCGATTATTACTGTCTGCCCCGACCACGACGACCGCGACCATGACGACGAGCCCAGTCCTTTTCGGCCATTATTTGTGCAGCTCTCTCTTGGAGGCGGGCCAGCAGCTCGACCTGCTTATTCTCACGAACTCGCCAACCAGCTCGCACACCACGTTCTGAAATAAACAAAGTAAAAAAATCAAAAACACATTCAAATTCGATTTTTTTTTATTGAGGCTTTGTCGCCAATTCTACAATGCGTGGCTGGGCTGTATGCGAAATAGAGAACCTGGATTTTATTTCCAAGTAGAGTTTATGCGCCACATGCGATGTAGAAAACTTTGATTTTCTATATCGGACCTGGTGTAACTCTTCGAAGGAAAGATAATTGAGAATGACAGCCATCCGCAGGGTGCTGTGCCTGGTGTCAGACTCTCCGAAGGAAAAAAAATTGATGTCAGACTCTCCGAAGGAAAGAAAATTGAGGTTCTCCCTATCATATACAGCGCAGCTATCAAAATCAAGTTTACGCAGGATTGAAATAGGAAACTTCGAGGGCTTTATGACTTAATGACAACCATCCGCAGTGCGCTGTGGCTGGTGTCAGACTCTTCGGAAAGATTTGAAGTTTCCTATTTTTCAAACCCGGTGTATAAACTTTTCTACAATCCGCTGTACATGGTAGCAGGTACCGAGATACTTACGATTTTTCTTCCTGCCAGCAGGTGCCCCAGGTACCGTAGGAGCTGCAGGGGCTGCAGGGGCTGCAGGGGCCACAGGGGCTGCAGGTCCCTGAGGTACCGCAGGTGCCTCAGGTACCACAGGTGCCCAAGGTACCGCAGGGGCCTCAGGTATCGCAGGTGCATCCGGTGCCTCAAGTGCCGGGTGAGGGGCCACCGGCGGACCGTCGTTGCGCCCCATCGCCCTCCCAGTGACTTGCATTTCTTCGTTTGCCATATTTTTTTGAATCTGAAATGATAAATGAAATGATAAAGAGGAATGAGCACTGTATAATAAAGCAAACTTGGTGCTAGAATTTTCCTCAATCAACAGTTAGTATACATTACGAGCGCGTATACTTACATCTTTTGGCGCAATGAGTTTGGAATGTGACAAGGAATAGATCGTCTGCTTTTTGATTTTCTCCATTGTTGTCTATATAGCCGGTCGCTCTGGACCAGTGTTGCCATATCTTTCACGTTAACTGGTGAACGGGGATATTGACAGAAAACAAATTTTGTTCATTCGTTCATCAAGAGTAAAATAGTAAATAATGAAAACACTTTCAAACGAAAATGATTGAATATTAAAATAAAAACATACGAAAAAAAGTATTACTTACATTTTGCTTCGTCAGATTACAAAAATCCATTTCGCGCGGGACTTCATGGTGATTTTTTTTTCGTCACAAGATAGTTTATACATCTTCCACACGAATCCGGAATTTTCCGTTGACGGGAAGCTACTTAAACTTGACGCCCCAACTTTGACTTTCAATTACATAGTTTCATAGAAATTCTTGTTTTTATCAGTAATAGAATCTTTGTTTTGTTTCGAACCAAATAATTTTGCAATTATTTTGATATGATATGTACGAATTGTATAGCTATATTTGTTACATACAATAGGATATTTATATCACATTTAAATATCGAAAGTGTAATTACAACAATGAAAAAGCAAAGTCATATGTATCTCTCCGACATTCTCTACGGAAATGAGTTCTTCCCCTGTTGCTCGACTAACTTTTTTGTTGCGCGCTAGATGTTGGCACTGCTCTTTATAAGTTCTTTGTCACCACTAGATGGCAGCAGTAACAAGTGGAGGCGGGAAAAATCCTTGGCCGTGTTCGTCGAGTCTCTTCATTTTGATATGAACGAGTGCGCAGGTGCGTAACGATGCGCAACGGACAACTGCGCATCTGTGGCGACTCGGCTGCGTTTGTTGCGAGATCCTGCGTCGTCCCCGCGCTCCACATCCTTGTGCGCGGTGGCCCGTTGCGCATCATTATACACATGCGCACATTCGTTCATGTCAAAAAGATGAGACTCGACGAACACGACCCTTTATCCTTCACCTTAATTCTCTCCTCTAACGTTTGATGAAAAGTCATAATTTTTCTTCTTGTGCTATACACCTTTATTTCTCATTCGATTCATGGAAAAAAATTTCTTTTTGTGTAACCATCTCTTGTCACTAGTCTAGTTCTTTAGGGTTCGAAGTCATCCAAACAGTGTAGAACCAACCAGCTCGCGCATGCGTAGACGGAGTTGTCTATCTCGCTTTTTCCTGTCTACGCATGCGTGAGCGGGTCAGTTCCACACTGTTTGGATCACTCGAACCCTGAAAAACACGACTACTGTAGGTTCTTCTTCTTCTTTTCCTCTATGGCTACCACTTTTCCTAGGGAATGCGCCACGTTTCAGCATAGGTTAGTCACAATGACGCGCCTTTTTTTGTCCTGGCAAAAAGTTTGAATGTTATGATAACGTATATCTGGAAGTACGAAGTGCAAGACGTGTGAAATTTAAAGAAAACAGACATAAAAATTACAATTACAACTAAAGGTATACGTAGATCATCAATGTTGCTGTGTTCATGGCGCATGATACGCACCAGCCTTAAATCTCCTATTACAGTAGGTTGACTTTTTTTTATTTCGAAATTTGTCGGTCGCCACCTATCGCGAAAAGTTATTTCGTAGAAGTAATTCTCCATTATCTGTGCAATTCGGTTATTACAAAAATTCGACACGTCTTTTTCATCTCGAATATCTTTCGAGATGAGATCATTCCTGATTAATTTACATTATGAATCTGCATATATTCATGATAATTTAATGAATAATTGTTACTTGATATACAAGAACGAACGGAATTTTTCAGCTTCCCGTCGATATTCAGAATCCTATTACAATAGGTTGATTTTTTTTTATTTCGAAATTTGCCGGTCGCCACCTATCGCGAAAAGTTCGAACTAACATTTGATTTCACTATTTCTTAGAAGTTATTCTCCATTATCTGTGCAATTCGGTTATTGCGAAAATTCGACACGTCTTTTTCATCTCGAATATCTTTCGAGATGAGATCATTCCTGATTAATTTACATTATGAATCTGCATATAATCATGATAATTAAATTAAAATTGTTACTTGATATACAAGAACGAACGGAATTTTTCAGCTTCCCGTCGACATTCAGAATAAAATGGGAACGTTCGCCTATCGGGAAAAAACCGAACTGATACAGTAAAAGATTGTTCTTTATGGCGCCTTTTCTTTCGCCATGGAATTTTCAAAATATCTGTGACTCTGCAAGACTCTTGTTAATACCGAACAAAATTGCAAATCAACAAAGTATATTTAATGCGAGTATGTGAAAAAATGAGTGCAATTAAATGACAAACATTGTGATTAAGTGATTAAGTGTAAATATAACCCGATAATCGTCTGGTCTTCATCTTGATCGTCGCAGCAATACATAAAAACAATCGTTCATAATTCGTAAGTATAAATATTATCATCGATACTCATGGTTTTCAAATTACTTTCCCTAAGATAGAAAATATATATAATCGACTGCTCGAAGTCTTTCAGCGTGCATTTCCGAATGCTTCCTCTGCTCCGTTGAATGTCTGTCATCATTCGAAAAGAGATTATATATTCTTCTATGCGCAAAAATAAAAAAAAAATCAATTCGCAGAAAATCGCATTTTCTACGATTGTTTCTGTAATACCAACTAGATCAGCGGAAACCAATTTGCCCTTCTACTGCCAATCAGTTGAAAAAGGAAGTACCTGTCTCCAATAAATATTGTTCATATTCATTTATTTAAAAATCAAAACATCGAAAAGCATGCTCCGAATGCACATAAAATCTGTCAGTCGATAAGATTTAATTCCCCTGTGCTGCAAAGTACAGAGTGTATTTTCAAGTCTCATGTTAACATAAAATTGACTTGCATAACATCTCTACATTGGTTCGAAGAGATTCTATGCCTTTGCGCTATTTTATATAATGAGTTTTATTAACCGATCGCGAGAATATAGCTTGAACGGATAGACTGTTCTTTACAGTCGCATCTTATCCAGAGATTGTGGCTTGAAAGTATGCAGCATGCTCTACGGTCACATACTATCGAAAGATTAGGGTTTTGGAGCTTTACGCTGTCATTTTAAAATAAATTCTCTTCATCGGTGTAATGCAAAGAGGATTTGTGTTTATGACTGCGGTCGAACTTAATTTCTCCAAAAAATGGCACCCAATGAAAGAAAAAAACGTCTACGCTGGCATCTTGAAATAAATTCTCTCCATCGGTACGAAGCAAAGAGGATTTGTGTTTATGACTGCGGTCGAACTTAATTTCTCCACGAAATGGCACCCAACGAAAGAAAAAAACCTCTACGCTGGCATCTTGAAATAAATTCTCTTCATCGGTGCGAAGAGGATTTGTGTTTTTGGCTGCGGTCGAACTTGATTTTTTCACGAAATGGCACCCTATGAAAAAAACAACATAGACTACAAAAATTTACGGATTTCGGGCTTATAGAAGCTATAATAGATAGAAAATATTTCCAAGGGCAAAATCAGCATTGTAGTGCGATCAAAACAACAAGATAAATTCTACACTCCCAATTCATGTGAAAATGTTATTTTTCTCGAAGCTCATAGAAAATAGTCAAACATGATACTCCTGCGAGGAATTGAGATCATGACATGTGTCCACGCTTCCTTTGAACTAAACGAACCTTGTCGATGAAAGAACATTCGAGAAAGTACCATCGTTGCTCGGAGAGAAACGATTTTCGTTTGAAAATGAATGAAAAATCGTCGTTTTCAAGCAAAAATCATGGTCATGGGCCAAAAATCATATCTCGGCGAGGGATTGAGATATTGGCTTGAATTTCGGCTCAAAATTGGCTCCGCAGAGTCTATCAGCAGGAAAAAAAATCGCCATTTTATTCTCATGGAGCCAAGTTCAAAAATTCGTGGCTACAAGTGATGACAAAACTTTGCTTTTTTCCCAGCTCGAGGTCAAAAATCAGAAATTGAATTCTCGCGGTAAATTGTGACTTTGGCACGTGTTTCCTCATTGTTTCAGCGTATCGAACCAAGTGGCTGCAAAAAAAAATCATAATTTCCACCATTTTTACTCGGAAAAGAGCGATTTTTGTTTGAAAATGGTCGAAAAATCGTCATTTTCAAGCAAAAATCATGGAAATGAGTAAAAAATCATATCTCAATTAAAAATTGCGATAGAGACATGATTCTGGGCTTAAATTGAGCTCCACAGAGTCTAGTTGCAGGGAAAAAATCAGCGATTTATTCTCATGGAGCCAAGAAGAAAAATTTTTGGCGACAACTTCGTGCCAAAATATTGATTTTTTCCAACTCCTGGTCAAAATTCGAAAATTGAATCCTCGCGATGAATTGAGACTTTGGCTCGTGTTTCCTCTTTGTTCCAGCGTATCAAACCGAGTGGCTGGAAAAAAAATCATAATTTTACTATTTTCGCTCGGAGAAGAGCGATTTTCGTTTGAAAATTGACGAAAAATCGTCATTTTCAAGCAAAAATCATGGAAATGAGTAAAAAATCACATCTCGATAAAAAATTGAGATAGAGACATGATTCCGGGCTTAATTTGAGCTCCACATAGTCTAGTTGCAGGGAAAAAATCCACATTTTATTCTCATGCAGCCAAGAAGAAAAATTCTGCGCTACAACTTGGTGCAAAAATATTGATTTTTCCCAACTCGTCGTCAAAAATCGAAAATTGAATTCTCGCAATAAATTGAGACTTTGGCTCGTGTTTCCTCTTTGTTTCAGCGTATCAAACCGAGTGGCTGGAAAAAAAACCATAATTCTACCATTTTCGCTCGACAACTTCGTGCTAAGATATTGATTTTTTCCAAGCTCGAGGTCGAAAATCGACAATTGCATTCTGGCGAGAAATTGAGACATTGGCACGTATTTCCTCTTCGTTTCAGCGTATCAAACCGAGTGGCTGAAAAAAAAAACATAACTTCCACCATTTTTCCTCGAAGAAGAGCGATTTTCGTTTGAAAATTGTCGAAAAATCGTCATTTTCGAGCAAAAATCATAGTAATGGGCGAAAAATCATTTCTCAGTGAAAAATTGAGATAGAGGCATGATTCTGGGCTTGAATTGAGCTCCATTGAGTCTGGTTGCAGGGAAAAAATCCACCTTCCATTCTCATGAAGCCAAGAAGAAAAAATCTACGTTACAACTTCATGCTAAAATATATTGACTTTTTCCCACTCGAGGTCAAAAATCGAAAATTGAATTCTCGCGACAATCTTAGACTTTGGCACGTATTTCCTCTTCGTTTCAGCGTATCAAACCGAGTAGCTGAAAAAAAAATCATAATTTCCACCATTTTTACTCGGAGAAGAGCGATTTTTGTTTGAAAATTGTCGAAAAATCGTCATTTTCGAGCAAAAATCATAGTAATGGGCGAAAAATCATATCTCAGTGAAAAATTGAGATAGAGACATGATTCTGGGTTTGAATTGAGCTCCACAGAGTCTAGTTGCAGGGGAAAAATCAGCAATCTATTCCCATGGAGCCAAGAAGAAAAATTTTTCTCTACAATTTCAACTTGTGGTCAAAAATCGAAAATTGAATTCTCGCGATAAATTGAGACTCCGGCACGTGTTTGCTCTTCGTTCTAACATATCAAACTGTGTGGCTGGAAAAAAAAATCATAATTTATACCATTTTAACACGGAGAAGAGCGATTTTTGCTCAAAAAATTGATGAAAAATCGTCATTTTCAAGATAAAATCATAGCAGTGGGCCAAAAATCATCTCTCGGCGAGGAATTAATATAACGGCATGTTCCCGGGCTCAAAATTACGGTCAGAATGTATATATATTTTCAGGAAAAAAATCAGCATCGCCCTGCCATCATCCCAAGACAAAAAATTATCCGCTTCCGATTTAGAAATATAGCTTGGTTTTACCGCAACTTATGTTAAAAGTCGAAAATTGCTATCGAGCGAAAAATGAAGACGATGGCAACGTTCGTTCGAGCTAAACAAACCATGTCGACATATAAAACTTCCGGAATTTACCATCCTTGCTCGGAGAGGATCGATGTCGTTTGTTAAATTACGAAAAATCGTAATTTTCCGATTCCTTTCCAATGAAATTCGTCGGAAACCGTCAAAAATCACATTCCTGCATTCGATCGACATTGGCATAAAAAGTCAGGGCTCCAATGACGTCCCGCAAAGTCTTGCAAAATTCCAGGACAAAAACTCTAAAGCATTCTTTAGACCAGTTTTCAGGGCAGACTATGGAGCAGTTTTTAGAGCTCGCAAGTTCCGTCGGCAACCCATATTTCAGAAAATCCCATTTCTTATTTCTATCTTTCCTCATACTTATTAACTATTCTTATTTCTATCTTTCCTCATGCTTATTAACTTTAAAACGCAATGCAATATTCCTTTGGTCAGATTAATTGTCCTTCTTCCATTCGAATTTATTTAACAAAATAATATAAGAAAAAAAAGTCTTCTCTTAAAATGTTGACAATCTTTATTCGAAGATCTTTCATTAATAAATTAATGCCATTTCTTAGTTATATATTTTTTGTTTCATATCAGTCATGATTCATTTTTTCTTTCGAAATATCAGCCATGAAAAAAATGTTGTTTATAGCGAACGTGAGCAAATTCCTGATATAAACAATTGATCCTTTATACTCACACGTTTCAATTGAAAATCAATGGAGTTTTGCTTTTATCGCCTTTTTTCAATCTTTATATACAACATTTCGAAAGAAATATCAGTCCTAAGGAATCATCAGAAATATTTATATACATAATTTTGAAAAAAAAACCTAGCCAAAAATCCCCTCCCGGGGAAAAAAGCTTGGACAAGTACATTTGTTGGTGATCCCCATTTCCATTTGTTTTCACAGAAAAATCTAATCCCCCCTTGAAAGAAATTGGAAACGCCAACAAAATAAAGAATTTGAGAAAACCCAAAAAAAAAAAAATATTCAAGAAGATTGAGAAAAATGCAAGAAATGCGAGAATGGTAAAAAAAAATTAATGGTATTCGCTCAGCATAAAAAATTCTGATATCTATAAAAGGACAAGTATTCCCTGTCTGAAAATCATGTTGATGTTCGGAAATCCATTAACGAGAAAAAAGAAAATCTTCCAAAAAGACACGTCTCAAAAAAAGGAACCCCTAAATACAAAATGGCGGATCGACAAAAAAACTTCATAAAAAAATACAAAACTAAAGTTTGCCATCATATGTTGAGCGTATGCGCACAGAGTACTTGGCCGGCCCGAAATTTTGAATTAAAGTGCTCAGCTTGGTTAATCTTGGCATAACGTAATTATTTGGTTTGAATTTGTACTAATTCATTTGAATATATAACGTTCAGTGACATTTGTGTAATGCTTATCATTTTTCTCATGAATACAACCGAGTTGTTCTACCTATCTATAAATAGCGGAAGCTAATACAAAAAATTTGGGGCCGGCCAAATACTCTGTGCGCATACGCTCAACATATGATGGCAAACTTTAGTTTTGTATTTTTTTATGAAGTTTTTCTGTCGATCTGCCATTTTGTATTTAGGGGTTCCTTTTTTTGAGACGTGTCTTTTTGGAAGATTTTCTTTTTTCTCGTTAATGGATTTCCGAACATCAACATGATTTTCAGACAGGGAATACTTGTCCTTTTATAGATATCAGAATATTTTATGCTGAGCGAATACCATTAATTTTTTTCTACCATTCTCGCATTTCTTGCATTTTTCTCAATCTTCTTGAATATTTTTTTTTTTTTTTGGGTTTTCTCAAATTCTTTATTTTGTTGGCGTTTCCAATTTCTTTCAAGGGGGGATTAGATTTTTCTGTGAAAACAAATGGAAATGGGGATCACCAACAAATGTACTTGTCCAAGCTTTTTTCCCCGGGAGGGGATTTTTGGCTAGGATATCACTTTTTTTTTCTGATTGAAAGTCTCCAAATTTTTCAGTCCGGTGGGAACAATTTGTTGATTTTCCCCTAGAAGTGTACTCTGTGGAGCTCATTTTAAGCCAAGAATCATGTCTCTATCTCAATTTTTCACCGATACATGATTTTGGCCCATTTCCATGATTTTTGCTCGAAAATGACGATTTTCCATAAATTTTCAAACGAAAATCGCTCTTCTCCGAGCAACGACGGTAAAATCATGTTTTTCTCCACATGGTTTGTCAAGCTGGAAGAAAACGTCAACGCACGCCATAATCTTAATTTTTCTTGGGAATTGTATTTTTGCATTTTCACTATCAGCTTAGAAAAAAACGACATTTTTACATGACTTTTGGGAGCGAAGATTTTATTTAGTTGGGTTTATGGGAATAAATCGCTGATTTTTTCCCCAAAAATATACTCTGTGGAGCTCAATTTAAGCCCAGAATTATATCTACTCAATTAAATAACTTTGCAAAAGTAAAAAAAAAGAACGCCAAGTATTAAAAATAAATTGAAATCATTTTTTCTAAGCCAAGAAAAATAAACCGGCGACGACAAAAACTTAGGGTGCATGGTTAGGACAATAAGCATTATAACAGGCATAGGATTATGTCTATGTTTTAAATTTTCCCGGGCTTATTCTCTTAACCAAGCACCCCAAGTTTTTGTCGTCGCCGGTTTATTTTTCTTGGCTTAGAAAAAATGATTTCAATTTATTTTTAATACTTGGCGTTCTTTTTTTTTACTTTTGCAAAGTTATTTAATTGAGATTTCATTTCTTTTTGGCAGTTGATTTTTTTTTTTTTAATATAACGAAATAATAACGAAAATAATAACGAAATAAATGAATAAATATAATGTGTGGGTGGGTGTGAGGCTGTGCAAATCAATGTGATTATTCCAAAATAGTGATTCCGTCCTCGGGGGGGCTCCGCCCCCTCGACCCCCGTTGCGGGGGGCTCTGCCCCCCAACCCCCCCGCGCGGGTGCTCTGGCTCCGCCCCCGCGCGGGGGTTGCGCCCCCTCGACCCCCATTGCCCCCGCTTCGCTTGCCTGATGGCCGAAATAGGTGACCCGGATTACCCCTCATTCGCGATAACGTTGGAATAGACATATATATATTTTGTGACGTCACTGTGGAATAATTTTTCGATAATGAAAACGGGCTCGGTAAAACACTGATGTCACGGTTTCAGGGACTTCTCAAGGTCACAGGTAAAAAATTCATGGACCATTGGATGCACCACCCACGACATATATATATAAACTGCCATTACATTTTTTATAAACCGACGCGTTTTTTAATGACAACCACTTTAAGTTTGAACGTAACGGAAAAACGCCCAATCTTGAGTATATAGACACGCGGTGCAACTTGCCTTGTCGATTCGAACTTTTCTTTTTAATACTTGGCGTCAAGACGCTACCGCGTCTCTAAATATCTCGATTTTCCACCGAGATATGAATTTTTGACCATTACCACGATTTTCGCTTGAAAATGACGATTTTTCATCAATTTTCAAACGAAAATCGCTCTTCTCCCAGTGAAAATAGTATAAATTTTGATTTTTTTCCAAGCCACATAATTTGTTGAGCTGAAAGAAAACGTGAACGCATGCCATAATCTTGAATTTGTTCGAGAATGGTATTTCTGACTTTTCACCATCAGCTTACAAAAAAACGACATATTTACATGACTTAGGAGCGAAGAATTTATTTGTTTGGCTTCATGAACATAAAATGCTAATTTTTTCCCTAGAAGTATACTCTGTGGACCTTAATTCAAGCCCAGAATTATGTCCCTATCTCAATTTTTCATCGAGATATGATTTTTTGCCCATTACTATGATTTTAGCTTGAAAATGACGATTTTTCGACAATTTTCAAACGGAAATCGCTCTTCTCCGAGTAAAAATCGTATAATTTATGATTTTTTTCCAGCCACTCGGTTTGATACACTGAAACAAAGAGGGAATACGTGCCAAAGTCTCAATTTATCGCGAGAATTAAATTTTCGACTTTTGCCCACGAGTTAGAAAAATCAATATTTGAACATGAAGTTGTAGCGAAGAAGTTTATTTCTCGGCTTCATGAGAATAGAATGCTGATTTTTTCCCAGCAACTAGACTCTGTGGAGCTCAATTCAAGCCCAAAATTATGTCTCTATCTCAATTTTTCATCGAGATATGATTTTTTGCCCATTACCATGATTTTTGCTTGAAAAGGACGATTTTTCGACAATTTTCAAACGAAAATCGCGCTTCTCCGAGTAAAAATCGTATAATTTATGATTTTTTTCCCAGCCACTCGATTTGATACGCTGAAACAAAGAGAGAATACGTGCCAAAGTCTCAATTTATCGCAAGAATTAAATTTTCGACTTTTGACTACGAGTTGGAAAAAATCAATATTTTAGCATGAAGTTGTCGCCAAGAATTTATCTTCTTGTCTCCATGAGAAAAAAATGCTAAAAATGCTGTAATATGCCAGCTCAAAATTCCGAATTTGTGAGGTTATGACGATCTGTCAAAGCTGTATCTCAGCATTTGTTCAGACTCGGTATCGAAAAACCAGCAACACATTCTTCTCGCATAACCTTGCATCCTCAAGAAGATAAACGGTTAGCCAACGTTCGTTGTTTGACAAGGAACAATTGTAACAGTTATTTTCTCGAAAATATCAAGGGCGGAAAAGAAAAATATGAACTTATTTCAGCTATCTCTCTCTTTCACACTCACGAAAAAATGGCCCTTCGAAATATCAGCTGACATTTTTCGCTCGCTCGTCTGCACTGTCGTGTGCACACGACGGATCCATTGGAATCATCGCAGCCTCGACCAATCAGGAATTTCGCAACCCGGGATTGGCTAAGATGGGCGCACAGACCCCTTTGAATGTGTTGTCGGGCAGCCATATACAGACACGTCAAATCCTTCGATGTAGCGTGGTTCTGACGCAGGCTGAGATAGGACTAAGCCCGTGCAAAGTTTTTTCTCAGCAATTACTTAATCAATCGTATCGAATTTGGGCTCTATCGGAAGGGTATCGCGTAATTAGTCTCCATGTCAATTTTCAGGTCGCTAGACGACTCCTGGGCTTTACAGTTAGCTGAAATGTCATCGAAATTTTTTTTCCCACCACCGCGAATCGTTTTACTACGAGAAAGTATAAACTCGGCGAGCGCTCGGGACAAGCAGACGACGCACAGCTGTTTTCAAATGTACTTGTCCCGAGACTCTGTCGAGTCTCTTGATATCGGTCTTAAGAAATTATAAGAATACGTTTCGTTTACAAATCCTCCAAAATTGATTTTTTTTATGTTAACTTCGATTCCATTTACTTGAATATGCGCTTTGAACCTTTTTTACGCTTTTCCTCAATTCAAGATTGCTCTTCAGTTTTTATCACATCAGTTGCTGTCAAAATAATGTATCCCATGAATGTCTTAGAGTTCAATTCTTTTAAGTTCCATCTCGTCCATTCATTGGTTCAATATTGAAAAAATGGGGACATGCCATTCTTTTTCATTAACCATGAGTTTTTAGATGAATGTCCTATAATAACCTCGTTCTGCTTCGCGGAAATTGCCAAACTTTGTTTTGGCAATTTCTAATTTGCTTCATTCCTTTCTGCGCAGGTTTTCCGGGTTCCTGATTCAATCACGGAGGGACCTTCTTCTTCTTCTTTCTTCAACTTCTTCTTCTTCTTTCTTCAAAACTCTTCTCTTTTTTCTTTCCTCTAACATTTTTCTTATAACAGCTGCTCCGTGCGCTCATAAAAAGCTGCTTCGTGCGCTCAAAAAAGCTGCTCCGTGCGCTTAAAACAAGCTGCTTCGTGCGCTCAAAAAAAGCTGCTTCGTGCGCTTAAAACAAGCTGCTTCGTGCGCTGAAAAAAGCTGCTACGTACGCTGTACCGAAAGCCGCTATCTGCTCTCCATCAAAAGGTGCTACGTGCGCTATAGTTAATTCATTTTTCACTACAAAGATGGCTACGTGCAAATTAAGTTCGGAAGATCGAAACATTATTGCTAAAGGTGAGTGGCTTACTGGAGATCACATCGACACTTTTGGTCGGCTCTTGGCAGAGCATTCGGAATCTGAATTTGTGATGCAAGAAACATGGAAGGTTCAATTACCTCATAATATCACAACAGAGACAGCTGATCGTAAGTTCATTCAAATATTGCATCGTTCGGAAGGAATCAACAATAGAGGGGGCCATTGGGTGTGTGCTTATTACGACACCCACTCTCTTTTCATATTTGATTCTCTCAACTTAAAAAAGCTGCATCCACACCCCAAGTTGTATCTACAACGTTTGTTTCCGACATACCTGTTCGATCAGCGTCCTGTCAAATTCCCCGTCGTGACGAATCAACCGAATTCGAGTGACTGCGGCGAATTTGCTATTGCTTTTGCAGTATCACTTTTTTCGGTATAAAACCGGAAGCAATACAGTATGATGTGAAAAATATGCGCCAACATTTGTTGGAAATTTTTGACACGGGGATAATTACTCATTTCCCACGGATAGTTAAGGAAGCGGATTCTTTAAAAATCTGCTCATTACAGCAGTTAAAACGTCGAAGAGATAAAATGTTAAGAAACAGATTTGTGCGGCAAAGCAACCAACGGGATCGAGACTTGATCCCAGCCAAATCCCATAATTGTGTGATCCGAACCCCAATGAAACTAGAGAACACTGTTGTAAGCGAAAACCACCTTCCCCGCAAACGGGATATTTCGCATGTGGACAATAATTGCACATTATCTACATTGTGCAATATACAGGAGAAAATAGTTTCCCCTAATCACGGTTTATTGGTTTCTGGTATACCCGAACTGCAACTGCCAGCAAATTCAAAGAATTCAAAACTTCTGATCGTGGCCCAATTTCAAGAAACATGCCCGAACGAGGGGCAATGTATCCCGCCCAAACACGTGACCTTTGCTGAGACCAATGACGTTATTCCGTATGATGAAATTGAACAAGACAAGTCCTTAACCGCTCTTGAAAATAAAGAAATTATCCCGTATGATGAAATTAAACAAGAAAAGTCCTTAATCGCTCTTGAAAATAAAGAAATCCAAGAGTCCTTTCATAAAACGGGAGGTAAAAAACGTTGCATCATCACAGTCAAGAAAAACACAGCTCTTCCATTGACCAACGATTCTAGCGAGAGGAAAAAGCATAACAATTCATATGCGATCGATGCTGCGGTTCGCAACTCTGAAGAACTTTCAACATATTGCATCAATAACAGAATTCCTCTCAAATTTAACCAGAACGACGTTGACAATGATGGTAAAAAGAGTAAAAATATAATTCCCATTAAAAACAACATTATCAAAAAAGGTTTTCCGTTGGCTCAATGCAGGAAACGGAAAATTTCTATTTCTGACGATACGGCATTTAACAGTTGTCCAAAACGCTTAAAACTTATAGCTCGAACTATTGTCCATTCGTATGCAAATAAGAAGGATACGGAAAAATCCCGGGAGCTTGGTAATATTAAGCTTAAGATACAGAAAGCTAAATCATTATTCAGTAAATATAACCGGATTCGTGAAAGAAATGATAGCGTAAAAATGACTAATACTAAAGGAGAGTACGTAAGAAAATTGCTAAAAAGATTGCGTCTACATTCGGTTGGTGAATCTATCTTTGAAGCCGAGCGAATAATTAAATGGTGTTTAACCTTAAGAGGTAAAAAAATTTTTGCACTCAGAAAAGCGTTGCAAAGTTTAAAACAGAAAGCTGACCTCTGTTCAACACTCGAAGCTGCCGTATCGGATTACGATAAAAATAGTCGAATAGTTGCTTTATGCGGATCTGTCAGGAAACACACAGCTTCATCCGAACCGTATTATAAAGAAACCGCTTACGTGCGTTATTCAACCATCACAGAGCCTATCGTAATAAATCTCGAAGGAAAGGCAACAAACGTCATGCCACTAATTGCGGCAAAAAAAGTTCACAGTCGAAAGAAGGTATGGGATTGTTCCGAGCATTGCAGAATTCCAGACGATACGGTTTTAAATAAGTTTAAAAAGTTCATCATTATCATGCGCAATATCTCCATGTGCAGGTTAAAAATAGTGTTGCCTAAAATTCAAAAATGTACGGTCAATCAACCTAAAAGTAGGCTGGGCCACAGCCAAGCATGCTATATCCAGCCTCTCCTATGCGAATCATTGTTACTGTCTTTAGAATTTCTGGCACCGCATTTCCCGCAAGTCAGATTGCTGAAAGATTATTTTATCGGTTATCAGCGTTGCTTCAATACGTTATGAAGATTGATTGTGCTTCAAATACGACCGACGTAGAAAAATTGCAACAATTTGCAATCGAAGCGAAGGAAAATGCGACTCATTTCCAAAGTAGTGATGAGATACTATTAGACGAGGATGCTATACTTCGCAAATATAAGCACGCCTTTCAAGCGTTTCATAAAAAAGCTTCGAATCTGCCACGTTTCCCATGCCTGTCGTGTCAAAAGCTGTGGCGCTTGACAGACGTCAGGAAACTTGATAATATTCGTGTCTTACCGACTGCACAGATTTGGAATGATTTGAAACTCTTCATTGAAAAAAATAAAGATTGTGATTCGGATTACATCTGCCAGTATTGTTTAACTAAATTCCGCTCTGAAATCTACCTCCGACGTGTATTCTCAATAATTTACACGTATGTGCAGTGCCTACTCCTCTTAAAGACTTGAATGAATATGAAAAAAATTTGATTCAAAGAGCTAGGGCTTTTCAAACAGTAGTGAGAATGGGTACAGTTCAAAAAAAAATATGCCTTTCCGAAATATGTACAGTAAAGCTCAGGGGCGAGCTTTGCACTTACCTCTACCTCTTGAAAAAACATTGGAAAAAATTTGCCCCTCGACAAGTCCAATAAACTTGGATCATGAATCAAGAGACGCGGTAGCGGCTCGACGCCAAGTATTAAAAGAAAGCTACCGCACTCTTATATACGCGAATATACCGGAAGTGATGACGTCACAGCGCCTTTAAATCGATCTCACAGATAAACGGCTGGACCAAACAATGTCAATTTTTCTATTGAATTTTTTCGATTTTTCTCTTCCGATTGGTCTTTGTTGCAACAAAATCGACTCGGTCCATTCTGAGAACGATGATGTTGGTGAAAAATTTTTGAGAATTTGTCTCAAAAGGGGACATTTGTCCCGCTGTGACGTCATCGCGTTTCGTCGTTCGTTTTTCAATTTCAATTATTTAAATTCGAATTTAACAAATAATGAGATATCTTAGTAATATAAAAATAAATAAATAAAGTAATGATTTTTTTCATACAGTCTATATATATATATATATATATATATATATATATATATATGTTTGTTTTTTGGCCACTTCCATGACACATTTTTTTTTTTAAATTAAAATGTCTATTAACCTCTGAAAGGAGCTGGGTTAAGGCGATTTTCAAAAATTCTCAATATTCACCAAGATATTGCGAAAATAATGTATAATGGATACTTTGATAACTCTTGTAGTATATATTGAGGTCACAATGATGACACTATATATCACGAAAATTGTCATCATTGTTACCACATTGTTTGAAATACTTGTCTGTACATTTCGAGTACTTTATTTGGTCACTATGGTGACTATATATAATTTATATCGTGTCACGAAACTGACCAGATAATATATATGAAAAATTTCAAACTGAACGAAATTGTTTATTCAGATTCCCTACATTATCTGGTCATTTTGACGACTCTATATAAGCAACCATAGATTGAGATATCGAATTGAATTGACTTGGAAAAAAAGTGAAGTTAACTTTCAACTTCTAGGGATTTTTGTTGGTTTAACGTTTATAACGGTCGTGTTCTCGTAACATTGTCGAGGTATTCCCTCCATTTTTCATGCGGTGCCATTGTGTTTCGACATTAGACCAGTGTTTCGAATTATTTATCCAAAAGAATAATAGTTTTATTTCATCTTATTCACTGAAACCATTGAATTAAATGTTTAATCAACTTTTGATTCCGTTGAATTTATGTTTTTTCTCGCACAATGTCATTCCACATTTATTGCAGTCCTTCTTATTTTGGAAATACATGAATGTCAACTTTTATGTCTATTCCAAAAAAGAATAAAAAGTGTAACAATTATGAAGTGACATCATTCAAAAAAGAATTCGGATTCAACTTTTGTCGAAACTTTTGTTTTGATACCTCGATGGTCATCAAACTAACCGTAACATATTCCCTTATGTTATCAAAATAAACGAACAATATCCTGATGACATTTCATTCACCGATACCAATTAATCCACTGATCAATCAACTTTTGATTTGCGTAAGATTAATTGAATTCGAATTATTTTCTGTATAATATCACTCCTTTATTTTTACAGTCCTATTCTATTCGAGAGTACGAATATGCATGCGATCATGATCCCGAATTACGATAGATCGAATGGGAAGTACACTTTGTTTATTTGCTGTCGAATATAACTTGACGTTTATGTATTTTCGAAAAGAAAGACTGACATAATTATGGAGAGACGTTATCCAGGAAAGAATTCGAATTTAACTTCGTCAAGTGAATCAAAAGTTGATGTATTATTGAATTGATTGATTTTGGGACATAAAATATTCAAGTATTATAATTTGGTCAGTTCGATGACAAAATTACAAAATGGATAGTTTGATAGCTCCATGGTCATCGAACTAGCCATAATGCATTTTCATATGTCATCGAAATCAACGACTAATGCTGATGGAATTTCATTCACCGACACCAATTAATCCACCAATGGTCAATCAACTCTTGATTCACGTAAGATTAGTTTAATTCGAATTATTTCTCGTATAATATCATTTCGTTATTTTTACAGTCTTATTCAATTCGGGAGTACGAATATGCATTCAATTATGATCCCGACATAGAATAGGTCGAATGGGAAGTACACTTTGTTTATTTGCTGTTGGATGTAACTAGACGTTTATGTATTTTCAGAAAGACAGACTGCCATACTTTCGAGGAGACGTTATCTACGAAAGAATTCGAATTTTACTTTGTCAGGTCAATAAAAAGTTAATTTATTATTAAATTAATTGATTTTGAGGCATAAAATATTCAAGTATTATAATTTGGTCAGTTTGATGACAAACATACACAGTGGATAGTTTGATAGCTCAATAGTCATCAAACTAACCATAATGTATTTTCATATGTCATCAAAATGAACGAATAATAGTTTGACGGCATTTCATTCACCGATACCAGTTAATCCGATGTTCAATCAACTTTTGATTGATGTAAGATTAGTTGAATTCGAATTCTTTCTCGTATAATATCACTTTATTATTTTCACAGTCTCATACTATTCGGGAGAACGAATATGCATACGATTATGATCCCGAAATAGAATAGGTCGAATGGACAATACACTTCGTTTATTTTGCGTCGACTGAAACGTGACGTTCATGTATTTTCAAAAAAAGAGACTGACATAACTATGAGGAGACGTTATCCAAGAAATAATTCGAATTTGACTTCGTCAAGTGAATCAAAAGTTAATTTATTATTGAATTGATTTTGGGTTGGTTTGGGTTTGTTTGGGTTTATTTGGGTATTTTCATGTATTTTCAGAAAAAAAGACTGACATAACTATGAGGAGACATTATCCAAGAAATAATTCGAATTTGACTTCGTCAAGTGAATCAAAAGTTAATTTATTATTGAATTAATTGATTTTGGGACATAAAATATTCAAGTATTATAATTTGGTCAGTTCGATGACAAAATTACAAAATGGATAGTTTGATAGCTCCACGGTCATCGAACTAACCATAATGTATTTTCATATGTCATCGAAATCAACGACTAATGCTTAATGGAATTTCATTCACCGACACCAATTAATCCACCAATGGTCAATCAACTTTTGATTCACGTAAGATTAGTTTAATTCGAATTATTTCTCGTATAATATCATTTCGTTATTTTTACAGTTTTATTCGATTCGGGAGTACAAATATGCATTCAATTATGATCCCGACATAGAATAGGTCGAATGGGAAGTGCACTTTGTTTATTTGCTGTTGGATGTAACTAGACGTTTATGTATTATCAAAAAGACAGACTGCCATACTTTCGAGGAGACGTTATCTACGAAAGAATTCGAATTTTACTTTGTCAGGTCGATAAAAAGCTAATTTATTATTAAATTAATCGATTTTGAGGCATAAAATATTCAAGTATTATAATTTGGTCAGTTTGATGACAAAAATACACAGTGGATAGTTTGATGGCTCAATGGTCATCAAACTAACCATAATGTATTTTCATGTGTCATCAAAATCAACGAATAATAGTTTGACGGCCTTTCATTCACCGATACCAATTAATCCGATGTTCAATCAACTTTTGATTCATGTAAGATTAGTTGAATTCGAATTCTGTCTCGTATAATATCACTTTATTATTTTTACAGTCGTATACTATTCGGGAGAACGAATATGCATACGATTACGATCCCGAAATAGAATAGGTCGAATGGACAATACACTTCATTTATTTTCCGTCGACTGAAATTTGACGTTCATGTATTTTCAAAAAAAGAGACTGACATAACTATGGAGAGACGTTATCCAGGAAAGAATTCGAATTCGAATCAAAAGTTGATTTATTATTGAATTAATTGATTTTGGGGCATAAAATATTCAAGTTTCATGATTTGGTCAGTTCGATGACAAAAATACAAAATGGATAGTTTGATAGCTTCATGGTCATCGAACTAACCATAATGTATTTTCATGTGTCATCAAAATCAACGACTAATGCTTGATGGAATTTCATTCACCGACACCAATTAATCCAATGGTCAATCAACTTTCGATTCACATAAAATTAGTTGAATTCGAATTATTTCCCGAATGATATCACTCCATTATTTTTACAGTTTTATTTGATTCGACAGTACGAAAATGCATACGATTATGATCCCGACATAGAATAGGTCGAATGGAAAATACACTTTCTTTATTTTCCGTTGGCTGGACCTTGACGTTTATGTGTTTTCAAAAAAAAAAGACTGCCATAGTTGTGGAGAGACGTTATCTAGGAAAGGATTTGAATTTAACTTTGTCAAGTCAATCAACAGTTAATTTTATAATTAATTAATTGATTTTGGGGCATAAAATATTCGAGTATTATAATTTGGCCAATTCGATGACAAAAATACGAAGTCGATAGTTTGATATCTCGATGATCATCAAACTAACCATAATGTATTTTCTTATGTCATTAAACTTGACGAAGAATCGTTTAATAACATTTCATTCACAGATGACATTTACTCAACTTTTGATTCTCGTAAGAATAGTTGAATTCGAATTGTTTCCCGTATAATGTCACTTCATAATTATTACATTTTCATTATTTTCGTCATTGATGTATTTCATTTGTCAAAATCATAGAACTCAATAGTTAATCAACTTATGACAATAGTTGAATTTCGATTATTTCCTCTATAATGTCACTCCATAATATTACAGTACTATGCTTCTTGGGAATACATGAACGACGAAGGTTGATCCAACAGAAAATGAACACAATGTTGCTCCCGTTCGACCTATCGTGTTTTTGCATTACGATCGTAGGAATACCGAATTAAAAAGATTTTATATTGTATGGTTACTTCGGTAACCATTTTACGTATTTTATGTAACGTTGACCAGTTCAATCAGAAAACCCATCTAATGTGAAATAATGTTCATATACCGATTAGCAAAAAAAGTGTACGTACTTGTTAATTTGTCAGAGAACAACACTCAATGCTTAATGAAAGAAAAATTCGTTATTTTCCAAGTGAATCATGCGAAGATAGTCATTCAACGGCGATTCCTTAAATATTATAATTCTCGGATTAGTCAATTTTTTAATTGGTTGAATGATTCATTGGATGAAAAATTAATGATAAGTCACGAAAACATCCAAAGGTTATAAGGTGGCCAATTTGATAGCACCTCCAAAGTGTACATTGGTTACTACTATTGTCATCGAAATATCCTCTTAAGCTTTGTTGGATATTTTGATGACGGTTATCAAAGTGTCCATGGAACATAGACGGTGATCTTCCGTGACTCTTCAAAAAAATTCATATATATACTCGATTTTCATTTCGATGACAGTCATGGAAAAGCACAGTTGGAATGAAAGTTTAACGATGACCGTCATGGAAGTGACCAAAGGTCACGGAAAATGCCAATTCATATAAAAGAATGTCACTGAAGTAATCAAATCACAAACATATATATATATATATATATATATATATATATATATATATATATATATATATATATATAGACTGTATGAAAAAAATCATTACTTTATTTATTTATTTTTATATTACTAAGATATCTCATTATTTGTTAAATTCGAATTTAAATAATTGAAATTGAAAAACGAACGACGAAACGCGATGACGTCACAGCGGGACAAATGTCCCCTTTTGAGACAAATTCTCAAAAATTTTTCACCAACATCATCGTTCTCAGAATGGACCGAGTCGATTTTGTTGCAACAAAGACCAATCGGAAGAGAAAAATCGAAAAAGATTCAATAGAAAAATTGACATTGTTTGGTCCAGCCGTTTATCTGTGAGATCGATTTAAAGGCGCTGTGACGTCATCACTTCCGGTATATTCGCGTATATAAGAGTGCGGTAGCTTTCTTTTAATACTTGGCGTCGAGCCGCTACCGCGTCTCTTGATTACTGTATAATTATAATTATATTATATAATTATAATTATATAAGTATAATTATAATTATAATAATAATTATAATATAATTATAATTACGCGTGAGGGAGTTGCTATTATCAATTAAATTATTTTCTCCTTTTTCATTACTTCAATTATTTTCGAAGTCTTTTTTTTATGTTTTTAAAACTTTTTTTGGCAACTTTTTTTTCTCCTTCAATTTTTTGTAAGATTCACTTCAATTCGTCTTCACATTTATTTATATAAAAGAAAAGAAATTACACACATACACACATACAGACACACTACATGACATTATAATCTCGCTCTTGTGTTCGGGATCGTAATTCACGCAACGTTCGCTCGGCGTGATAGAAATTTAAAAAGATTAATTTTTTTGGAGTAAATTTCTATGATGAAATTTACTTATCGAAATTTTGTTGGGGATCCCTCGTTGGCTCTCTCCCCGGGACTGGAGGGTTCGATTCGATGATATTTTTGGGTCCTTTTACGTATCTTCTTGATTCGGGCTGGCCAGAATTTTCCCTTGTGAAGATCGATGTTGAGGAGCTGAACGAACCACTCGCGTTGACGTCCCGGGGCCAAGAGAGCGATCGAATTCCCGATTTTGGAGATTTCGAATTAGACGAAGGAGGAGGGCGCCGGCTTCCCTCACTCCTTCTTTCGAATTATAATTTTGATTTTGTCTCGCGTTGGGAGAAATTCCCGGGAATTGGCGGTATTATATAAATTTATCTTACAATTTCCCCCCTTTTCGAGAGAGGCAGGGAAAAATGCGATCGAGAAAATACAATTTCCTTTCATTGAGGTGTTTTACCACAAAATTAAATATCGATGATATTTTTCGATGATTCACACACACACATTGTCACACAATTCACTCACATTCATTCGTAAAGACATTTTCCAAAATATTGAAGAAAAATATAATAAGCGTAACATATTGAGTAAAATACAGAGGCATATAAAACATTCTCGATATATAAAACATATTTGCACATAGAATAAGCAAATTTCGAAAGGTTATTCGTTTTTCTGTCTCTTCCCATCACGAATCAGACAATCGTTCGTTTGACATCGATGCATACACAATATTTTCGGTGAGAGACACCAAGACAATTCTTGATGGATAAATTACCAAGGCAGAATAAGACATGAAACAAAAGAAAATACATTAAGATTATCATATTTTAGAACAAGCACATATATTCACGAGTTTGATTTCCGTCACCGGAAATTATGAGGAACGTTCATGGTATTTTCGTAAATTCCATCGATTATAAGTCCCAACTTCGTCATAATTCTTTTTTGGATCAGCCAAAACAAAGGCGTTGTCACCTATCTTACGGACTATTTTGTAGGGACCTTCGTAGAGGTGGAAAAATTTTTTTGTTACCCTATCCAATGCATTAGACAGGTGTCGAACTCGGAGCAAAACAAGGTCTCCGATGTCAAGTTTTACAACAGAAATCGGGCCCTGTTGTTTCAATCTGTTTTTGAAGGAACGTGTCATATTCTCACGTGCAAGAGTTATCAAATAGTCGTGCGAACGCTTTTGAGATTCCGGGAAATTCAGGATTTTTAAAATCTTATCTTGAATAGATTTGCCAAAGTGCAGTTCGTAAGGAGAAATTCCTGTACTTTGGTGAACAGTCATGTTGAGAATTTCTTCCATTTTCGGAACGACCTGAACCCACTTTGTGTGCCGGTCCGAGCACCAAGTGCGAAACAGTCTGCCCAACTCCCTCATGACTCTCTCGGTCGGGTTAGACTGGGGATGACGTATCGAACTATATAATGTCTGAATCCCCGCTTGTTCAAGTTCTCTTCGCCAAATTTCCGACGTAAATTGTGTCCCGTGATCGGCTAAAATGCGTTTTGGAGTACCGAGACTTGGGACGAAGTCTTTTAGAATTTTATTTACACAGGCTCTCGCGGTTGCCTTTCGGATTGGGTAAAGTCGGACATATTTTGAAAAAACGTCAAGAGTCACAAAAATATATTGTAAACCTCCTCGTCCAGTTGGAAGGGGGCCATAAAGATCCACGGTAATCAAATCGAGCACACCGTTCGAGATTACGGGTTTATACGCTCCCTCCATGGAAACAGTGAGATATTTTACACGCTGACAAACATCGCATTCAAGAACAAATTTCTTGACCTGGACGCACATTTTTTTCCAATAGTAAAATTGCTTTAAATACGATACTGTCTTGAAAACTCCTGGATGTCCCAATTTAACATGAATGTTTTCGATTAGAGGACGTTGCACTTCTTTGGGAATCACGACTTTCCATGACAACGAAGCCTTATCTCGATGAAAAAGGACTTGATTGTGCATGAAAAAATCATTAGAAGGATTTGTTGACGAACAATTCTCAATAATTTTTGCAAGGGCTTGATCTTGGACCTGCCATTCGCCCATCTTTTTAAAGATACGAAGGAGACTCGCATCGTAATCAAGCGTTGCAACCGTGATTAACGATGGGAGCTCTTTGATCCTTTTAGGCAATAAATTTTGAGATAATGTTGCGACGATTAACCGCCGTTCTTCGTCCTCGTGAAAACGTTCATCTGGGTTTCTGCTGAAAAAGTCTGCGACTAAATTATCCACGCCGCGACAATGGGAAACCGAAAAGGAGAACTGCTGGAGAAAGAGACACCAACGAGCTATGCGAGAATTACCGAAAGAAATTGAATTCAAGAACGTTAAACATTTATGATCGGTAATTATTTCAAAGTGCGTTCCTACAAGATAAACACGGAATTTATTGACCGAATAAACGATTGCAAGGAGCTCCTTTTCCGTTGTAGTGTAGTTCACTTCGCATTTTGTTAAACAACGTGAAACGACACTTACAACGTTATGATCTCCTTCCTCCGTTATTTGGTAAAGAACACCGCTTATCCCTCGATCGCTCGCGTCGGTCTGTACACGATAAGGCGCACCAGGAATGATGTGTTTTAGAGCGATACATTTGACAAAATCTTTTTTCAAGTTCTCGAACGCTTTCGCGTGTACGGGAGTCCATTCCCAAACTGTGTCTTTTCTCAACAGTTCCCTCAACGGCGCCAAGGATTCGCTATGGCGAGGATTAAACTGTCGATAATAATTGCATACGCCCAAAAATTGTTGCAATTGACGTTTATCGTTCGGCTCCGCGAAATTACTAATAACTGATAATCGCGATGGGTCAGGCACAACTCCTTGCTCGGATAGCACAAATCCTAAGAAGGAGATCGACTCTTGGAAGAAAAAACACTTTGATATTTTTAAGGTAAAATTGAATTGCAAGAGACGTCGAAAGATTTCTTCCAATACGTGAAAATGTTCCTTTATCGTTTTTGTTCCGATCAATATGTCGTCGATATAACACGAGATAAATTTGTCCAAATCCTTCCCAATGGCAAAGCTTAATGACCTGATGAAGCCGCTACCAGCGGTTTTTAAGCCAAAAGGAATGCGACGAAATTGATATAAATTCGAATCAAATAAAAATGCCGTGTACGGACGCGATTTTTCGTGCAAGGGCACTTGCCAATACCCGTGTGTAAGATCAATTTTCGAGAAATATTTGGATCCGTGAAACTTTTGGAGTAAATCCGACACAAGAGGCGGAGACTCTTGGTCATCGTCAATGACTTGGTTTAGATGTCTCGCGTCTAAACATAGTCTCACAGAACCATTTTCTTTTTTGACTATTCTGAGCGGGTTACAAAATTTGCTGACGGTCCTTTCAATTACTTTATTTTTCAGCATTTGTTCAATTTCGTCAGCTACTGCAGGGCGTAATTGATGGGGAATTGGATACGTGAAACGAATCTTTGGATTCTCACAATTTAATCGGATTTCATGTTCGTATCCACGAGCACACCCCGGTTTGTCCGAAAATAATGATTTATATCTCTTTAAAAGATTCGCGAGATTTTGCCTATCATCCTCTCCTAACGATAAAAGTTTGTACGCGAATGAGAGGGGAACGACAGAAGCATCGGAGATATTCACGGGGCAAACGCTGCGTTCGTATATTTTTTCTGAATTATTTGCTTGGATATCTTCGATTTTTAGAGAATTTTTATTTCCCCCCTGTTCAAGGTTCCGTGTGATTTCTTCAGCTATATCCATTACGGCGTTTCCCGCATAATTCGACTCTTCGACGCTAATTATATAAATATGCGTTTTTTCCTTTTCGCGCGAACACACCAAGGCCTCTGGTGCTCCCCTGTCAAATATCGCAGTTGATTTCGACAGGCAAATTCCACGAACTTCGATTTCGATTGTTTTATAGTTAATAATGGTTTCATTGCGCGACATCCAATCATGACCGAGTATAACGTCTGATGTTAAAAAGGGGATTACCAAAAGCAACGTTCCTATTATGATATTCTCGATTTTTATTGGAACGAAAATTTGTCGCTTAATGACTGTCGCCTTTTTTTGGATAGCCGTGGAAACTACGATGTTTGATACGGGCAATTCTTCGACTTTGTGTTTTTTTATTAATTGATTGTATAACCTTTCGGAAATCGCGGTAATTTGGCTCCCCGTATCAAACATGACAATCACATCCATTTCTAATATTTTCGTACGGGCATGTGGGCTTTTGGCGATGGGAGTTCCCTTTTTACACGCATCTTCTATTCCTTTCTCAAACCCATGATCTAATTCTTCTACGAAATCATAATGTTGTTGGCACGATGTCGGACCGGAGTACAACGCGCCAACGTTCAGTTTAAATGATTCGAATTATTTGAATTGGCATTTTGTTTCGGTTGATTAATTACTTCTTGTGACGGTGGGGGAAAGCGAGTGTCGGGCATCGCGAAACCGTGTCCGCTATTATATTGCTGGCTCGATCTGCGCGTATTGTTATGATAATTGGGCTGTTGACGGCCTCGACGATTAAATCTTTCTTGTTTTGTTTTTCTCTCCGGTAATCCGTTAGGATCATAATTCGAACTCATGCTATTTACTTTGACTCCGTTATTTCTGGGATAATAATTATTCCCTGATTTCTTATTTTCTCTCTCGCGCTCTAGTCTAATAACGTCGAGATTTCCCAATGTTTGTACGATTAGATTTGTATCTGAAAAATTTAGTGTTAAAAGAGTTTCTTTTACCCACGGAGAATATTGTTGAACGATGTTGTAATTAATTTCGAATTCCGAGAGTTTGGGTATAAAATAACGAGCTTCGGCCAGTTGCTCATAAAAATAAGCTTGCAGTGATTTCACGCTGCTTTCACATCGCTTTTCTGCCCAATTCTTTTTAAATCGAACGCGAATCGGTATTGAATAAAATTCTTCTAAAAACTGCTCTTTGAATTGTTGAAAATTTTCTATCTTTTCTTTTAATTTAAACCATGAATTCGCCTTCCCTTCAAGAGCGTGCTCAACTACTATTAATTTTCTCTCTTCTGAGACATTTTTAATCTTAAAAAACTTTTCCACCTCGTCTAAGAATTTAACGGGATGAGTTTCGACCTCATTACTGAATTTTGGAATCGATATGTCAAATTTAATACCATTTACGTTACTCACAATCGCGGTGAGGCCCTCCGTGATGTTCCGTGCATTTTCCAGGTCTTCATTTTCATTCACACCACGTGTCGTAGTTTGTAACCGTTTTTCGTGGGCTTCGAGACTCGCTTTCAGTTGTTCCAGTCTTATTCTCTCTTGGTTTAATTTCTGCCACTCTTCCTCTATCTGACTCGCTCGCAACGTATTGCTGCTCTCTCTCTCTCGTTCGTCGTCTCGAGTTAGCACCATCTTTTTTTTATTTACTGTAAAATTCAAGCTTTCAAATTTCCGTTTCACAGGACGACCCGCTTTTGTAACATACGTTTGATCGTTTTTGTCTCCCATTAACTAAAGTATTAACTAGGGAGTTTTTACACGTCAGTTGTGACGATTTCAAAATTTCTTGCAAATTTATCGTCACTCGTCAAATATAAATTGTTTAAACCACACAACCATCACTCAGTCTCAATATACGATAATATAAATTAGTAATTTAATTTTCTGAATAGTCGTTAACAATAATTAGCTGTGATATATGTGGAATTCATGCCTCTTTGTTGGGCGCCATTTGTAAGATTCACTTCAATTCGTCTTCACATTTATTTATATAAAAGAAAAGAAATTACACACATACACACATACAGACACACTACATGACATTATAATCTCGCTCTTGTGTTCGGGATCGTAATTCACGCAACGTTCGCTCGGCGTGATAGAAATTTAAAAAGATTAATTTTTTTGGAGTAAATTTCTATGATGAAATTTACTTATCGAAATTTTGTTGGGGATCCCTCGTTGGCTCTCTCCCCGGGACTGGAGGGTTCGATTCGATGATATTTTTGGGTCCTTTTACGTATCTTCTTGATTCGGGCTGGCCAGAATTTTCCCTTGTGAAGATCGATGTTGAGGAGCTGAACGAACCACTCGCGTTGACGTCCCGGGGCCAAGAGAGCGATCGAATTCCCGATTTTGGAGATTTCGAATTAGACGAAGGAGGAGGGCGCCGGCTTCCCTCACTCCTTCTTTCGAATTATAATTTTGATTTTGTCTCGCGTTGGGAGAAATTCCCGGGAATTGGCGGTATTATATAAATTTATCTTACATTTTCCTCATCTTTTTTTTCAATATGCTTTTTCGATTTCACTTTTTTTGACAACTTTTTTTTTCCTTTAATTTTTCTATATTTTTTTTGGCAACTTTTTATATATTTATTTTCCAGAAAGACATGTCACAGTCGGGAGTTTTTTTAATGTTTTTTTAAAACATTTTTTTTATTTCACACTTTTTAGATTATTAACGTTGTGCTTTTTTCAGTCAGAAGGTTTTCGTTTTTTTCGCAATCAATTTTCGGCTGCATTCCATTTCCTATTATTATTTCAACTTGTTTTTTTCCTCATTTTATTCAACTTTCTTCCATGTCGAATCATTCGAAGAATAGAAGGCTCAAACACTTGTTGACTCTGTAAGAATTAAATGAAAAATAAAAATTGCAAATTCAATTCGATGTGTGTTGGTTTTTTAGCCAAATTTACTGAACTGGACGACTGGATAAATTTTAATAAAGTAAAAAAAAAATTTTGATGAACGTAATCTGTAAAGACATTGTAAATTTTATGAAATTGTGGAGTTCTTGAAAAAAAACGACTTATGATTTATTCAGAAGTTTTCAATAAATTTGTTTTCAAGATGCACCACGAGAAGGTAAACCAACTGCGCATCTCACCTGTAACTATACAATAATTTTTGTATTGGAAAAAGTAGATTAAATTATTATTATTATTATTATTATTATTATTATTATTATTATTATTATTACCTCAGTTTAATGGTAACATATTGCACAAACTATTTCCCAAATTGAACAGACTTTTGTGAGAAAGTTCCAGACAGGGTGTGTCAGATAGATGCGGCAATATTGAAGAGATTCAAACGTTTCTGTACATTATAAACACCAGATTATACAAGAAGTCAACAACACAATTTTCAAACCTAAATATCACTGGAAGTACTTCGCAGACGCTGCAACTCCTCCAACGCACGCCCATCGTGAGGATGATTGAACAATTTTTTTCTGTCCAATTCACATATAACAAGGCCTGCCATGGATCGAACACGGCTAAGTGCTACATATGCTTGGCCCTTGGCAAAAATTTTTTTTCCCAAATACACCACAGCTTTGTCAACGGTGGTTCCTTGTAATTTATGTACAGTAACGGCCCAACTAAGAATAAGGGGTAACATTACCCGTTCGACATTTCCAAATCCTCTATTCCCTTGATATGTCACACTCACCGGTGATACTCCAACAAATCCATTGGCTTCTTTGAAACTACGTCCCACAGCTGCGTCATCAAACTGTATGAACACTTTTTTCGGTAGTTCTCCTTTTTCAAGTTGATCCCTGCGTAGAGCTTCCCATTGAAACCCTCTTACAATTCCCATGGCTCCGTTAACGAGTCCTTCCGTAACGCGAATATTAGTACGTAGCATAACTCTGCAACCTACTGCTAGAGTTATCGAACTTAAGAATCCTCCAGTATTATTTGGATCAGCAGGGACAGCAGCCACAGGTGGTTTCTGCCCATATGTTTGAGGCTCTCTAGATTCGTCACGAGCGTTGATGACGTACATTCGTTCACGAGATTCCAATAAGTGCATTATCTTATTGTTGTACTTATCAACAAGTTTCAAAGTAGGGAAAATACGTACTGCTTCACCATCAGCAAACTCGTTAACCAAAGGGATTTGAGTCCTGTTCAACAAGTACTCGTATTGTTCCATTTCCAATTCACCAACTCTCAAATTGTTCAGCAAGTCTACAAAGGGGGCATCATTTTGCTGTCGCATATTAGCACGCAATTCACATAGTCCAAAGAAACGCCATAAATGAGGTTCTGCAAGATATTGTGGTGGCTGTTCAAAACACCAATGTCCTTTTACTGGTGGTAACTGGAGAATATCTCCGAACACGAGAATATGGACACCACCAAAGAGCGAAGTATTATTTTTCAATTCTTGGAGACGCAAGTGAACGGAACGTAATATCTCGTATGATACCATGGAAATTTCATCGATAATTAGCCATCTGATGTATCTCCACTTGCGGCGCAATTGTTCAAGACGTTCTCCAGTCAATTGTTTATACGCAGAGGCTTTTCCTTTCTCAATTCCCAATGAAAATGCGTTGTGAAGTGTTCGTCCACGAACTAAACGAGCTGCTACCCCAGTTAAAGCGCATACTTCAACAAAAGATGCGTTAAGAAGTGGATCAACCGTTGGTGCATAACAAATCTTAATTTGATGCACGATTAATTTCAACAAGAATGTTTTGCCAGAACCTGCGCCGCCGGTAATGAAAAGTTTGAGCGTCTCTGATAGCTGCTCATTGCCACTTAAGTCTTGCCGAATGGTGTTAGTTATTTTTTGAAACAAGCTTTTTCGTTCGACATTCATACTTCGGACGTACTCCGAGAATTCTTCAGCGGTAATTACAGGCTCGTCTCCATTTGCGCAGTTGTCATCGAGCATGTCTATATCTATCTGGCTCGGCTCATATCCTTCAATGAGTGCTTCGACTTGATTATTCGTTTCGGTTTCTCTAGCAGCCTTATCTCCCGAGTTATTTGTGTGAACTTCTTCTAATGCCAAAACTTGAGCTATCACTCGTTGCAATTCACGTTCTACATGTTGGAATTCTTGCACTGTTCCACCGCGCAGAAGGGGTCGCAGGAGATGATGTTGTGCGTTGAAGGCAGCTTCTGCGGTTTCGTAATTACCTACGAGATCTTGCTCATTTCGGAATGGAACATGGGCAACAAGGTAACTATAGTAATATCCTTCTTTATCTCCAGTTTGAGTGTAGTGGCGAACTTTTAAGATAGCATTTCGATTACGCTGTTTCATACGCATACCATTTTGAAGACAGATGATTTTTCCTGAAGCAGGTTTTTCATTTTCAGTTTCATAGGCTTCCCAATCCCCGACATCTTCTTCTTCAGTAGACGCTTTCGTCATATGCTCATACATAGTGGCAAATTCAGCCAAACTCAACTCTTCCAGGTCTTCCGGTCTGGATATGTAACGATCGAATATATTTTTATGTACTTGCCCTTGGTTACCGTCGCACCTAAGTATACGATATCTCTCTTCTGGCCGACAAGTGTTCACAAAAACGACTTTCCTTGAACTATCCTTCAATCGTAAATGGCAAAGGCGAAACGCGCACTCTGGTGCTGAAACCTGTCGGTACCGAAGTATTGTCATTGATATCGCAAAGAGTTGTTTACCAATATCACCACCATATCTACGCACTCTTGCGATGGCCTCTCTGGTAGCATCCCCGACATCTTGCGGCTCATGTTTTGATGCATACTTAGCAATATAGTAAGCTATTGCAACGGTACTACCACAAGGTTGTATATCCATATTTCCACCCCATAATTTTAGAAGTGTGGGATTATAATTATTGACGAATACATCTGTATCCTTGCGTTTGAGTACGCAGAAACGGCCTTTGTTTCTGATTGTGGCATCAGCATCAAGTACCTTCGTACTTCCACTTGGTTGCCTTGGGAAGCTGAAGCGACATTCTTTATCAGTACGATTTTTGTAGCATGTTTGAGTGTGACGGTGTAGTTGTACACGTTGCACGATCGCACCAAGAGCTTCATCCTGGGGTCGAGCATCACAAGATACAATTTTATCTATCAGTTGTATCCCAGCAGGAGATTCGAAAGATGGTGCTCCTTCAATCCAGCCTAACATATGTAAATGGGGACTTCCTCTATTTTGAAATTCTATTCGCCACCAATAATCTTTCAATCTGCCACCCAGTATATCATGATCCGTTTTCAAAATTTGCATTATCGCATTTAATCGAACCATGAACTGACGAGCTAATGTAATCGGAGACTCCTCGATTAACTTAATTTTATCGTCCCAACTTAGATCTTCGGGATTCTTTTCGTATTGACCAGTGGCTATGAGGCAGGCTTTAAGCATATCTTCCCAGTTCAAATCATTGCAGCTCAGAGTAATAAACCAAGTTGGAGGGCCTAAATTTCGCACCATCGCTACCAAGTCACTGCAAGCCGTCTGCCAATAAGCATTAGAACCACGTAATCCTCGCATATTCAAATACACATTTTCCACCAAGCCCTCTGGTCTAGTGTCACCCTGACGAAGTCTGAGGCATACTCCAACATTTTGCCGGGCTCGATAATATTCCATAACAGATAATGCGTAAAATAGGTAATCATTCCGCTGAAACCTTGGATCTGCACTCATAACTCTAGCTTGACAATAGTCGAGTGGAGTGATCGAGATTTGTCGTGTTGGCTCGTGAAGACCATTACGACCTTTAGGAAACAAATGAAACCAAGCTAATTCTTCCGCCCTACGCTCAACATGCATTTGTAATGGAGGCGCTGTTTTTCGCTGTAATGTACGCAAAGGGATATTGTTCATAGGTTCATCGTTATCAGTAGAACAAATGACTGACGCTACTTCGGGGATACGTTCATCAATTGGTCTCAAAACTGATGTCATTACAGATAATGTTTCACTATTTCCTTCTACCGGATCTTCACTTACCATTTCCTGTTGTATAACAGACGGTGCTAACTCCTGACTACCAATCATGTGTACTATCGGATAAACCGGCGTTAAAGAATATTCATTACTAATGAAGCCATCACAAGATTTTGGTAAATTACATTTTAACAATTTCAATAGTGACTGAACCGATTCGAATCGTAACATACAGGCCGTTCCTCTGACGGGTGCTTTTCTGCCATTAGGTCCACATGCGTGGGGGTCGAACACCCACCAATAATTAAACCTCTTAAAAACCGCAAATGAAACGCCTTTGACAATCAGTATACCCGCTGAATAATCTTTACTAAACAAATATTCCAAGCCATTACTCAAATTCGGAAAGCCATCTTGTGTATAGTCTTTCTGTAATCGTCCATACACGGAACGTGCGTCATCGATTATCAAGTTACAATTATGTTTCTGTAGTTGAAGTTGCTGGTGCAATTCGGTAACAGCGAGATACTTACGATCCATCTCTGTGCTATGCACAGAATCATGTTTGTCTACACTTTGTAGGTACAGTCTATCTCCACTAATTAGTACTCTATCAAGTGTACTGTTGTCCCAGGAATTCAGAGGTACGAAATGAGCCATAACAATAGCCACTGCCGCGTTAGCCGTACCTTGATTGCCACGACTTGTTTCAGAGAAATGTTCATCCCCTTGATGAAATGAGCCTCGTACAATTCCCCGAGCATTTTTTATATCCACCATTCCTTTCAAATTCTCGGGTGTGTTGATTCGTGGAGACGTGTCTGTAACTGCTGCCGCGACATCTGTGATCTGGCAAATTTGAGAAATGTCGAAGTTCGTATTGCTATAGTCAATATGTACATTGCGATAGAGTGGATTATTTTTTTTCAACCAAACCAAAGCCGACCACAGTTTTTCGACATTCACTTGGAATTCCCGAACTCGTGTGACATTTTCAAGTTTTTCGCATATGTTACGTCCTGGCATCTTCTCCTCGTGTCTGACTCGTTGAATAAATCTGAAACATAAAAAATTTGAATTTTGTAAAAATCATTCCAATTAACTTCTGAATTTTATCTTTTAGAATTAATAATAGTAATAATTACAACCGAAATTCGTTAATCGGGTCACGGAAAACATGGGTAAATAAAAGAAACCAATTTTGAATTAACACGTATCATGTCATTTTTAGGTCACCCTGTATGTGGGGAAACCTGCAGAACAGCCGATCAGCTGTTGAGCGCACACGCGCCTTGACCTACCGCACGTGCAGTGCTCGCGCGCTGGAACGAATGCCCAAGTCCCGAATAGGGTCAAATTTCATTATTTTTTCGAATTTCCAAATAAATTATTTTTATTGCATGTTCGCATTGCTCGTGTCAAGGGCTTCATTTTAAGTGGTCATACGTCCACATTCGGATAATTTTTAATTAAACAATTTTTTTTTGTCAAATTTAAATATTTTATTTACTCACAAAATTACAAAATTGTAACCTTTTCAACAACACATTCTTAATCGTCATTAAAAACCCTTTTATCCGAATATTAATTTAATTATTAAAAGTAAAAAAAGAACGCCAATTTTAAAAGATCGCAACCTCAGTAGAAAAATAATTACTCAATTTTCTTCATATCACTTTGACATAAAAAACAATTTAGATTTACAAAATGTAATGCATTTTTCCTTCCCTACGAACGATATTTTGAAATTCCCCAAAATTTTCTCAAAAACTCTCAAGCTCAATCGACAAAAAGAAATGAAATCATTGCAACATAGCCAAGAATTAAAAAAATAATGAATAGCTACATTTCACAGGGAAACATGTGCACCCTCAATACATTTTGTGTATTTAAGGGTCTGCAAAGGCTCTACAAAAAAATGCAAAAAATTGGCGTGCATGGTTAACTAAAAAAGTTCGGCGAAGGCCTGCGTCACTGTTCTCATTAGAAGTTTCCGCATGCACACGCAAAGTAGCATTATGACGTCATGTAATGGGGAATGGAACATCCTCCAAAATTCTAAATGTTCGCTGTTTTTTCTGTTCTCTTTCCGCGATGATAATTCCATATTATTCCAAATGTTCGCTGTTTATCCTATTCCTCTTTCCGCGATGATATTTCCTATTTCCATATTAAACAAAAATCTCTCCTCTTTGCACAATTAATAATCATTTTTCAAAGTCTGGAGAGCCAAGGGGAACGAAACTTTTAAAAAATTGCATTCCATGCAATCTGATAAATGTTTTTTTATCTTGACGAGATTTGAATGAAAACGATTTCGATTTTTCAGATGAAAAACGGAAATTCTATTTTAGGCAGTTGTTCAAGTTTGTCCGCCTCTCCCTTAAATTGATTCTTTATCTTTCCGGGCTTTTTTAGTTAACCATGCACGCCAATTTTTTGCATTTTTTTGTAGAGCCTTTGCAGACCCTTAAATACACAAAATGTATTGAGGGTGCACATGTTTCCCTGTGAAATGTAGCTATTCATTATTTTTTTAATTCTTGGCTATGTTGCAATGATTTCATTTCTTTTTGTCGATTGAGCTTGAGAGTTTTTGAGAAAATTTTGGGGAATTTCAAAATATCGTTCGTAGGGAAGGAAAAATGCATTACATTTTGTAAATCTAAATTGTTTTTTATGTCAAAGTGATATGAAGAAAATTGAGTAATTATTTTTCTACTGAGGTTGCGATCTTTTAAAATTGGCGTTCTTTTTTTACTTTTCAAAAGTATTTTTCCACGGATTTCTCTTCTTTTTGAAAAGCGGGATATTCATCAACATTTTTTTGTAATTATAGAGGCATTATTTGTTCTGGTTGGTTATTCTTGAAATAAAATAAATCTCTTCAAAAACTTCTGTCGACACCCCTGGTAAATTCCTTTAAATATCTCGACAACAGTCATGATCAAAGACTTAAAAAACTCTCATCGAGAACCTTGTTCAATCCCTCAAGGAAACCACGAAGAGACTCGTGGTCAATCTCTCAATGAAACCTCAGTGAGGCCCTTAGTCAATCCCTTAAAAAAGCTCGTCTACCCTTGGCTAATCTGTTGCAAAAATCTCGTCAAGACTTTTTGTCGACTCTTTAAAAAATCCCATCCAGACTCTTGACTAATCCCTTAAAAAAGTCTTGGCACGATTCTTGGTCGATCTGTTGAAACAAGTCTCGACCAGAATCTCGATGAATCTCTTGAAAAAGTCGCGGCGAGATTCTTTATGAATCCCATAAAAAAAGTCTCTGGACGCTTCCACTCAATGCCTTGAAAAACTTCCGTCGACACCGCTTCCGCAAATCCCTTCAAAATATATCGGCGAGGGTCATGATAAATCCCTTCAAAATTCTCGTCCAGACTCTTGACCAATCCCTTAAAAAAGTCCTGGCGAGATTCGTGGTTAATCCCTTAAAAACTCCCATTAAGAGCCTTGGTTAACCCTTTCGAAATTGTCGTACAGACTCTTCGTTAATCCCTTAAAACCATAGTGACGAGACTCTGAGTTTAGTAAATATTAACTAACTCTTAAGAAACCACGTTCGAGACCACTGGTGAGCGCCTTAAAAAATTCCGTCAAGACTCTTCGTCAATCCCTCAAAAAAGTCCTGACGAGACTTCACCCTTCTCCCTCGTGCCCTTTCTCCCTTCGTTCTCCCGTTTTTTAATCGTTTTATTGCATTTTTGGCTTATTTTTTGACTCCGAGCGAAATTGCCCCAGGCTCACGTGATCCTGCATTAAAAAACGAAAAGAATAAGCCCAAGGTGGATCATTTTCATTGAATTTTAGAAGAGACAGGGAGTTTTTAAAACTGGGGTGATTTATGACCCCACGTCACCGGAAAGTTTAAATAAAATAAGGTTACCGTGCAAAGGTCAAAAACTTCCGTGGCAACCCCCGGTCAACCCCTTCAATCATAAAGTCTGATAAATATTTTTTATGTTGCCGAAATTTGAATGAAGAAGATTTACATTTTTGAGATGAAAAACAAATGACATCAAAAACCATGGAGCCGTGGACCTAGACACCGAAACCCATGAAGAAATGGACCTAGACATCAAAAACCATGGAGCCGTGGACCTAGACATCGAAAACCATGGGAAAATATACCTAGACATCGGAAACAATGGAGAAATATACCTTGACATCGAAAACTATAGAGCCGTGGACCTAGACATTGAAAACCATGGAGAAATATACAGAGACAACTAAAACCATGGAGAAATATGCCTAGACAGCAAAAACCATGAATAAATATACCTAGACATCGAAAACCATGAAGAAATATACCTAAGCATCGAAAACCATGGAAAAATATACAAAGCCGACGAAAACCATGGAGATACCATGGAGATACCTAGACATCAAAAACCGTGAAGAAATATACCTAGAAATCGAAAACCATGGGGAAATATACCTAGACATCGAAAACCATGGAGCCGTGGACCTAGACACCGAAAACCATGAAGCCGTGGACCTAGACACCGAAAACCATGAAGCCATGGACCTAGACACCGAAAACCATGGAGCCGTGGACCTAGACACCGAAAACCATGGAGCCGACGACCTAGACATCGAAGACCATGGAGAAATATACTTAGACATCGAAAACCATGAAGAAATATACTTAGACATCGAAAACCATGAAGAAATATACCTAGGCATCGAAAACCATGGAGAAATATACAGAGACAACAAAAACCATGGAGCCGTGGACCTAGACACCGAAAACCATGGAGAAATATACCTAGGCATCGAAAACCATGGAGAAATATACCTAGACAGTAGAAACCTTGAAGAAATATACCTAGACATCGAAAACCATGAAGAAATATACCTAGACATCGAAAACCATGGAGAAATATACCTAGGCATCGAAAACCATGGAGAAATATACAGAGACAACAAAAACCATGGAGCCGTGGACCTAGACACCGAAAACCATGGAGAAATATACCTAGGCATCGAAAACCATGGAGAAATATACCTAGACAGCAAAAACCTTGAAGAAATATACCTAGACATCGAAAACCATGAAGAAATATACCTAGGCATCGAAAACCATGGAGAAATATACCTAGACATCGAAAACCATGAAGCCGTCGACCTAGACATCGAATACCATGGAGAAATATACCTAGACGTCAAAAACCATGAAGCCGTCGACCTAGACATCGAAAACCATGGAGCCATGAACCTAGCGATCAAAAACCATGGAGAAACATACCTAGACATAAAAAACCATGGAGCCGGGTACCTTGAAAACGAAAACCATGGAGCCGTCGACCTAGACATCGAAAACCATGAAGAAATATACCTAGGCATCGAAAACCATGGAGAAATATACAGAAACAACGAAAACCATGGAGAAATATACCCAGACAACAAAAACCATACCTACACATCGAAAACCATGGAGAAATATACCTAGACAACAAAAACCATGGAGCCGTGGACCTAGACACCGAAAACCATGGAGCCGACGACCTAGACATCGAAAACCATGGAGAAATATACCTAGACATCAAAAACCATGGAGCCGTGGACCTAGACACCGAAAACCATGGAGCCGACGACCTAGACATCGAAAACTATGGAGAAACATTCCTAGGCATCGAAAACCATGGAGAAATATACTTAGACATCGAAAACCATGGAGAAATATACAGAGACAACGAAAACCATGGAGAAATATACCTACACATCGAAAACCATCGAGAAATATACCTAGACATCAGAAACCATGGAGCCGTGTACCTTGACAACGAAAACCATGGAGCCGTCGACCTAGACATCGAAAACCATGGAGAAATATACAGAGACAACAAAAACCATGGAGAAATATACCTACACATCGAAAACCATGGGGAAATATACCTAGACAACAAAAACCATGGAGCCGTGTACCTTGACAACGAAAACCATGATAGCTAGACAACGAAAACCATGGTAGCTAAACAACGAAAACCATACGGAAAGAGAGGCCCGATATAGTCTGTCTCTCTCGCTCAGTGGCGCGCAAAGAGTGGGGATACCACGTTTAGCGGGGCGGGTGACGTCACGGGCCGAAAATGTCCACCAGGCACGTAAGGGCGTATGTCCAAGCGCCTGCGCACATAACTTACGCCTTTCTGACTCTAAGAAACAGAAGGGATCCCAAACCTCGCGTCCAAAATCTTCAATGTTAGATTTCTCTGGATTGGCTGAACGGATTTTGTTCTACCAAGGACCATTCGAAAGATAAAAAATCATAGAAAATTCAAATCTAATATGAGATTTTTCCCTCAACCCGTTCTCCTGTGAGAACGATTTAAAGTTTCTGTGACGTCATAAAATGCCTATTTTACTGTATATAAGAGTACGGCCGGCTCGCGCGCTACGCTTTTCTTTTAAACTTGGCGTCGAGCCGCTGCCGCGACTCTTGATTAGACCATTTTTATAAATAAAACCTAAACTATCTTTCCAATTTCATTAACTTACAATTTTGCAAATTCGATAAATGTTTTTACATATCTCGGTTCCTTATGAAAAATCCTTCCATTCAAAGCCTTAATCGACATGTTTATTCCATTTATTAGCCGAATAATTGACCCGCGGAAAACCGCGAAAAACCGCGGAACGCAACAAAATAATTTTTATTAACTCTAAAATCTCAAATATCGCTATGATTCATCTTGCAACATATATTTACCCGTTGACAACGATTTTTATACACAAATCATAAATAATAATCATTAATAATAAGGGAAACGATAGATATTTCTACGTATCCACATATATGTATCGTTATAAAATATTTATTCATGTAAAATATACATCAATGGGGATCATAAACGCTTTTAGAATATTAATAAATAGTAATTAAATAAATACTGCACAATTTCGAATAGATTTTACGCCAATGAAAATCATTTCCGTTAAAGTAAATCAGACCACCCGCCGACACGTGGGTCTTCGAATTTCACCAAAGAGACGCACTTCGTTCGAGTACCAAATAACGCCGAGTCATGTCCGGCGAAAAAGTCTGTTATTTCTCAGGGAGTCATAAATTCCGCTACAAATAAACTTTTCTTTCTGCTTCGTTCGCTGGGAAAAGTAACCCGAAACTTCTAACCGTCGTTGTCGCGACCGTACAGTCTCTCATGAATATTAGCCGCTAATTTAATCAACCTATGAAATTAATTATTCGAAATCTTCTCCAAATCATTAATAAATAAAACTTTACTTACTTTATCGATGTACACGAAGGGAATTACAATCCTCGCGCATACCAGAGTCCGTACCTGCAAAAACTCATAACAATAGACAGAAAATACAACAAACATTATAAATAATCAAATAAAATGTAACTTACCACGAAAATGTAGTGCGTCGATCCATTCTAGATTGTAGAAGAGAAAAATATATATTAATAAGATAATTCAATGTAAAATCAATGATTAATTAATAAATGATTAATCAATCATCGATAAACTATTAAATGCATAATTATACTTCAATCTACCTCATCTAGCAACTATAAAAAGCAAATGTACAATCGATATCTATAATTAATCAATAATTCTTCGTCAAAAAAGGGGAAATTGTAATACATAAGAGAATAGTATATAAGAATAGTCTACGTCAGCAAGAACTTCCCCTGGACGGAGAAACAGCGTGTCGGTGACACACACACATCCCTCCAGCGCATCGTAGTGGGGCCTTCTATAAGAGTGGGGGACCGCACGAGGGACGCCAGTTCTCGAATCTCTCCCCGGCAAGCCAGTCGAACTCCGTCCGAGAGCGAGTACGGATACTCCCGCCGCGCTTCCGAAAATCGACAAGTTTAACATCTTCAAATTAGTTCTCGAATCTCTCCCCGGCAAGCCAGTCGAACTCCGTCCGAGAGCGAGTACGGATACTCCCGCCGCGCTTCCGAAAATCGACTAAAAATTTAACATCTTCAAATTAGTTCTCGAATCTCTCCCCGGCAAGCCAGTCGAACTCCGTCCGAGAGCGAGTACGGATACTCCCGCCGCGCTTCCGAAAATCGACAAAAATTTAACATCTTCAAATTAGTTCTCGAATCTCTCCCCGGCAAGCCAGTCGAACTCCGACCGTTCAAGAGTACGGATACTCCCGCCGCGCTTCCGAAAATCGACAAGTTTAACATCTTCAAATTAGTTCTCGAATCTCTCCCCGGCAAGCCAGTCGAACTCCGACCGTTCAAGAGTACGGATACTCCCGCCGCGCTTCCGAAAATCGACAAGTTTAACATCTTCAAATTAGTTCTCGATCCTCTCCACAGATTGCCAGTCGAACTCCGACCGAGAGCGAGTACGGATATTCCCGCAGCGCGTCTGAAAATCGACAAATTACCATCTTTGAAATTTTATATCAAGTTTCCGTTTTTTTTTGAGTTAAAAGTTTAACTCTCGTCTGTATCGTACTGTACAACAAATTCAAAGTTGTTCATAATATAAAAAGTGTGTAAAAGGTGATTAAAAAGTGTTCTCAACCATTTATTTCAAAATAATCATCCTTAAATCGTATTTCGCGTAATTACTAACTTAATCGCGATCAATTTTATTCCGTCGCTCATAAATTCCGAGAAGTTTTACCGTGAATTTTATTCATTCTCGCGAATTTGTGAAAATCATTTATTTAAAGAAGTTAACATCAATTTTATTTTATTGTTCAACATAAATTTCGAGAAGTCGTACCGTGAATTTTATTCATTCTCGCGAATTTGTGAAAAGCAATAATTCGAAGAAATCTAACACCGATTTCATTAAAATTTCAACATCCGCGAAATTTAATTCAAAATTTTCGCGCATTCCTATTTAACGCGTTTTAATCTCGCGTAAATAAAAAGAAAAACAAGTTCATCAATTTTCAATAAATAATTTCTTTCGCTTATCTAAATATTATTAATTCGAGTTGCTCAAACGAATATTCCATACAAATCCATTACTGTGGAAAATCCCATCTTTCCGTGCTTTTCCTCTTGCACGTTCTGACCATCCGTGTACCTGAACCCCTTTTTTATGACCTTGGTCTTTTCCCAGTTTTTCCTCGCCCCTTTTTTTTCCTGACCGTCCGTGCTGATTCTCAAGCACGCTGGTCACTTTCCTTTCATTTTTACCCCTTTTGTGCGTGCTGATTCTCAAGCACTTCAAATTTTCCCCATTCCCTTTTTTTGCTCGCGGTCGCTCCGTGCTGATTCTCAAGCACGCCGAGCCGAATCTCTCGTTCCTTTTTCCATCGTCCGTGCTGATTCTCAAGCACGACATTTCCCATTTCATTTAAAATTTCCTTTTCCATCCCACATTTACCGACCGTGCTGATTCTCAAGCACGTTGATTCCGAGTTACCCGATCTTTCCTATTCCATCGACCGTGCTGATTCTTAAGCACGCTGATTCCACATTATCCAATCTTTCCTGCCCTATCGACCGTGCTGATTCGCAAGCACGTTGATCCCAGATTATCCGATCGTTCCTGCCTTATCGACCGTGCTGATCTCAGGCACGCCGATTCCGAATCATCCGATCCTTCCTAATCCATCGATCGTGCTGATTCTCAAGCACGTCGATTCCAAGCACGTCGTCCCATCCATTTACTCTCGTTTTACCCTCTGATCACAATATTTCCGTGCTGATTCTTAAGCACGTTAAACTAAATTCGTCTTCCCATCTTCATTTCCATTAATTGATTTTCCGTGCTATCAATCGAGCACGTTCATTCCAGTCAGAGGTCGGCACTACTAATATTTTTGGTATTAATATCGACAATTATTACCAATTACTCCAATAATTGAGATTCGGTTGAGCAAATTCCTGAATATTCGATTATTTGATATTTGATCGAATTAAATTATCAAATGCCGAAGAATTTCTACTTGGTAAAAAGACATTCTCAAATAATCGAATATTTGATACTTGATAAAAATAAAGTATCAAATACCCGAAGAATTTGGACTTGACCAAACAAATTCTCAAATAATGGAATATTTGATACTTGATGGAGAATGAAGTATCAAATACTTGATACTTGAAAGAGAATTAAGTATCAAATACCCCAGGAATTTGTATTTGTAGTGAAAATATTTTCAGTCCAAAAACAAAGATGGTATATCGAAGATGGTATATTAAAGATGGTAAAGATGGTATCTCCCTCTCTCTCTCCCTCTCTCTCTCTCTCTCTCTCTCTCTCTATCTCTCTTCCTCCCTCTCTCTCTTTTTCTCTTTCCCACTCCCGACACAAATCCTCCGAGTATTTGATACTTTATTCTCTATCAAGTGTCAAATATTCGAGTATTTGAGGATTTCTTTTGGCCAAGTACAAATTCTTCAGGTATTTGATACTTATTTTCCATCAAGTATCAAATATTTAAGTATTTCCTTCGGCCAAATACAAATTCCTCGGGATTTGATAAATAATATTTCATCGAGTACCAAATATTCGAGTATTCGAGAATTTCTTTTGCCCAAATACAAATTCCTTTGATACTCGATAATGCGATTTTACTAGATCAACATTCCTCGAATATTTTGGAATTTCTACGTTCTAAATCTCCATTCTCCAAGACTTGAATATTTGAGATTTTTAAATATTTTTTTGCCGATCTCTGATTCCAGTCCTTTATAAAACTAAAACCCGAGCAATTCTAATCAATAATGTTAATATTTTTCACATCATGAAGGACATGCGCAATGCCTAGGAGACGCGCGGGCGCTAAATTCCAACTTCGCCGAGCCATCGCGCTGCAGTATCATAAACCGGGAGTTAAAAGAGGGAACAATAAGCCCATTTTGAAAACATTTACCGATAAATTCCTCTCTAACAATTTAACCGTCGGTGAAGCAGTTGAGGAAATCAAGAACAGTCTGCCGAAGGTTCAGATCATCTCGAACATTCGTATTAAACAAACCATCTACATTGTGGATCCAAAAACCTCCTATCCTCTGGCTCGACTCGTCGGCACGACAGAAAACGTCCTTATCGAGGAACTCCAACGCGACGACACCTCAGAAGCTTCAACTTTATCTCGACCGGCTTCACCCAACAACATCGAGATCATCGAGTTGGATTAATTCTCCTCTCATCAATTCAAATATAATCGTAAGTAAAACTCAAATAGTTTCTCTCACCCGGTAACGATCTCACTGACATAGGTTCCGGTCCTAGAAGGGAAAATCTCACTTTTCTAAATACGGGATCTAAAATAAATCTACACGTCGTTTCCCCGTGTATCGCGAATAAATAGATTGATTTCTCGGATTATCGACTGCCGGTTCTTTCTCTCGTTCCATACAACCCTCCATTTATAATCTCGACCACCAATAAAATTGTGATCTTCTTTATCGATTATCGGCCCTCTCTTCACTACAGACGGCCTAGTTATAATCTACCTTACCGACATCCATTAAAACAGAACTGTCCTCCAGTTGGTCAAGTAATTTCCTCCTTTGCCGAGAGTAGATTCAAATCTTACTTACTAACGGTCGGTAAATCGGTAAATCAAGCAACAGCATCATCAACAGTAGATCCAATTCTTTATTCAATTTTTCCGTCGAGACTTTTACATCTTTTCCTATTTCAAATCGTTTTTCCAGTCCATCCCGAGCGGTCGTTGACCTAGAAATCAAAGCATTTATTTATTCGATTAATCATAATCCGGGAATTCAAACCCGCGACGTAACAGGTTTATATAATTTTTTGGTGGCAGCGGTGGGATAACGTCGTGAGTTTCGTTACTGGTGACCGAAATACTTTTTTCGAAAATCCTCGTTTATCTCAATTCTACCTTTCCTTCTTTTGCATAATACGAGGTTTTCCAATTCAATTTGAATTAATCTCTCCTGATAATTTCAATAAATTCAGTAAAATCGATTTTTCAAATTAAAAATCCTTTCAAATCACTATGGAAGATTTAACGTCAGAATAATTGCGCATTTTGCGTCAACAATTAGACTTAAAAAGTAGAGAATTAGCCGAAAAAGAGTTGCGGTTAAAACATGAAGAAGACATGCTCTCCGAGGAGAGAAAAATCGTCGAAAGACAAATGGACGCCATGCAAGCGTCTGTTGATCAGGAAATAGCGGAGAAAATAGAACCGAAACAAGAAAACCGGTTAAAACATCTATTCGACATCATAAATGAACAGCAAAACGTAAACAGATCAATGCAGGCCAATCTCGATAGAATAATGAACGAAATTGGAAATCTTAAGCCGAGAGGCCAAGTTCGCGAGCTGCAGTGTTTGCTGCAGATGCATGGGGCGAACCAAGCGGTTACCAACCTCCTCCTAGCACCCCTCGCGAAATTAATAGGGAACAACGTCAAACTAACCCGAATAATCAAAATCGCAATCGAGAAAATTTTCCGGTCAACTCACCAACCATCAAATACAAAGACGCCCTAGAATCCGTTCCAATATTCACGGGTTCCAACATTCCGGTACTTCGTTTTATTCGCGCCTGTCAAAAGGTCCGGAATCTTTTCGATGAACATCACGAGGCGAATCTCCTCCTGCTCCTGAAAAATAAATTAAAGGGGAATGCTCAAACCGCGCTTGAAGACGATAATTCTTGCACAATCAAACAGTTTACCGATCAATTAAAGTTGTTATTCGGATCCTCAAAATCAGTGAACGAATATCGCGGAGAACTCGGGACAGTCATTAAAATTCCATCTGAAAATGCGATTCAATATATTAGTCGAGTCAAAGATTTACATTTCGCGATCCTCGAAATGGACTCAGAAATTTGGGGACCTTTATCCCCTGAGCATCGGGCTCAATGTGAAGTCGACACAATGGATAGCTTCGTCAAGGGTTTACCACCCGATTTTAGAATCCGCGTTCGGCAAGAACATTACAAAACTCTCGAGGAGCTTTTCGCGAAAACCATTAGCATCGAAAAAGAAATCGCGGCGGACCAAAGATTCGCAAAATTCTCCAGTCCTCCTCTTCCTCCGCGCAACATTAGAGCCGCGTTCGCGTCTAAACCTCTCTGTAACCACTGTAACAAACCGGGGCACGACCCAGAAAATTGTCGGACAGCTTTTCCCGAGAAAAGACCGCCGAGAAACGACAATCATGGTCAAAATAATTATAATCGATCCGGCGGAAATTTTAACCGCAACAATAACAACTTCAACCGTGATAACGGTAGGCAAAGGCCCCATTGTACATATTGCGATAGATTGGGACATTTCGAAGATCGCTGTTTCAAGAAACGAGACGATCAGGCAAAAAACTCGAATCCCCACCCGACGGAACAGGGCTCGTTGGGAGATCAGAGGTCACGCCCTGTCCAAACGACAGAATCGCGCCCATCCGCGCCGTCAACCTCCGCCTAAACAACATCGAACGTTCACCTTCCGTGGTCATCGATTGCCCAGAGTTGAACGGGCCAAACGAATTTTTAATTGACTCCGGTGCGGAAGTGAACATCGCTAAAATTTGTATCGTACGCGATCCCTCGTCCATGATTACTGAGGGAAAAATCCATCTGAACGGTATCGCTGGAAACCCCATTGAAACATTAGGCTTCATCTCTGCCGAGTTGAATGGTACATCAACGACTTTTAATATCGTAGGAAACGATTTTCCGATCCCTCAAAACGCTCTCATTGGCACCGAATTTCTTGCTCATAATAAAGCCTCAATCGATTGGTCAAAACGTTTTCTTAGTTGGGGCGGAAGAACTTTTCCGTTCATTGATTGTAATAACATCCTTCTAGCTACAAGATCAACAACAATCGCGTTTGCTAGAGTAGAAAACCCGGAAGTAAAAGTAGGATACATTCCTCGTCTTGATCTCGGAGCTGGCGTTTATTGCGGTCAAGTAATCGCGGTAACGGAAAACGGTATAACAAAATTGGTCGTTCACAACACAACTCTCGAAGATATTTTGTTAAAAATCCCAAGTGTAAAGTTAGAAGAATTCGAAAGGATAGAAGACACTTCTCTCGTCAATGTTGAAGATTTGTGGTATGATTTCCCGGAAGGAATAAAAAACAAAACGGAAGTTGAGTATACGTGTGAAAAATTATGTAACGGGAACGAAAAGTCGGGCTACTCACACCGCAAAATCCTCCAAATAAAAAAATCAAATCGCGTTTCGGAAGTCAAAAAATTATTGCGTCTCGAACACCTCAATCTGGAAGAAAAAGCAAGTATCGATTCCATCATCGAAGACAATGCAGATCTTTTTCAATTACCTGACGAACCATTAGATTCTGTCCCTGATTTTTTTCATCAAATAACGACAGTAGACGATCAACCGGTTTTTACACGCCAATATCGTTTTCCTCCCATGCATAAAGACGAAATTACCAAACAAGTAGGCGAATTAGAGAAAAACAACGTCATTTCACCATCTCTATCCCCGTACAGCTCTCCGTTGTGGATAGTGCCGAAGAAAGCGGACTCCCACGGAAATAAAAGGTGGAGAATGGTAATTGATTACAGAAATTTGAACGAAAAATCGATCGGAGACGCTTACCCTCTCCCTCAAATTAACGAGATTCTGGACCAATTAGGGAGCGCTTAATATTTTTCTGTCTTTGACCTTGCCAGCGGGTTCCACCAAATAAAAGTCGACCCCAAGGACAAGCACAAAACCGCTTTCTCGACTCCTTTTGGGCACTACGAATTCAATCGTATGCCTTTTGGTTTGAAAAACGCCCCAGCCACATTTCAGAGGCTCATGGACCGAGTCCTTGTTGGTCTCCAAGGGGTAGAGCTCTTCGTTTACCTGGACGATATCGTAATTTACGCAAAATCATTATCGGAACATCGCGCAAAATTCGAAAAATTGGCAATGAGATTACGTAAATCTCACTTACATCTTCAACCCGACAAGTGCGAATTTCTTCGCCACGAGGTCGGTTATCTTGGCCACGTCATTAGTGACCAAGGGGTAAAACCAGACCCCAAAAAGATAGAATCACTCCGGAATTATCCTGCTCCTACGAATCAGAAAAAGATTAAACAGTTTCTCGGATTAGCCGGTTATTATCGTCGGTTTATCGAAAATTTCTCGGGCATTTCAAAGCCCCTCACCAATCTTCTTAAGAAAGGGGTTCCGTTTAAATGGACGGACGCCCAACAAAAAGCTTTCGACACTTTAAGGGAAGCTTTATGCAAGGAACCAATTCTCCAATATCCGGATTTCACAAAACCCTTCAATATCACGACTGACGCTTCCAACTTCGCAATTGGCGGAGTCCTCTCTCAAGGCGAAATTGGCAAGGATAAACCAATCGCTTACGCATCGAGAACCTTAAACAAACACGAACTAAATTATTCAGTTATCGAAAAAGAGTGTCTTGCAATCATTTATTGCGTCAATCATTTCAGACCGTATATCTACGGCCGTCAATTCAATTTATTAACAGATCACCAACCGTTAGTTTGGCTAAACTCTGTCAAAGATCCGGCAAATCGGTTAGTCCATTGGAGATTGAGTTTGGGAAATTACGAGTACAAAATTCATTACAAACCTGGTAGAATCAATTGCAACGCAGACGCTCTTTCTCGGAACCCTCCTGAAACAAAAAATGTCCTTGTCCTTACTCACACACCTGGGAAAAAGAGAAAATTAAACCCACCTGAAAAAGAAAGAGAAGAATCTGACGACGAATCCTTATCCGACACTTCTTCAAGCGATCGGATCTTCAGTCCACCTCGAGCATTGAGAAAAAGAAAAACCAAACTTGTAACCCGTCCTTGTTCTTCCCCGAAGGTCCCTCAAGACCCTCATTCGAGCCCTTCTGGGCATCCTAAAAAAAAAACGCAAAACATTAAAAGTCCTGGAATCAATTCTGAAAGCCAAAAAACAGTTCCTCAGGGGGAAGCAACGACCAGTCAAACCTCGGGTATAAGAGGGCCACAAAACGACCCTATCCATGTACCGATGTCGGGAAGTTTACCCTCCGACAATCGAGAACAGGTCGCATCAAATCAAACGCAAGAAATCGTCAGAAATGCGGAAATTCCTAGTCCGCAAAATTTAACATCGCCCCTAAATCCAGGTAATCGCGTTGATGTCAATAACCTAGGCGAAACGTCAAGGGGCATCACCGTTGAGCCAAATTCACAGGACGAGATCCTCGAAGACGACGATCAGTCGCTCCAATATGACGATTTTTTCGAAGGTTTCGAAAGCCCTATGATTCAAGATAATAACGTAGATGAAAACGTGAATCTCTCCGACGAGCATGACTCAGAGGAAGAGACCGAGCTTTTGTTTGACCCCGCAGATCATTATCAAGTTCAACATGACGTGCCAGACGTTCAAGTTGAAGGAGCGGTTTTTATCCAAGAAATTCGAGACAATCTATCAATGCAAAAAGGGAACAAAATCGTTTTTATCACTCGTCAAGGAAATCCAATAGACAAAGGTGGAAAAGAATTAGAATCTCTCAATAAGTTGCCAAAGTTCGAAGAAATTACGATATTTCGGGCAAAAGTTTTTAAAGAAAAAGGGAACGTGATTATTGGTCTCCCTGTTGTTTTTCATGCGAAAGAAAACATGTCGTTGGATGACTTTGGCGAGGCTTTTCAATCCTTACGTCAAGTTCTATTAGAGGAAAATTTGTCCTCTTTAAATATCTCAAAAACCGACTCAATCGGCGGAATAGAGTGGGCCGAAATAAAACGACTACTTATCCAAACTATCCGTGATCAAATGGTTACGCTTACGATCTGTCTCCAATTAATCCGTTTTCCTTCAGAAGCGGAAAGAATCGAAATTATCGCCGAAAAACACGCATCTGCTATCGGTGGTCATAAGGGTGTCACGAAAACTTACAAAAGAATCCGCGAAAATTTTTTCTGGGAAAATATGAAACCCCAAATTCAAGAGTATATTGCAAAATGTCGCAATTGTCAATTGAAAAAGTTAGTCCGCGTCAAAACAAAACAGCCAATGATTATCACCGATACGCCTGGGCGTGCTTTCGATAAAATATCGATGGACATTGTCGGTCCTCTCCCTGTAACTCGAAAAGGAAACTCGCTTATACTTACCATCCAAGATTTACTAACGAAATATTGTTTTGCCATTCCATTAATGCGGACAACTACCGTCGATATAGCAGAGGCCTTTGTCGATAAATTTATCTGCTCAGTTGGGGCCCCGAAGGCCATCTTGACCGATCAAGGTCGTAACTTCTTGTCGAGTTTAATGAAATCTGTGGCGAAGAAATATCGTATCAAACTTTTTCAAACTACCGCCTTTCATCCGCAAAGTAATGGATCCATAGAAAGATCGCATCATGTCCTCGCCGAATATATCAAGCAATTTATCGATAAGAGAACTGATTGGGACGATTTATTGAGTATGTGCATGTTCTCTTATAATACGAGTCAACACGAGGGTACGAAGTTCACTCCTCACGAGTTAGTTTTTGGCCATCTGGCAAGGCTTCCGTCTGGACATCAACACATCGAACCACAACAAGATCCGACTTACGCCGAATATCTCGAGGAATTATTCAATAGAATCGACACTCTTCAAGGCCGAGCGCGCGAAAATTTGATTGCCGCAAAGGAGAAATCGAAATATTATTACGATCGCAAAATTAACCCTCAGCATTTTAACGTTGGCGACGTAGTTCTGCTATTGAAAGAGCCGCAAAAAGGAAAATTTGGAGATCAATATTCTGAGCCATGCGAAATAATTGAAATATTATCCGGCGGAAATTTAAAAATCTTTCATAAAGGAAAATCACGCATTGTACATGCAAATAAATTAAGAGGCACTCGTCTTCCACTCGATCCATAATACGGGTATCATCTCGTTTTTCAGGCGAAGATGTTCTTCATTTTCCTCATCTTTGCCCTTTTTCGGGAGTCTGCATCTTTATTGGGATATGATTGTGCTGGACCACACCTCAATATTACCACAATCTCACTTAATAACGTCGGAGAATGCATCGCACCAGAGGATATACCCCAGTCAAAAGAAACTTACATTCAACTGCTTCAACTTTCCGACTTTTCTCGTACCGAAGTTTTCCAATGCCGAATCGAAATCGACCGAATCATCTACTATTGCGGGATGAGTTCTCACGTTTCCATCGTTCATAATGGTCGTCAAAATTACCTACACGAATTAGACGAGAGAGGATGCAAAAATCTCCAGGAAACCGGAATACTTACTTTGAGTCCCGCGAGTGTCATCGTAGGAGTTCGGAAAAACTACTGTTTTTCCGAACTCCTCCTACGACAAGCCGAGCAGTGACCTTGGGAGGCTCGATCGCAAGCAACGGAGCATGCAAGGGTACTCAATACAGCGACGCATTTGGTAGCTGGGACGGAGTCGTCATTCAAGCATCAGTAAAAATCCTCATCACGAATTATCTAGCAGACGTCAATCTAATTAACAACAAAGTCATGTTGCAATCTGGGACTCATTGTCCTTTATCTGACGGAACTTGTCTCGACGTAGAAGGGAACTCCGCTTTTTGGACTACCGAACCTACAGATTCTTGTCACTTTAATCGTTACGACGTCTTGTTTGAAGGAATTGCGACCAAATATCAAAACCCCGACCCTTCAGCCCAAAATCCGGACGTATTCTCGTTGACAACTCATGAAACGACCTTCGCATTGGCAGCAAAATCTACGAAACAGCTGTGTGGATTCTCTCTCGTTCGAACCGAACATCCGAAATTATATATCTTGGAAACACAGAAAGGAAGGACATTCGCGGAAAAGAAACAAATCACCGTAAACAACTTGGATATTTTTTCATACATGAATTCGAAATTTATTTACGTGGAAAAACACATTCGCAAACAAATACAAAATTTATACAGAGATGTTGTCATTCAAAGATGTAATTTAGAGAGACAAGTTATCCAAAATGCACTCAATTCAGCCTCGATGTTCCCTGAAAAATTTGCAAAAACAATCATGAAATCACACGGATATATGGCAGTAGTCCTTGGAGAAGTTGCACACGTCATCAAGTGCGTTCCCGTCGAATGTAGCATCCGTCGTACTCAGGAATGTTACAATGAATTACCAGTAACATATAGAAACGAATCCAGATTCTTATCGCCGATTTCAAAAATTTTACTAAAAACTGGAACCCAAATAGAATGTGATCCACTTCTCCCGGCACTATATAACATCGATAATAATTGGTACCGCTTCAGTCCACAAGGAATCCTCGTAGCCGCTCCTCAGGAACTTCATCCCATTTCGCAGCCAACCTGGAATTACAATCCAATCGGTAATCTCGCATCATCTGGAATCTATACAATGGAAGAAATCGATCAACTTCGTGACCAAATCATGTTTCCTGCCGAGAAAGCTGCTTTACTTAACTCAATTGCTCGTGGATCAGCCGGATATTCCGTTGCCAGTGGGTCCATCTCAATCCGGAATCTCCTCAATAGCAAGGAAATCGAACAAATCGCGGAAAATTCCATCAAGAAAATGTGGCATGGATTCGAAAGATTTGGAATCATCAGCGCTGGATTCTTCGCCATCGCGTTCATCTTTTCCCTAATAAAAGCAATAATCGACATTTTTATCCAAGGATATACTCTGCACTCACTTTATGGCTGGAGCTTCATGCTTATAGGAGCTTTATGGAATTCGATTACTCACCTATTAATTACCCGCCACTTCAAGAAAACTCCCGAGGAACCAGAAGAACCAAATCTCTACGAGGTCATGACACAACAACCCAAGCCATCTCCATCGAAAAGGAAACTCTCTGGCGTCGATCCAGTCCTTTTAAGTCGTCTTGACGCCGGTTCTCAGCCTTCATAAACTTCGGCTTCAAACTTCTCGGGGGAGGTGTTACGTCCTGGCATCTTCTCCTCGTGTCTGACTCGTTGAATAAATCTGAAACATAAAAAATTTGAATTTTGTAAAAATCATTCCAATTAACTTCTGAATTTTATCTTTTAGAATTAATAATAGTAATAATTACAACCGAAATTCGTTAATCGGGTCACGGAAAACATGGGTAAATAAAAGAAACTAATTTTGAATTAACACGTATCATGTCATTTTTAGGTCACCCTGTATGTGGGGAAACCTGCAGAACAGCCGATCAGCTGTTGAGCGCACGCGCGCCTTGACCTACCGCACGTGCAGTGCTCGCGCGCTGGAACGAATGCCCAAGTCCCGAATAGGGTCAAATTTCATTATTTTTTCGAATTTCCAAATAAATTATTTTTATTGCATGTTCGCATTGCTCGTGTCAAGGGCTTCATTTTAAGTGGTCATACGTCCACATTCGGATAATTTTTAATTAAACAATTTTTTTTTGTCAAATTTAAATATTTTATTTACTCACAAAATTACAAAATTGTAACCTTTTCAACAACACATTCTTAATCGTCATTAAAAACCCTTTTATCCGAATATTAATTTTATTATTATTAGACCATTTTTATAAATAAAACCTAAACTATCTTTCCAATTTCATTAACTTACAATTTTGCAAATTCGATAAATATTTTTACATATCTCGGTTCCTTATGAAAAATCCTTCCATTCAAAGCCTTAATCGACATGTTTATTCCATTTATTAGCCGAATAATTGACCCGCGGAAAACCGCGAAAAACCGCGGAACGCAACAAAATAATTTTTATTAACTCTAAAATCTCAAATATCGCTATGATTCATCTTGCAACATATATTTACCCGTTGACAACGATTTTTATACACAAATCATAAATAATAATCATTAATAATAAGGGAAACGATAGATATTTCTACGTATCCACATATATGTATCGTTATAAAATATTTATTCATGTAAAATATACATCAATGGGGATCATAAACGTTTTTAGAATATTAATAAATAGTAATTAAATAAATACTGCACAATTTCGAATAGATTTTACGCCAATGAAAATCATTTCCGTTAAAGTAAATCAGACCACCCGCCGACACGTGGGTCTTCGAATTTCACCAAAGAGACGCACTTCGTTCGAGTACCAAATAACGCCGAGTCATGTCCGGCGAAAAAGTCTGTTATTTCTCAGGGAGTCATAAATTCCGCTACAAATAAACTTTTCTTTCTGCTTCGTTCGCTGGGAAAAGTAACCCGAAACTTCTAACCGTCGTTGTCGCGACCGTACAGTCTGTCATGAATATTAGCCGCTAATTTAATCAACCTATGAAATTAATTATTCGAAATCTTCTCCAAATCATTAATAAATAAAACTTTACTTACTTTATCGATGTACACGAAGGGAATTACAATCCTCGCGCATACCAGAGTCCGTACCTGCAAAAACTCATAACAATAGACAGAAAATACAACAAACATTATAAATAATCAAATAAAATGTAACTTACCACGGAAATGTAGTGCGTCGATCCATTCTAGATTGTAGAAGAGAAAAATATATATTAATAAGATAATTCAATGTAAAATCAATGATTAATTAATAAATGATTAATCAATCATCGATAAACTATTAAATGCATAATTTAGAGACGCGGTAGCGTCTTGACGCCAAGTATTAAAAAGAAAAGTTCGAATCGACAAGGCAAGTTGCACCGCGTGTCTATATACTCGAGATTGGGCGTTTTTCCGTTACGTTCAAACTTAAAGTGGTTGTCATTAAAAAACGCGTCGGTTTATAAAAAATGTAATGGCAGTTTATATATATATGTCATGGGTGGTGCATCCAATGGTCCATGAATTTTTTACCTGTGACCTTGAGAAGTCCCTGAAACCGTGACATCAGTGTTTTACCGAGCCCGTTTTCATTATCGAAAAATTATTCCACAGTGACGTCACAAAATATATATATGTCTATTCCAACGTTATCGCGAATGAGGGGTAATCCGGGTCACCTATTTCGGCCATCAGGCAAGCGAAGCGGGGCAATGAGGGTCGAGGGGGCACAACCCCCGCGCGGGGGCGGAGCCAGAGCACCCGCGTGGGGGGATTGGGGGGCAGAGCCCCCCGCAACGGGGGTCGAGGGGGCGGAGCCCCCCCGAGGACGGAATCACTATTTTGAAATAATCACATTGATTTGCACAGCCTCACACCCACCCACACATTATATTTATTCATTTATTTATTTATTTCGTTATTATTTTCGTTATTATTTCGTTATATTAAAAAAAAAAAAATTAACTGCCAAAAAGAAATGAAATCTCAATTAAATAACTTTGCAAAAGTAAAAAAAAAGAACGCCAAGTATTAAAAATAAATTGAAATCATTTTTTTTAAGCCAAGAAAAATAAACCGGCGACGACAAAAACTTGGGGTGCTTGGTTAAGAGAATAAGCCCGGGAAAATTTAAAACATAGACATAATCCTATGCCTGTTATAATGCTTATTGTCTTAACCATGCACCCTAAGTTTTTGTCGTCGCCGGTTTATTTTTCTTGGCTTAAAAAAAATGATTTCAATTTATTTTTAATACTTGGCGTTCTTTTTTTTTACTTTTGCAAAGTTATTTAATTGAGATTATACTTCAATCTACCTCATCTAGCAACTATAAAAAGCAAATGTACAATCGATATCTATAATTAATCAATAATTCTTCGTCAAAAAAGGGGAAATTGTAATACATAAGAGAATAGTATATAAGAATAGTCTACGTCAGCAAGAACTTCCCCTGGACGGAGAAACAGCGTGTCGGTGACACACACACATCCCTCCAGCGCATCGTAGTGGGGCCTTCTATAAGAGTGGGGGACCGCACGAGGGACGCCAGTTCTCGAATCTCTCCCCGGCAAGCCAGTCGAACTCCGTCCGAGAGCGAGTACGGATACTCCCGCCGCGCTTCCGAAAATCGACAAGTTTAACATCTTCAAATTAGTTCTCGAATCTCTCCCCGGCAAGCCAGTCGAACTCCGTCCGAGAGCGAGTACGGATACTCCCGCCGCGCTTCCGAAAATCGACTAAAAATTTAACATCTTCAAATTAGTTCTCGAATCTCTCCCCGGCAAGCCAGTCGAACTCCGTCCGAGAGCGAGTACGGATACTCCCGCCGCGCTTCCGAAAATCGACAAAAATTTAACATCTTCAAATTAGTTCTCGAATCTCTCCCCGGCAAGCCAGTCGAACTCCGACCGTTCAAGAGTACGGATACTCCCGCCGCGCTTCCGAAAATCGACAAGTTTAACATCTTCAAATTAGTTCTCGAATCTCTCCCCGGCAAGCCAGTCGAACTCCGACCGTTCAAGAGCACGGATACTCCCGCCGCGCTTCCGAAAATCGACAAGTTTAACATCTTCAAATTAGTTCTCGATCCTCTCCACAGATTGCCAGTCGAACTCCGACCGAGAGCGAGTACGGATATTCCCGCAGCGCGTCTGAAAATCGACAAATTACCATCTTTGAAATTTTATATCAAGTTTCCGTTTTTTTTGAGTTAAAAGTTTAACTCTCGTCTGTATCGTACTGTACAACAAATTCAAAGTTGTTCATAATATAAAAAGTGTGTAAAAGGTGATTAAAAAGTGTTCTCAACCATTTATTTCAAAATAATCATCCTTAAATCGTATTTCGCGTAATTACTAACTTAATCGCGATCAATTTTATTCCGTCGCTCATAAATTCCGAGAAGTTTTACCGTGAATTTTATTCATTCTCGCGAATTTGTGAAAATCATTTATTTAAAGAAGTTAACATCAATTTTATTTTATTGTTCAACATAAATTTCGAGAAGTCGTACCGTGAATTTTATTCATTCTCGCGAATTTGTGAAAAGCAATAATTCGAAGAAATCTAACACCGATTTCATTAAAATTTCAACATCCGCGAAATTTAATTCAAAATTTTCGCGCATTCCTATTTAACGCGTTTTAATCTCGCGTAAATAAAAAGAAAAACAAGTTCATCAATTTTAAATAAATAATTTCTTTCGCTTATCTAAATATTATTAATTCGAGTTGCTCAAACGAATATTCCATACAAATCCATTACTGTGGAAAATCCCATCTTTCCGTGCTTTTCCTCTTGCACGTTCTGACCATCCGTGTACCTGAACCCCTTTTTTATGACCTTGGTCTTTTCCCAGTTTTTCCTCGCCCCTTTTTTTTTCTGACCGTCCGTGCTGATTCTCAAGCACGCTGGTCACTTTCCTTTCATTTTTACCCCTTTTGTGCGTGCTGATTCTCAAGCACTTCAAATTTTCCCCATTCCCTTTTTTTGCTCGCGGTCGCTCCGTGCTGATTCTCAAGCACGCCGAACCGAATCCCTCGTTCCTTTTTCCATCGTCCGTGCTGATTCTCAAGCACGACATTTCCCATTTCATTTAAAATTTCCTTTTCCATCCCACATTTACCGACCGTGCTGATTCTCAAGCACGTTGATTCCGAGTTACCCGATCTTTCCTATTCCATCGACCGTGCTGATTCTTAAGCACGCCGATTCCACATTATCCAGTCTTTCCTGCCCTATCGACCGTGCTGATTCGCAAGCACGTTGATCCCAGATTATCCGATCGTTCCTGCCTTATCGACCGTGCTGATCTCAGGCACGCCGATTCCGAATCATCCGATCCTTCCTAATCCATCGATCGTGCTGATTCTCAAGCACGTCGATTCCAAGCACGTCGTCCCATCCATTTACTCCCGTTTTACCCTCTGATCACAATATTTCCGTGCTGATTCTTAAGCACGTTAAACTAAATTCGTCTTCCCATCTTCATTTCCATTAATTGATTTTCCGTGCTATCAATCGAGCACGTTCATTCAAGTCCTTTATAAAACTAAAACCCGAGCAATTCTAATCAATAATGTTAATATTTTTCACATCATGAAGGACATGCGCAATGCCTAGGAGACGCGCGGGCGCTAAATTCCAACTTCGCCGAGCCATCGCGCTGCAGTATCATAAACCGGGAGTTAAAAGAGGGAACAATAAGCCCATTTTGAAAACATTTACCGATAAATTCCTCTCTAACAATTTAACCGTCGGTGAAGCAGTTGAGGAAATCAAGAACAGTCTGCCGAAGGTTCAGATCATCTCGAACATTCGTATTAAACAAACCATCTACATTGTGGATCCAAAAACCTCCTATCCTCTGGCTCGACTCGTCGGCACGACAGAAAACGTCCTTATCGAGGAACTCCAACGCGACGACACCTCAGAAGCTTCAACTTTATCTCGACCGGCTTCACCCAACAACATCGAGATCATCGAGTTGGATTAATTCTCCTCTCATCAATTCAAATATAATCGTAAGTAAAACTCAAATAGTTTCTCTCACCCGGTAACGATCTCACTGACATAGGTTCCGGTCCTAGAAGGGAAAATCTCACTTTTCTAAATACGGGATCTAAAATAAATCTACACGTCGTTTCCCCGTGTATCGCGAATAAATAGATTGATTTCTCGGATTATCGACTGCCGGTTCTTTCTCTCGTTCCATACAACCCTCCATTTATAATCTCGACCACCAATAAAATTGTGATCTTCTTTATCGATTATCGGCCCTCTTTTCACTACAGACGGCCTAGTTATAATCTACCTTACCGACATCCATTAAAACAGAACTGTCCTCCAGTTGGTCAAGTAATTTCCTCCTTTGCCGAGAGTAGATTCAAATCTTACTTACTAACGGTCGGTAAATCGGTAAATCAAGCAACAGCATCATCAACAGTAGATCCAATTCTTTATTCAATTTTTCCGTCGAGACTTTTACATCTTTTCCTATTTCAAATCGTTTTTCCAGTCCATCCCGAGCGGTCGTTGACCTAGAAATCAAAGCATTTATTTATTCGATTAATCATAATCCGGGAATTCAAACCCGCGACGTAACACATACAATGGCCACACCAACGCTGCTCATTGATAGAGGCAATTGTTCTATTACTTCTTCCACATCTTGAGCAAACAGAACTGCTTGTCCCCGGAACCCGTATTGACCGAAACGTCCTCCAAGCTTCATTATTTTTATAAATGGTGTAACCATAGATATAAGCCGTTTTTCTATATCATTCAAGCAAGCTATGTCATGTGGTATTGGATCCAAATCCATAGAATTCCAATATGCTTGTGATGGACATTTCCCCTTCTTCAATGTAGTGGCGCATCTATTGCAGAAGGTCAAATGCGGCTGATTTTTCAATTCCGCTGGAAGAATCGTCTGCAAGATCTCAGTAATATATAAAATGCATGTTTGGGCTTTATAAAAAACTCTATTACACTGAGAGCACGACACGTCAGCGAACTTCCATATTGCCGCGTTAAATTTCTGTGTATGTTTGTCCAAATTTTCTTCCGTCAGGGATGAAATTACTTCGGGACATGTACGCTCCTTTGATACCTTATTTTGTAACTGAATAGCAGAATCATTGGTACGTTGTTCTTGGACTTGTATACTTGAGGGACGGCGTTGATTTCTGTTTTTTGATTTTTTTTTTCTATCAGTGTCAGACGGGCGAGATCCAGAAGTTCCACTCACCTTCGAAATATCAATGGGCGATGGTGTCTCCGGCACACAGAAACCTTGAACATCTTCTGTCTTCTCTTTCAAATCAGAAGTGGCTTTTCGCCTTTTTATTTTCGAATTTTTGGTTGATCCTTTGGACGTCACACTTGAATCTGTGCGTTGCCTTGCCGGATTACTCCGTGATTTATGTTGTGGCTTCTTTTCATATCCAGTCTCTTGTAGTTTTGTTGTCGTAGCGATTATCTTTTCCTGTTCCTCGTTTTGTACTTTTTTATGGCATTGATTATATCTGCCAGATCCGTAATCTATTGAACTTTTTCCACATTTTAAGGTATCTTTATGATCATTGATGTCGCGACGGGGCTGGAACTGCACATTGTTATTACTTCCCGGGTGACTGAGAGTAATACGGAGTTGGTCTTCATTTTGTGTAACTGCTTGAAGTTCCTTAACACATACGGGCGTTATCGTATACTGACAATCATTACTGACTCCAATGCCAGATGTCAGCGAAAAATTACAAGCCAACAAGTCGTACAACGCTTGTACATTATCAAGTCTTACCAAACAAGCTGCACTTTGACCCCCACACGATTGTCTTCCATGCGGTCCCCTTCCATGGGAATCGAAAATCCAAAAGAAACCATTATCGTGAAATATAGCAAGCGACATACCTTTCAAAGTCAATATGCCGTGATGATATTTCTCGAAAAAGGTATCCAAACCATTTCTTAAATTGGGAAATCCCCCGAAGTCCTGAATAACATTCCCATCGATGCACAATTGTTCATCAGTAATCAATTCTAACTTATTTAGACCTACAATTTCGACAGGATTTTGCAACTCTGTGACTCTCAAGTATGCACGATTGATTTCATTCATATCCGGAATCTTACGGGTAGAAATACTCTTGATGTACAATTTATCACCGAAAAGCAACACATCGTTGATAGTACTTTCCAACCAAGCACTTAATGGAATTTTATGAGACGTGGCGATAGCAATCGCAGCGTTCGCTGTGCATTGTCGACCACGACTAACATCCGAAAACCTCAAATCTCCTTGGTGAAATGAACCTCTGACGATTACTTCTAGAGTGGTATCAACGAGTCGAATTTTCTTTTTGGGTGGTGCTGTTCCCTCAGATTCTTCATGATTATTATTCGCCAATTTTTCACCCGCTGGAATATTTTCAATTGCATAATCCTTTTGAATATGGCTTCCAATCGGATGCTCTTTAGGCACCTGTCGAAGCTTACGACCAATGTGCGACTTGCGTCGAACCATTTTTTTTTGTTTCAATCAAATCAACTCTATCGCTTTCTTTGATGAAATTATATCTCCTGACTGTAATTTCATTATAATAATTAATGAGTGTAATTTGATTATAATAAAATAAATAAAGTATTAACCGTTGCCTTAATAGAAACTGAGAGTATGTCATAAATAGAAGCTGAAAATAAATAGAAACTGAAAAAAATTGTGAAAATTCAAACATATTTGTTGAATTTTTTAAAAGACTCGAGTTGTTATAGACGTTCATCAAGAGCATCATATGAGAGTTTTCAATACTCGAAAAAAGAATTCACCATTGAACTTCAATATGCAAATAAATGGAAACTGAACAGGAATTTGTGAAAATTCGAACATTTGTTGAATTATTGAAAAGACTCGAATTGTTATAGACGTTTATCAAGAGCATCATATGAGAGTTTTCAATACTCGAAACAAGAGCATCATATGAGAGTTTTCAATACTCGAAAAAAAGAATCCACCATTTTGAACTTCAATAAGCAAAAAAAAAAAAAAGATTCCACCATTTTGAACTTCAATAAGCAAAAAAAATAATGAGAAGATTATTCGTACGATTAGAAAAAATTGTATGAGCAAAATATGGAATAAATAAAAAATGTTATCAATTGATATAATATTATTATGATGTTTAAGTTTGCATCGATGGATGGCAGCCCGGTGTACAAATTCATTTGGATAAGCTTAAGCGAAGGAAAATTCATTTGGATAAGCTTGAGCGAAGGAATAGCTTTCATTGTTGCATTCTGAACCACACCGATCCAAGTTGTAGCGTAGCCATCTCAAACTCCAGCGTAGCTTAGCATATTTTTCAATTGAATCCAGCGGAGCGCTGTGTACAAATTTACTTTGGTTCAATGGAGTGCAAACTTCAGTCATTGCACTGAGAGCCAGATTATTCCCAATTGTAGAGTCGCCAATCAAATTCCAGCGCGGCTTCGTACAGCCTTCGACTTGAGTCGAGCGCAGCGTGGTGTACAAATTCACTTGGATGAGCTTAAGCGAAGAAAAAACTCTGGTTGTTTCATTCTAAGCCCCATCGGTTCAAATTGTAGCGTAGCCACCTCAAACTCCAGCGTAGCTAAGGATATTTTTCAATTGAGTCCAGCGGACCGCTGTGTACAAATTTACTCTGAGGGAATTCAATGGAATATGCAAACTTCAGTCATTGCCCTGAGAGCCATATTATTCCAAATTGTATAGTCGCCCATAAATTTTCAGCGCGGCTTGGTACAGCCTTCGATTTCAGTCGAGCGCAATTCTTGGAAAATGTTTCCTGCGTTGGATACAAACTCAATAAAAAAAAGTGATCCCGTGCAACCCAATGACATCATCCAGTATTGTGTGCGGCTTCTTCACAGCCTTCGATTATTATCGAGCACATTCCAGGATCCACGCGAATATGCGATAACACCTTCCTCCATGACGTTCGGTCCATATATTGCAAAAGATTTCTCATGCGAAAAAAATATATTATGAACATGCATAAGAAATGATTTATATCACGGGATAATTCCAATAATTCATTTATATGACGAAAAAAATTCAATACTGTGATTGCTAATACTCTACTAAGAAGAAATAACAGAATACCTAACCTGTTTTTCGGAAGAATCAAAAAACAGTAATTGAAGAAAGAATGAAAAAAAAATAATTGAAAAAAAAAAAATGAATGCACTTCAACTTCGCAGATTAATATACGTGGAAAAATACTTTTGAAAAGTAAAAAAAGAACGCCAATTTTAAAAGATCGCAACCTCAGTAGAAAAATAATTACTCAATTTTCTTCATATCACTTTGACATAAAAAACAATTTAGATTTACAAAATGTAATGCATTTTTCCTTCCCTACGAACAATATTTTGAAATTCCGCAAAATTTTCTCAAAAACTCTCAAGCTCAATCGACAAAAAGAAATGAAATCATTGCAACATAGCCAAGAATTAAAAAAATAATGAATAGCTACATTTCACAGGGAAACATGTGCACCCTCAATACATTTTGTGTATTTAAGGGTCTGCAAAGGCTCTACAAAAAAATGCAAAAAATTGGCGTGCATGGTTAACTAAAAAAGTTCGGCGAAGGCCTGCGTCACTGTTCTTATTAGAAGTTTCCGCATGCACGCGCAAAGTAGCATTATGACGTCATTTAATGGGGAATGGAACATCCTCCGAAATTCTAAATGTTCGCTGTTTTTTCTGTTGTCTTTCCGCGATGATAATTCCATATTATTCCAAATGTTCGCTGTTTATCCTATTCCTCTTTCCGCGATGATATTTCCTATTTCCATATTAAACAAAAATCTCTCCTCTTTGCACAATTAATAATCATTTTTCAAAGTCTGGAGAGCCAAGGGGAACGAAACTTTTAAAAAATTTCATTCCATGCAATCTGATAAATGTTTTTTTATCTTGACGAGATTTGAATGAAAACGATTTCGATTTTTCAGATGAAAAACGGAAATTCTATTTTAGGCAGTTGTTCAAGTTTGTCCGCCTCTCCCTTAAATTGATTCTTTATCTTTCCGGGCTTTTTTAGTTAACCATGCACGCCAATTTTTTGCATTTTTTTGTAGAGCCTTTGCAGACCCTTAAATACACAAAATGTATTGAGGGTGCACATGTTTCCCTGTGAAATGTAGCTATTCATTATTTTTTTAATTCTTGGCTATGTTGCAATGATTTCATTTCTTTTTGTCGATTGAGCTTGAGAGTTTTTGAGAAAATTTTGCGGAATTTCAAAATATTGTTCGTAGGGAAGGAAAAATGCATTACATTTTGTAAATCTAAATTGTTTTTTATGTCAAAGTGATATGAAGAAAATTGAGTAATTATTTTTCTACTGAGGTTGCGATCTTTTAAAATTGGCGTTCTTTTTTTACTTTTCAAAAGTATTTTTCCACGGATTTCTCTTCTTTTTGAAAAGCGGGATATTCATCAACATTTTTTTGTAATTATAGAGGCATTATTTGTTCTGGTTGGTTATTCTTGAAATAAAATAAATCTCTTCAAAAACTTCTGTCGACACCCCTGGTAAATTCCTTTAAATATCTCGACAACAGTTATGATCAAAGACTTAAAAAACTCTCATCGAGAACCTTGTTCAATCCCTCAAGGAAACCACGAAGAGACTCGTGGTCGATCTCTCAATGAAACCTCAGTGAGGCCCTTAGTCAATCCCTTAAAAAAGCTCGTCTACCCTTGGCTAGTCTGTTGCAAAAATCTCGTCAAGACTTTTTGTCGACTCTTTAAAAAATCCCATCCAGACTCTTGACTAATCCCTTAAAAAAGTCTTGGCACGATTCTTGGTCGATCTGTTGAAACAAGTCTCGACCAGAATCTCGATGAATCTTTTGAAAAAGTCGCGGCGAGATTCTTTATGAATCCCATAAAAAAAGTCTCTGGACGCTTCCACTCAATGCCTTGAAAAACTTCAGTCGACACCGCTTCCGCAAATTTCTTCAAAATATATCGGCGAGGGTCATGATAAACCCCTTAAAAATTCTCGTCCAGACTCTTGACCAATCCTTTAAAAAAGTCCTGGCGAGATTTGTGGTTAATCCCTTAAAAACTCCCATTAAGAGCCTTGGTTAACCCTTTCGAAATCGTCGTCAAGACTCTTCGTTAATCCCTTAAAACCATAGTGACGAGACTCTGAGTTTAGTAAATATTAACTAACTATTAAAAAACCACGTTCGAGACCACTGGTGAGCGCCTTAAAAAATTCCGTCAAGACTCTTCGTCAATCCCTCAAAAAAGTCCTGACGAGACTTCACCCTTCTCCCTCGTGCCCTTTCTCCCTTCGTTCTCCCGTTTTTTAATCGTTTTATTGCATTTTTGGCTTATTTTTTGACTCCGAGCGAAATTGCCCCAGGCTCACGTGATCTTGCATTAAAAAACGAAAAGAATAAGCCCAAGGTGGATCATTTTCATTGAATTTTAGAAGACACAGGGAGTTTTTAAAACTGGGGTGATTTATGACCCCACGTCGTCGGAAAGTTTAAATAAAATAAGGTTACCGTGCAAAGGTCAAAAACTTCCGTGGCAACCCCCGGTCAACACCTTCAATCATAAAGTCTGATAAATATTTTTTATGTTGCCGAAATTTGAATGAAGAAGATTTTGATTTTTGAGATGAAAAACAAATGACATCAAAAACCATGGAGCCGTGGACCTAGACACCGAAACCCATGAAGGAATGGACCTAGACATCAAAAACCATGGAGCCGTGGACCTAGACATCGAAAACCATGGAAAACTATACCTAGACATCAAAAACCATGGAGCCGTGGACCTAGACATCGAAAACCATGGGGAAATATACCTAGACATCGGAAACAATGGAGAAATATACCTTGACATCGAAAACTATAGAGCCGTGGACCTAGACATCGAAAACCATGGAGAAATATACAGAGACAACTAAAACCATGGAGAAATATGCCTAGACAGCAAAAACCATGAATAAATATACCTAGACATCGAAAACCATGAAGAAATATACCTAAGCATCGAAAACCATGGAAAAATATACAAAGCCGACGAAAACCATGGAAAAATATACCTAGACATCAAAAACCGTGAAGAAATATACCTAGAAATCGAAAACCGTGGGGAAATATACCTAGACATCGAAAACCATGGAGCCGTGGACCTGGACACCGAAAACCATGAAGCCGTGGACCTAGACACCGAAAACCATGAAGCCATGGACCTAGACACCGAAAACCATGGAGCCGCGGACCTAGACACCGAAAACCATGGAGCCGACGACCTAGACATCGAAAACCATGGAGAAATATACTTAGACATCGAAAACCATGAAGAAATATACTTAGACATCGAAAACCATGAAGAAATATACCTAGGCATCGAAAACCATGGAGAAATATACAGAGACAACAAAAACCATGGAGCCGTGGACCTAGACACCGAAAACCATGGAGAAATATACCTAGGCATCGAAAACCATGGAGAAATATACCTAGACAGCAAAAACCTTGAAGAAATATACCTAGACATCGAAAACCATGAAGAAATATACCTAGGCATCGAAAACCATGGAGAAATATACCTAAACATCGAAAACCATGAAGCCGTCGACCTAGACATCGAAAACCATGGAGAAATATACCTAGACGTCGAAAACCATGAAGCCGTCGACCTAGACATCGAAAACCATGGAGCCATGAACCTAGCGATCAAAAACCATGGAGAAACATACCTAGACATAAAAAACCATGGAGCCGTGTACCTTGACAACGAAAACCATGGAGCCGTCGACCTAGACATCGAAAACCATGAAGAAATATACCTAGGCATCGAAAACCATGGAGAAATATACAGAGACAACGAAAACCATGGAGAAATATACCTAGACTCAAAAACTATGGAAAAACATTCCTAGCCATCGAAAACCATGGAGAAATATACTTAGACATCGAAAACCATGGAGAAATATACAGAGACAACGAAAACCATGGAGAAATATACCTACACATCGAAAACCATCGAGAAGTATACCTAGACATCAGAAACCATGGAGCCGTGTACCTTGACAACGAAAACCATGAAGCCGTCGACCTAGACATCGAAAACCATGGAGAAATAAACAGAGACAACAAAAACCATGGAGAAATATACCTACACATCGAAAACCATGGAGAAATATACCTAGACAACAAAAACCATGGAGCCGTGTACCTTGACAACGAAAACCATGATAGCTAGACAACGAAAACCATGGTAGCTAAACAACGAAAACCATACGGAAAGAGAGGCCCGATATAGTCTGTCTCTCTCGCTCAGTGGCGCGCAAAGAGTGGGGATACCACGTTTAGCGGGGTGGGTGACGTCACGGGCCGAAAATGTCCACCAGGCACGTAAGGGCGTATGTCCAAGCGCCTGCGCACATAACTTACGCCTTTCTGACTCTAAGAAACAGAAGGGATCCCAAACCTCGCGTCCAAAATCTTCAATGTTAGATTTCTCTGGATTGGCTGAACGGATTTTGTTCTACCAAGGACCATTCGAAAGATAAAAAATCATAGAAAATTCAAATCTAATATGAGATTTTTCCCTCAACCCGTTCTCCTGTGAGAACGATTTAAAGTTTCTGTGACGTCATAAAATGCCTATTTTACTGTATATAAGAGTACGGCCGGCTCGCGCGCTACGCTTTTCTTTTAAACTTGGCGTCGAGCCGCTGCCGCGACTCTTGATTAATCGAATTGATTTTTTTTAAATTAATTCACGCGTGGAGAACAAACACTTGGTAATTCGAGTTCTTTTTTCACTGGGTAAAAAAATGATAATAACAATTTGTTTCTACACGATACAAATTGAAGTTGGCTGACACATTTCACGCGGTACAAAAACCAATGCGAATAGCTAACGCCATCTATTTTTTTTGTAAATGGATGCGTTCACATCAAGTTGAGGTTATTGTAGAAATCTCTGCAGTTGCGAGTAGGCAATGGACTACCGGTCTGGGAAGTTGGTTGCAGTGATATTTATCGCAGTGTTTTACCGCCATAACGGCAGCTCAAATATAATAACAAACACAGAGAAGTTTAGTCCGCAGAATATTGACTGTGTGACGGTAAGTTTTTTTTGCATACAAAATTCATAATTATTAGCATGAAAGAATATTTCTTGAAATTTTTCCGTCCAGACAATTCCTGTTTTTTCCGTTCTATGATGCCTAATCAGTGATTCAAACTCCTATTCGTTGTCAATTTTTGTTCTCACATCAATTTTTATTAAACTTTCAGTCGCCGACATAACCAAAGAAAAAAAGAAAAAAAAAAGAGGATACACGTTATACGATGTCACGTACCAGGTAAATATCGAATATCCGCGCGTGTAGCCATTTATTAAAGTAAGAAATTCTGAAATTCTCCAACTTTTTTATTAAATATTTGTTTTATGTTTCAGAGCCAAGTCATTGCCTCTTCGCAGTCCCGGAAGAAATATGAGAGGACGTGGAGGCAGGTAAGCAACCAAGTACCACACATATAAATTCCATTTCCCTAGAAAGACTTCCAAACCCCAAGCCTGTCACTCAAGCCGAAGGCAAAGTGCAATCTTGTCGCATAGATACTGGTTTGGGTGAAAAGTGTGCGCCTTGCCTTCGGCTTGGCTAAAGGTTCTGCGCTCTGCCTTTGGCTTGGGAGAAAGGTCTGCGCCTTGCCTTCCGGCTTGGGAGAAAAGTCTGCGCCTTGCCTTCCGGCTTGGCCAAAAGTTCTGTGCCTTGCCTTCCGCTTGCCTCAAAGTTCTGCGCCTTGCCTTCGGCTTGAGTGAGAGGCCTGCGCTCTGCCTTTGGCTTGGGTGAAAGGTCTGCGCCTTGCCTTCGGCTTGAGTGAGAGGCCTGCGCTCTGCCTTTGGCTTGGGTGAAAGGTCTGCGCCTTGCCTTCGGCTTGCCTCAAAGTTCTGCGCCTTGCCTTCGGCTTGAGTGAGAGGCCTGCGCTCTGCCTTTGGCTTGGGTGAAAGGTCTGCGCCTTGCCTTCGGCTTGCCTCAAAGTTCTGCGCCTTGCCTTCGGCTTGAGTGAGAGGCCTGCGCTCTGCCTTTGGCTTGGATGAAAGATCTGCGCCTTGCCTTCGGCTTGAGTGGGAGCCCTGCGCTCTGGCCTTCGGCTTGGATGACTGCGGTCTGAAAGTTGTCTTTTTATTCCCACACGGCGTATTTCACCATACTCCCGCGGGAAATTTGGCTTCCGCAGAACGGAATGTTGCATTTTTTTCACGGAGGTATGATGATAAGTTATAATTCTCAATTTTAATGTAAAAAAAAAATTTCATCCACAGCGAAGAAATCAGCCTGATGCCATTAGGGCAACAACTTCGGGAGGATGACGTAAATAACAATCGGTACGTAAAAAAAAAACATGTTTGAATAATTGTGAAATACTTTTGTAACCAAATCAAATTTTTTTTTTAGCTACGATGACAGGAAGGGAAATTCGCGGAAAGAAAGCGAAAAAAAAATGAGGAACCGATCTCGTGGTTCCGAGAGGAACCGCCGCCATCTGAATCGGTCTCCAACGCTTCCTCGAGAGCATGTCCCGAATCATCGTCAGCGTGGAGAAGTTCATCGTCGACGACGTCGACGTCGGTCGAACGAACGCTACTCGCCCAACGCGTCGTCGCGATCTAACGATCGGCCACGGGTCGAAAGATATGATCGAGGTCGACGAGACGCTACCGCGCATCAGCAGCAGCGAGTTGAACGTTCTCGAAGGAGGTCCCGTAACTCTCCATATCATTACAATCGTAATGAGCAACGTCCTCGGGCTGGCCGATGGGTTGCAGCCCGGGAAAGAGGGAGAGCCCAAAAAGAGGAAGAGCGGGATGAAACTCAGCGCATTTGCGGCGCATTCGCGACACTTTTTCGCGCCCTGGGGACCAAAAAAAATAATAAAAAAAAATAAACAAAGTCGACGACGGTTCTCATTTTTTAACATTTTATACTAATAATAATTTTTTTCTTTATATCCTCTTTCTTTGCTGATATTCCTGTACTAATCTTTATATCCTTTTTCTTTTTTTTTGTCAAGTTTTTTTTTTAACGAACATAATAAATAAATTGAAAAAACCCGTGACTTTATCCCTCATGAACCTTGATTTCCTCTCGGCATTTTATTCGTAAAGAAAATTAATTAAAAAATTTTAAAAACCCTCGTGACTTTATCCCTCAACCTTGATTTCCTCTCGTCATTTTTATTCCGTATTTTTATTTATCATTGAAAAAAAAATTACACTTCATTCGTAAAGAAAAAAGAAAATTAATTTAAAAAATGAATTCCGTTGCATTCCAACGATGCAAACTTGAGAGTCATATTTTTCCGAAAAATGCATGATTTAGGGGTTGGAGGCTGCAACGGACTGAGAAGATTGAATTATAATCGCATAAATTTCATTATTTCAAATCTGACGATTGCATAAATCACCGCGATGCTCCCGGGGGCTCGATGCACTCGATTCAGGCGCGTTTTTCGTTGATTATTTTTGAGGACTTTGCTGTGGCTGCTTCGCATGGACGTGTCTCAAGAGAATTTCCAGAACGATAGCGAATTTATCCATTGAAAAGCATGAAATCCTTCCGCTCGAACGTTTAGTTGGCGAAATGAGTCTCTTTTTGGTACATGCTCGTTCATTGTCGAAAGAGTTTCCGAGGGTTGCGTCAGGAGCCGAGAGCAGGCGCGATTCGGGACGTAGACGATAATGGAGTAAAAGCGAGGAAAAGAGACTCTCAGGAGCAAAGATTTGTCAAGAGAATCTGCGACGCGACGTCGGATATGAATAAAAATGACAAAAAACAACATAACCTCGAGTTTTTTTTATTTTTTTATTTAGAGTTACCGGCGGGCGGTAACGGCATGAAATTTGTTACTGAGTGCAATGTGGCGGCAGCGCCTGCTCTCCTATAGGTTAAATCAATGCGATTCAACAGTTTTTTTTTGTTATACGAATCATTTTTTAAATATACGTACGATTATGTAAAGACATTACTGAGAACCATGCCCGACAGTAATATAATATATATCCCAAATATGGTTAAGTAATTATTTGTCATTTGGACAAACATTCGGCACGAAAATTTTGTGAAAATCAGCTGTTCACGGTCAAACGCATAACTCCCGGCCCGTACGGGCAGTCGGGAGTTAAAAATTTTGACGGATTTCTCATGTTTGCGACACGAAATCCGTGTGGATTTTCGCGTTTCCTGATGATTCGTTACATTCCGATAGGAAACGGCCTTCATGCAACGATTTTTCACGAGTTTCCACGAAGAAAAATGTCGAATGGAACGAAAAATTAACGTCTGGCAAACGTTTCGTTTCATCGTTCCCGAAGTGAATTTACATGCAATCGACGTGGTTTTACGTCAGAATCAAGGATATGAGACGCGTTTCATTATCCGAGCTCTTTTGAACCGTTTTCACGAAAAATTTTGACGGATTTCTCATGTTTGCGACACGAAATCCGTGTCGATTTTAGCGTTTTCTGATGATTCGTTACATTCCGATAGGAAACGGCCTTCATGCATCGATTTTTCACGAGTATCTACGAAGAAAAATGTCGAACGGGACGAAAAATTTCCGATTGGCAAACGTTTCGTTTCATCGTTTCCGAAGTGATTTTACATGCAAACGACGTGGTTTTACGTCAGAATCATGGATATGAGACGCGTTTCATCATCTGCGCTCTTTCGAATCGTTTTCACGAAAATATTTGACGGATTTCTCATGTTTGCGACACGAAATCTGTGTCGATTTTAGCGTTTTCTGATGATTTGTTACATTACGATAGGAAACAGCCTTCATGCAACGATTTATCACGAGTTTCCACGGAGAAAAATGTCGAATGGGACGAAAAATTGACGATTGGCTAACGTTTCGTTTCATCGTTTCCGAAGTGAATTTACATGCAATCGACGTGGTTTTACGTCAGAATCAAGGATATGAGACGCGTTTGATTATCCGAGCTCTTTTGAACCGTTTTCACGAAAAATTTTGACGGATTTCTCATGTTTGCGACACGAAATCCATATCGATTTTAGCGTTTTCTGATGATTCGTTACATTCCGATAGGAAACGGCCTTCATGCATCGATTTTTCACGAGTATCTACGAAGAAAAATGTCGAACGGGACGAAAAATTTCCGATTGGCAAACGTTTCGTTTCATCGTTTCCGAAGTGATTTTACATGCAAACGACGTGGTTTTACGTCAGAATCATGGATATGAGACGCGTTTCATCATCTGCGCTCTTTTGAATCGTTTTCACGAAAATATTTGACGGATTTCTCATGTTTGCGACACGAAATCTGTGTCGATTTTAGCGTTTTCTGATGATTCGTTACATTACGATAGGAAACAGCCTTCATGCAACGATTTATCACGAGTTTCCACGAAGAAAAATGTCGAATGGAACGAAATATTGACGTCTGGCAAACGTTTCGTTTCATCGTTCCCGAAGTGATTTTACGTCCAAACGGCCTGGGTTCACATCAGAATCAAGGATATGAGACGCGTTGCACGATGCGAGCTCTTTTAGACGGCTTTCGCAAAAAAATTTCACGGATTTTCAAGTTTACGACACGAAATACGTGTCGATTCCAGCGTTTTCTGGATGATTCGTTACATTTCGAGAAGAAATAGCCCTCATACATCGATTTTTCACGAGTAGAAACGAAGAAAAATGTCGAATGGGCCGAAAAATTTACAATTGTCAAACCTTTCGTTTCATCGTTTCCGAAGTGATTTTACATGCAAACGACGTGGTTTTACGTCAGAATCATGGATATGAGACGCGTTTCATCATCTGAGCTCTTCTGAATCGTTTTCACGAAAAATTTTGACGGATTTCTCCTATTTGCGACACGAAATCCGTGTCGATTTTAGCGTTTTCTGATGATTCGTTACATTCCGATAGGAAACGGCCTTCATGCAACGATTTTTCACGAGTTTCCACGAAGAAAAATGTCGAATGGGACGAAAAATTGACGATTGGCAAACGTTTCGTTTCATCGTTTCCGAAGTGATTTTACGTCCAAACGACCTGGGTTCACATCAGAATCAAAGATATGAGACGCGTTTCATCATCTGAGCTCTTTTGAATCGTTTTCACGAAAAATTTTGACGGATTTCTCATGTTTGCGACACGAATTCTGTGTCGATTTTAGCGTTTTCTGATGATTTGTTACATTACGATAGGAAACAGCCTTCATGCAACGATTTATCACGAGTTTCCACGAAGAAAAATGTCGAATGGGACGAAAAATTGACGATTGGCAAACGTTTCGTTTCATCGTTTCCGAAGTGAATTTACATGCAATCGACGTGGTTTTACGTCAGAATCAAGGATATGAGACGCGTTTCATTATCCGAGCTCTTTTGAACCGTTTTCACGAAAAATTTTGACGGATTTCTCATGTTTGCGACACGAAATCCATGTCGATTTTAGCGTTTTCTGATGATTCGTTACATTCCGATAGGAAACGGCCTTCATGCATCGATTTTTCACGAGTGTTACGTCCTGGCATCTTCTCCTCGTGTCTGACTCGTTGAATAAATCTGAAACATAAAAAATTTGAATTTTGTAAAAATCATTCCAATTAACTTGTGAATTTTATCTTTTAGAATTAATAATAGTAATAATTACAACCGAAATTCGTTAATCGGGTCACGGAAAACATGGGTAAATAAAAGAAACTCATTTTGAATTAACACGTATCATGTCATTTTTAGGTCACCCTGTATGTGGGGAAACCTGCAGAACAGCCGATCAGCTGTTGAGCGCACGCGCGCCTTGACCTACCGCACGTGCAGTGCTCGCGCGCTCCAGCGCGCGAGCACTGCACCTTGGGCATTCGTTGGAACGAATGCCCAAGTCCCCAATAGGGTCAAATTTCATTATTTTTTCGAATTTCCAAATAAATTATTTTTATTGCATATTCTTGCTGCTCATGTCAAGGGCTTCATTTTAAGTGGTCATACGTCCATATTCGGATAATTTTTAATTAAACAATTTTTCTGTCAAATTTCAATATTTTATTTACTCACAAAATTACAAAATTGTAACCTTTTCAACAACACATTCTTAATCGTCATTAAAAACCCTTTTATCCGAATATTAATTAAATTATTATTAGACCATTTTTATAAATAAAACTCAAACTATCTTTCCAATTTCATTAACTTACAACTTTGCAAATTCAATAAATCTTTTACATATCTCGGTTCCTTATGATAAACCCTTTCATTCAAAGCCTTAATCGACATGTTTATTCCATTTATTAGCCGAATAATTGACCCGCGGAAAACCGCGAAAAACCGCGGAACGCAACAAAATAATTTTTATTAACTCTAAAATCTCAAATATCGTTATGATTCATCTTGCAACATATTTTTACCCGTTGACAACGATTTTTATACACGAATCATAAATAATAATCATTAATAATAAGGGAAACGATAGATATTTCTATGTATCCACATATATGTATCGTTATAAAATATTTATTCATGTAAAATATACATCAATGGGAATCTAAACGCTTTTAGAATATAAATAAATAGTAATTAAATAAATACTGCACAATTTCGAATAAATTTTACGCCAGTGAAAATCATTTCCGTTAAAGTAAATCTGTTCGGGATTGAGCGCATATTTGTGATCGATAACGCGAGCATTTGGGTCAGGGTTCGCGCCTTGCTGCGAATGTCGCCACAGGACGGGCGACACATGGGATCGACAGGCAACGCGAGGTCCTTTAGGCTAATTATCGCGCTCTGCCACGGGCGTCGCTACAATTCGGGCAATTATTGATTTTTCGGGGATAACGGTCATGCGCGTAATCGATACTGATCGATTACGCCATGATTGATCGCTCAGTCTTGGATCACCGGTGGGAGCGCAAACACGTGGGTCTTGTCGCGTCGAGTCCTCAGCTTTTCTCTCGGTACTTCACACCATGAGGTCAATTCGAGCCTAACAACCTCAAATTAATCCGGGTTCGGGAAATAACACGGTCTCAATAATTACTGGGATGCGCTCTCACCACGCACGGGAATATTTTCCTTCTTTACATCGGGATTACCAAGATAATTCGGGATTACGTTAAACGCGGGTCACGCGCACGGGATTCAAGCGCACACGGTCGTCGTCGGCCACGAGGCCGACGAAATACACGAGTCTAGCGGGTTATTCGCATTTTTGGGTGACTCGAGACTTACGATCTCGAGTCTCGGAAATTACCTCGCATATTCGCACCGGGCGGGTTATTATAATCAGTATTACACGCATTCCGGGCGGGTTTTTAATCAACCACGGTCTACACGCACCACGGGCGGGTATCGGGCCAAATTTCACGGCACCAAATTACCAACTTGTATTTTTATAATAAATTCACACTTTACATTTTATCGCCCGCTCTTATTCTTCACCTTACCACCAACACCAGATCCCGCAAAAAACATTTTGGTCCTTCGAGCCGGATCTGGTGGTAAGAGCGCGCAAAGTGAGTGTGAAAAGTGCCGTGAAATCAGTGGGAAAATTTCTGCATCGGGTTCAATTTGTGCTACGCATCGCATGGGACTTCGAATTTATTCGCCTCGGGCGTGCGAGCCATGTGGCTCGCGCTCACCGGGCGGCCATCTTGGTCATCGATCGCACCTTCGCATCGATCCTGTCAATGCTTAGCGAGCTTCTCGCATTGCTTCTTCGCATCGGGTGAGTTTTTCGAAACGTTCTTCGCAATTTCTTCGCTCACTAGTGCGGGAAGTGATTTTTGGGCGTGGTCAAGACTTGATCGTTATCGATTTTCGCCTGTTTTCTCAAGTGCGCGGGTTCTTCGCTAACTGCTTGGGTGATAATCGATCAACTGGCCACTGTGCGCGTCCCGGGCGGTAAAGTGACCGTCACTTTACCTCGTATCGGTAACTAATCGGCTCTTCGCACGAGTTTCGGGATTTTGACTTTTTTTCGACATTTATTACGCGAGTTACCGATAATTACGCACGCGCTCGGTCGGGTTCACGCATTTTTTCGGGTTTTGACAGTGATTCCGGGTATTCATCGGGTTTTTTTCGCGCGGCCCTTCGCAAGTGACATTTCGCATTCATTTTGCAACGGGTTTTTGGGCATTTTCGCGGGCAATTTCGCTGTGTTCGAGACCATTCGCGGGTCTATTTCCGCGAGTTGACAGGTGGCAATTTCCGGGCGGGTTTCGGGGCCACCATATACGAGCGGCTATCGCGGGTCGCAGTTTTCGCATGTGCGGGTTCGGTTTGCTTCATCTTTTGAACCTTTTTGGGCGCTCCGGTTTCGGGACCTTACGAATCGGTGCTCACTTGTTTTCGCGAGTGGTTCTCGAACGTGGGCTCACCTTCTGGGTGCTCGCACGGGCGATTTTTCATACGATTTCGCGAATTACGTCGACAATTCGAGTTTTTCGCGAAATTACGGGCTCAACTTGTTGTTGAGGACGCCGAGTCACACGTTTTGTGACATTACGCGGGTAATTCTCAGTGTCGGAGTGCGTCGAGCAATCACGATTAGTTACGGGATTGCTTTCGACATTTTTTGGGATTTTTCACGCGTCGCGCAGTGCGGGTCGACCGTTCACGTGTTCCGTCAACACGCTCGGTCATTTTCAGCGCATTTGGGCTTTGATTCTTCTCTTGCACTGCGCTTTCGGGACATTATTGACAGTTTCGGGTGAATTTGCAGTGCGACGGGGCATTTCCGACATTTCTTGAGCATTTCGTGGGTTTTTTTTTTGGAATTTCGTGTTCCTTTTGCGTGACGTGCGCATAGGAACCGTGGGTTCGCACCGGGCCATTTGTTTTCATCGACGGATCGCGCGCGCCACGTGCTCGCGATCCACTCTCGGACCGCACAGATCGCTACAGCGTTCGCACATCGGCACAACGCATTTTGGAGAGTCTTTCTACCCCCTCCTCTACGACTCGGGACATTTACAGTGCGTCGCAACAATTACAGCGCGACACAATGGGTTCGTGGGTTCTTAACACGGGTTCAATCATTCGCGGGTTTTGTTAGACTCCTTTTTTCGATTATTGGGTTTACAAGTGCGGTCCGCAGAGCAATTGGGTGCAGTTCTCACATAACTTGAATGTGCATCAAGAAGCGCGAATGACAATCGGGCTCCGGGCATATTTTTTGAAGTGACAATTCGGGATGCGGGAATCAAGTGTCGCATTCACGCGTCGCGGTCATCGCGGCCAGCCGTGCCTCGTTGACCACGTGGTCATCGAGAAAGCTACTTCCATCGGGCTACGGCATAATTTTGGGCAGCCGCTGCGTCAAGTTGAGACTTACGACCTCGACTTGTTTTGGGTTTCGTTAGCATCGGGTATTTTTTGGCAACGTTCGGTTGGGTCTACGCATTAAAGGGATCGCCGCGTTCGAACACGTTGCCATCGCGCAGCTTCTGGGCCAGCGGCGCCTCGGTACATTTTCTTTTGGGACATTTTCGGGTTTCTTGTTCGCGTTCCGTACGGCAGTCGATTGTGGTGTGTGCGGGCATTGACGGGTTTGCAATTCACCTAATCGCAGGGTGATTTTTCGGGAATTTGCGCAGCCTTCGGACATTTTCGGTTCCGTTGAGTCAATTCAGTGCTCTTCGACCGCTAGTGTATCCCGTCAGTGCGTCGGGTCATTTTCGGGCAGGGACATCTTGGGAATATTCAGTGAACCTCAATCAGTGCGGGTCCGCGCTGCGCATCCGGGAATTGGACTGCACACATCGCCTTCGAGCCCTTCATGGGCAGGCACAGTGCCTCGGGAAATTTCTCCGGGTTATTCGGGTTTCGGACACGGTCCGGGTCCTCACCATGGGATTAAAAGATCAGTACGATTAGTGATCTTCCCACGGGACGGCCGACACGGTCGGCTTTATCGAACTATTCGGGTACTTCGCGCGCGTCTTCGGTTTTCGTTCAACGGGATTCACGGGCTAACGGATCAAGTCCAACAGGACCACCGGGCGGAGACGCGGTGTTATTAACTGAGGAGAATCGCAGTTCTTCTCGCCATGGGACAAGCTAACCTCGCAGCATCAAGCGGGACACTACAGTGGATACGCATGCCGTTCGACATGGGTCTGGAACTCGCATTCAGGTCGAACGGTGGAGTGAAACGACTCCAACTTCGTCGGGAGCTTCCACCTCTTCCAAACACTGGGATTGGAGGAACAGCGTCGGGTCCAACGCATGGGGAAGTTGGCTACACACCACGCGATCGGGATCGGGCTGATCGCCTTCCGCACCACCGGGTGCCGACGGAAGGTGGTCCAACTACACAAGTGCGGGTTGTGTCTTCAACGGGTCGGGTGATTCGACTTCGGGTATCGCGCCCAAGAACGCCTTGTACAAGGGCGCGAATCGCGAGACACCCGCGTGCATATCGGGTCGACGCATATCGCCGTCTCGTTTACCGTACGGGCAGCGAGACTTATAATCCCTTCGGGCTAAGGGATCGGTTCGGGTAAACTCTTGGGCAAGTCGAGATTTACGCCCTCGCCTTGTTCGGGTCCAAGAGTTCGGGACGATCGAGTCGGGTTCGACGCTACCGGTATTTATTCGCAACGTCGCATCTGGGCTTTGCACGCGGGTCGGGATCGTCAGCAATTCCTTACGGACGACGGTGAGAAATATCTCCTCACCACGGTCGGGGCGACCTCTTCTTCGGGAAATTAAGGAGTGCGAGACAGAAATTCGGTTTCGCAGTCAAGTTCACGGGCATACGCACACGAGCGGGAACAGAATTACGCAACGCAACATCCTCCCTGAGATCGCGCAACCATACGATCTTCAGGGGTTGCTCGCGACGGGAACGGTTTAGGCCAAGGATCTCTTCCAAGACATTGGCAGGGAAACTTGAGCTGGGACGCTTTAGCATCCACGGATGCAGTGCACTGGTTAGTCGGGAGGCATCGCATCTTGGGACCATCGGTACGACGTTGGCTCCACACCACGTCGGGCGCAACGTGCGCCATACGCGAGTTCTGACGCATCGGAGTTCGCAACGGGTCGTGTACGTTCGGTTATTGGGTACGGAGAGCCGCGCATCGGCCACACTAGTCTTCGCAACGGCTAAGGTCGCCCCAATCAAGCGACTCACAATCACTCGCTTGGGACTGGCAGCAGCAGTGCTTCCAGCGAATTTCAGCGCAATTCGGGAGCAGCGCAATTATGTTCAACGCAGTTCGGGCCTTGATGATTCACGGGTATAGTTTTGGACGGACTCCAGGGTAACGCTTACCTGGGTCACGTCACATCCTTCATTGTGGAAGGATTTCATTGGGAATCGGGTCACATTGGCATTGGAGCTCATGCCACGGGTCCAATGGAGGTTCACACCGGGACGGACAATCCAGCAGATTGTACATCGAGGGGGGCTAACCATCCATCAGCTGCAGCAACTTTCAATGGGGAGGCACGGGCCTCACTGGTTAGCAGAAGTAATTTCTCCATTGGCCAACGCAGCGCATCGGGTCGAGGGACGCAACGGCGCTCAAAGAGCAGCCAGGTCTTACACCAGCAGTCGCAACAACACGCACACGGGCCCTCAACCACATCAGCGAATATTCACCCCTCACATGGTTGTTGCGACTTACATTACTGTTCCTCAAGGTGATTACAAACCTGAAGGGAACCGGGGGCGGTACATCGGGTCCAGTCAACACACGGAGAGACCTGGAAAACGCAAGGCTTCACCGGATAAAAGCCATTCCGGGAGTATAATCTCATTGGGAGCTCAAGTTACTTGCATACGGCTACACGCTTCCGAAATCGCATCCGATCAGGCGATTGACGAACTTCATCAATCATCAAGGGATCCTCAGGCTGGGAGGATGGCTGAAGCGGTCAGCCTTACAACCTGGCAGCAAAACCTCAGTCATTCTCCCTCGGGACGCACCAAAGACGGAGCGGCTGGAAAATTGATGAGCGGGATCCAGTACGCTCACGCATCATGCGGGCGTCCAAGACGCACGCTTCTGGGCCCTTACGCGTACAAATTTTACGGGTCAGTTGCCAAGCTCACGGGTCACGCCGGCAGGACCGGATCTTTCCACGGCGATCGACTACATGGGGCCAGTTTCACAGGAAGCTGGCACGGGCATGGGAACAAATGTCACGAGACTGGTGTGCATTTATCTGTTTTATCACCTCTGCTGTGCACCTTGCAGTTGTTACAGATCTATCAACGGGCGGTTCTTCGCGGTACTTCGCATATCCACCGGGAGACGAGGAGTTCCTCATACAATCCACAGCAACTACGGGATCAGCTCCAAGGTGCAGCAGCAGAATTGAGACCACGCTTCAATACAGGGACACGGGAACCCGACAAAACTTCAACCAAGGGCAACTGACGGGAGCAACAAGGTGTTCACGCCACCCGGAGCACCTCAAATGGGCGCGAGCTAAGAGACGGCTGTAACGTCGGTGAAACAGCCCGTCTGACGGACGATTGGGCCGCACGGGCCTCACGTGCGAAGCACTTACAACGCTTCGCACCCACACTTCGGGAACCTTCCACGCAGGTCCGCTACAAGCGGGCTCGGGTGCTTTGGACGAGCTACTGGCTCCAAACCTGGGTACCTTCGCATCGGGGAGGCCTTCACGGCCCACAGAGGCCATCACCTCGGGAATTGGACGCTGCCAGGCCAGCGAGCTGGCAGATCATCGGGAACGGCTTCAATATCTTCTGGGAGCATTGGGCATTGGGCAGCAGGATACGTTCAGCATCCCCAAGAGGTTAAAACCGGCATCCAGTGGGAATTCCACCCACTGGGCGCACCACACCTGGGTGGGCGGGGAGACCGCAGCATCGGCGGTCAACCATCACCTCTGGCGGACGCGGGGAGAGGCGGCTCTCATGTTGGAAGAATTTACGACTCTTCTTACGCCAGTGGGGGCCGTACTTGACTCTCGTCCGTTGGAACCAAGGTCGGGTCGTTGGTCTTCGCATCTTCTGACCAACGAGAATCAGCCGCCAACGAAATGGCCGCTGGTTCGGGCAAAGCAGCTACATCCGGGAACCAACGCACATGGGCAGCGACGCACAGCAAGGCGACATCCACCATCACACGGCCAATCAGCAAGCGGGTGTTCCGGCCAGGGCCTCATTCGGGTTCAATCAACAGCACTGCTGCCGATGGCGGGGAGAATGTTCGGGATTGAGCGTTATTTGTGATCGATAACGCGAGCATTTGGGTCAGGGTTTGCGCCTTGCCGCGAATGTCGCCACAGGACGGGCGACACATGGGATCGACAGGCAACGCGAGGTCCTTTAGGCTAATTATCGCGCTCTGCCACGGGCGTCGCTACAATTCGGGCAATTATTGATTTTTCGGGGATAACGGTCATGCGCGTAATCGATACTGATCGATTACGCCATGATTGATCGCTCAGTCTTGGATCACCGGTGGGAGCGCAAACACGTGGGTCTTGTCGCGTCGAGTCCTCAGCTTTTCTCTCGGTACTTCACACCATGAGGTCAATTCGAGCCTAACAACCTCAAATTAATCCGGGTTCGGGAAATAACACGGTCTCAATAATTACTGGGATGCGCTCTCACCACGCACGGGAATATTTTCCTTCTTTACATCGGGATTACCAAGATAATTCGGGATTACGTTAAACGCGGGTCACGCGCACGGGATTCAAGCGCACACGGTCGTCGTCGGCCACGAGGCCGACGAAATACACGAGTCTAGCGGGTTATTCGCATTTTTGGGTGACTCGAGACTCACGATCTCGAGTCTCGGAAATTACCTCGCATATTCGCACCGGGCGGGTTATTATAATCAGTATTACACGCATTCCGGGCGGGTTTTTAATCAACCACGGTCTACACGCACCACGGGCGGGTATCGGGCCAAATTTCACGGCACCAAATTACCAACTTGTATTTTTATAATAAATTCACACTTTACATTTTATCGCCCGCTCTTATTCTTCACCTTACCACCAACACCAGATCCCGCAAAAAACAAAATCAGACCATCCGCCAACACGTGGGTCTTCGAATTTCACCAAAGAGACGCACTTCGTTCGAGTACCAAATAACGCCGAGTCATGTCCGGCGAAAAAGTCTGTTATTTCTCAGGGAGTCATAAATTTCGCTACAAATAAACTTTTCTTTCTGCTTCGTTCGCTGGGAAAAGTAACCCGAAACTTCTAACCGTCGTTGTCGCGACGGTACAGTCTGTTATGAATATTAGCCGCTAATTTAATCAACCTATGAAATTAATTATTCGAAATCTTCTCCAAATCATTAATAAATAAAACTTTACTTACTTTATCGATGTACACGAAGGGAATTACAATCCTCGCGCATACCAGAGTCCGTACCTGCAAAAACTCATAACAATAGACAGAAAATACAACAAACATTATAAATAATCAAATAAAATGTAACTTACCACGAAAATGTAGTGCGTCGATCCATTCTACATTGTAGAAGAGAAAAATATATATTAATAAGATAATTCAATGTAAAATCAATGATTAATTAATAAATGATTAATCAATCATCGATAAACTATTAAATGCATAATTATACTTCAATCTACCTCATCTAGCAATTATAAAAAGCAAATGTACAATCGATATCTATAATTAATCAATAATTCTTCGTCAAAAAAGGGGAAATTGTAATACATAAGAGAATAGTATATAAGAATAGTCTACGTCAGCAAGAACTTCCCCTGGACGGAGAAACAGCGTGTCGGTGACACACACACATCCCTCCAGCGCATCGTAGTGGGGCCTTCTATAAGAGTGGGGGACCGCACGAGGGACGCTAGTTCTCGAATCTCTCCCCGGCAAGCCAGTCGAACTCCGTCCGAGAGCGAGTACGGATACTCCCGCCGCGCTTCCGAAAATCGACAAATTTAACATCTTCAAATTAGTTCTCGAATCTCTCCCCGGCAAGCCAGTCGAACTCCGTCCGAGAGCGAGTACGGATACTCCCGCCGCGCTTCCGAAAATCGACAAATTTAACATCTTCAAATTAGTTCTCGATCCTCTCCACAGACTGCCAGTCGAACTCCGACCGAGAGCGAGTACGGATATTCCCGCAGCGCGTCTGAAAATCGACAAATTACCATCTTTGAAATTTTATATCAAGTTTCCGTTTTTTTGAGTTAAAAGTTTAACTCTCGTCTGTATCGTACTGTACAACAAATTCAAAGTTGTTCATAATATAAAAAGTGTGTAAAAGGTGATTAAAAAGTGTTCTCAACCATTTATTTCAAAATAATCATCCTTAAATCGTATTTCGCGTAATTACTAACTTAATCGCGATCAATTTTATTCCGTCGCTCATAAATTTCGAGAAGTCGTACCGTGAATTTTATTCATTCTCGCGAATTTGTGAAAATCATTTATTTAAAGAAGTTAACATCAATTTTACTTTATTGTTCAACATAAATTTCGAGAAGTCGTACCGTGAATTTTATTCATTCTCGCGAATTTGTGAAAATCAATAATTCGAAGAAATCTAACACCGATTTCATTAAAATTTCAACATCCGCGAAATTTAATTCAAAATTATCGCGCATTCCTATTTAACGCGTTTTAATCTCGCGTAAATAAAAAGAAAAACAAGTTCATCAATTTTAAATAAATAATTTCTTTCGCTTATCTAAATCTCAATTAAATAACTTTGCAAAAGTAAAAAAAAAGAACGCCAAGTATTAAAAATAAATTGAAATCATTTTTTTTAAGCCAAGAAAAATAAACCGGCGACGACAAAAACTTAGGGTGCATGGTTAAGACAATAAGCATTATAACAGGCATAGGATTATGTCTATGTTTTAAATTTTCCCGGGCTTATTCTCTTAACCAAGCACCCCAAGTTTTTGTCGTCGCCGGTTTATTTTTCTTGGCTTAAAAAAAATGATTTCAATTTATTTTTAATACTTGGCGTTCTTTTTTTTTACTTTTGCAAAGTTATTTAATTGAGATTTCATTTCTTTTTGGCAGTTAATTTTTTTTTTTTTTTAATATAACGAAATAATAACGAAAATAATAACGAAATAAATAAATAAATGAATAAATGTGTGGGTGGGTGTGAGGCTGTGCAAATCAATGTGATTATTTCAAAATAGTGATTCCGTCCTCGGGGGGGCTCCGCCCCCTCGACCCCCGTTGCGGGGGCTCTGCCCCCCAATCCCCCCACGCGGGTGCTCTGGCTCCGCCCCCGCGCGGGGGTTGTGCCCCCTCGACCCTCATTGCCCCGCTTCGCTTGCCTGATGGCCGAAATAGGTGACCCGGATTACCCCTCATTCGCGATAACGTTGGAATAGACATATATATATTTTGTGACGTCACTGTGGAATAATTTTTCGATAATGAAAACGGGCTCGGTAAAACACTGATGTCACGGTTTCAGGGACTTCTCAAGGTCACAGGTAAAAAATTCATGGACCATTGGATGCACCACCCATGACATATATATATATAAACTGCCATTACATTTTTTATAAACCGACGCGTTTTTTAATGACAACCACTTTAAGTTTGAACGTAACGGAAAAACGCCCAATCTCGAGTATATAGACACGCGGTGCAACTTGCCTTGTCGATTCGAACTTTTCTTTTTAATACTTGGCGTCAAGACGCTACCGCGTCTCTAAATATTATTAATTCGAGTTGCTCAAACGAATATTCCATACAAATCCATTACTGTGGAAAATCCCATCTTTCCGTGCTTTTCCTCTTGCACGTTCTGACCATCCGTGTACCTGAACCCTTTTTTTTATGACCTTGGTCTTTTCCCAGTTTTTCCTCGCCCCTTTTTTTTTCTGACCGTCCGTGCTGATTCTCAAGCACCCTGGTCACTTTCCTTTCATTTTTACCCCTTTTTGTGCGTGCTGATTCTCAAGCACTTCAAATTTTCCCCATTCCCTTTTTTTTTGCTCGCGGTCGCTCCGTGCTGATTCTCAAGCACGCCGAACCGAATCCCTCGTTCCTTTTTCCATCGTCCGTGCTGATTCTCAAGCACGACATTTCCCATTTCATTTAAAATTTCCTTTTCCATCCCACATTTACCGACCGTGCTGATTCTCAAGCACGTTGATTCCGAGTTACCCGATCTTTCCTATTCCATCGACCGTGCTGATTCTTAAGCACGCCGATTCCACATTATCCAATCTTTCCTGCCCTATCGACCGTGCTGATTCGCAAGCACGTTGATCCCAGATTATCCGATCGTTCCTGCCTTATCGACCGTGCTGATTCTCAGGCACGCCGATTCCGAATTATCCGATCCTTCCTAATCCATCGATCGTGCTGATTCTCAAGCACGTCGATTCCAACCACGTCGTCCTATCCATTTACTCTCGTTTTTACCCTCTGATCACAATATTTCCGTCCTGATTCTTAACCACGTTAAATTAAATTCGTCTTCCCATCTTCATTTCCATTAATTGATTTTCCGTGCTATCAATCGAGCACGTTTATTCAAGTCCTTTATAAAACTAAAACCCGAGCAATTCTAAATAATAATATTAATATTTTCCACATTATGAAGAATCTCTATAATGCCTAGACGTCATACCGGTACTAAACCTCAAATCCGCCGAGCTATCGCGAAATTGTGCGACAGAATAGGACAGAAAAGAAACAACAATAAGCCCATTTTGCACGACTTTCTCAATAAATACGTCGCCGATAAACCAACCGCTGGCCAAGCAGTCCTCGAAATTGCGAACAGTCTCCCTAAAGTGCGGATCATCTCAAAGGTCGCCGTAAAACAGACAATTTATATCGTCGATCCGAAAACGTTTGAATTCCCGGATTATGATTAATCGAATAAACAAATGTTTTGATTTCTAGATCAACGACCGCTCGGAATGGACTGGAAAAATGATTTGAAATAGAAAAAGATGTAAAAGTCTCGACGGAAAAATTGAATAAAGAATTGGATCTATTGTTGATGATGCTGTTGCTTGATTTACCGATTTACCGACCGTTAGTAAGTAAGATTTGAATCTACTCTCGGCAAAGGAGAAAATTACTTGACCAACTGCAGGACAGTTCTGTTTTAATGGATGTCGGTAAGGTAGATTATAACTAAGCCGTCTGTAGTGAAGAGAGGGCCGATAATCGATAAAGAAGATCACAATTTTATTGGTGGTCGAGATTATAAATGAAGGGTTCTATGGAACGAGAGAAAGAACCGGCAGTCGATAATCCGAGAAATCAATCTATTTATTCGCGATACACGGGGAAACGACGTGTAGATTTATTTTAGATCCCGTATTTAGAAAAGTGAGATTTTCCCTTCTAGGACCGGAACCTATGTCAGTGAGATCGTTACCGGGTGAGAGAAACTATTTGAGTTTTACTTACGATTATATTTGAATTGATGAGTGGAGAATTAATCCAACTCGATGATCTCGATGTTGTTGGGTGAAGCCGGTCGAGATAAAGTTGAAGCTTCTGAGGTGTCGTCGCGTTGGAGTTCCTCGATAAGGACGTTTTCTGTCGTGCCAACGAGTCGAGCGAGTCGAGAAAACGTTTTCGGATCGACGATATAAATTGTCTGTTTTACGGCGACCTTTGAGATGATCCGCACTTTAGGGAGACTGTTCGCAATTTCGAGGACTGCTTGGCCAGCGGTTGGTTTATCGGCGACGTATTTATTGAGAAAGTCGTGCAAAATGGGCTTATCGTTGTTTCTTTTCTGTCCTATCCTGTCGCACAATTTCGCGATAGCTCGGCGGATTTGAGGTTTAGTACCGGTATGACGTCTAGGCATTATAGAGATTTTTCATAATGTGGAAAATATTAATATTATTATTTAGAATTGCTCGGGTTTTAGTTTTATAAAGGACTTGAATAAACGTGCTCGATTGATAGCACGGAAAATCAATTAATGGAAATGAAGATGGGAAGACGAATTTAATTTAACGTGGTTAAGAATCAGGACGGAAATATTGTGATCAGAGGGTAAAAACGAGAGTAAATGGATAGGACGACGTGGTTGGAATCGACGTGCTTGAGAATCAGCACGATCGATGGATTAGGAAGGATCGGATAATTCGGAATCGGCGTGCCTGAGAATCAGCACGGTCGATAAGGCAGGAACGATCGGATAATCTGGGATCAACGTGCTTGCGAATCAGCACGGTCGATAGGGCAGGAAAGATTGGATAATGTGGAATCGGCGTGCTTAAGAATCAGCACGGTCGATGGAATAGGAAAGATCGGGTAACTCGGAATCAACGTGCTTGAGAATCAGCACGGTCGGTAAATGTGGGATGGAAAAGGAAATTTTAAATGAAATGGGAAATGTCGTGCTTGAGAATCAGCACGGACGATGGAAAAAGGAACGAGGGATTCGGTTCGGCGTGCTTGAGAATCAGCACGGAGCGACCGCGAGCAAAAAAAAGGGAATGGGGAAAATTTGAAGTGCTTGAGAATCAGCACGCACAAAAGGGGTAAAAATGAAAGGAAAGTGACCAGGGTGCTTGAGAATCAGCACGGACGGTCAGAAAAAAAAAGGGGCGAGGAAAAACTGGGAAAAGACCAAGGTCATAAAAAAAGGGTTCAGGTACACGGATGGTCAGAACGTGCAAGAGGAAAAGCACGGAAAGATGGGATTTTCCACAGTAATGGATTTGTATGGAATATTCGTTTGAGCAACTCGAATTAATAATATTTAGATAAGCGAAAGAAATTATTTATTTAAAATTGATGAACTTGTTTTTCTTTTCATTTACGCGAGATTAAAACGCGTTAAATAGGAATGCGCGATAATTTTGAATTAAATTTCGCGGATGTTGAAATTTTAATGAAATCGGTGTTAGATTTCTTCGAATTATTGATTTTCACAAATTCGCGAGAATGAATAAAATTCACGGTACGACTTCTCGAAATTTATGTTGAACACTAAAGTAAAATTGATGTTAACTTCTTTAAATAAATGATTTTCACAAATTCGCGAGAATGAATAAAATTCACGGTACGACTTCTCGAAATTTATGAGCGACGGAATAAAATTGATCGCGATTAAGTTAGTAATTACGCGAAATACGATTTAAGGATGATTATTTTGAAATAAATGGTTGAGAACACTTTTTAATCACCTTTTACACACTTTTTATATTATGAACAACTTTGAATTTGTTGTACAGTACGATACAGACGAGAGTTAAACTTTTAACTCAAAAAAAACGGAAACTTGATATAAAATTTCATAGATGGTAATTTGTCGATTTTCAGACGCGCTGCGGGAATATCCGTACTCGCTCTCGGTCGGAGTTCGACTGGCAGTCTGTGGAGAGGATCGAGAACTAATTTGAAGATGTTAAACTTGTCGATTTTCGGAAGCGCGGCGGGAGTATCCGTACTCGCTCTCGGACGGAGTTCGACTGGCTTGCCGGGGAGAGATTCGAGAACTAACGTCCCTCGTGCGGTCCCCCACTCTTATAGAAGGCCCCACTACGATGCACTGGAGGGATGTGTGTGTGTCACCGACACGCTGTTTCTCCGTCCAGGGGAAGTTCTTGCTGACGTAGACTATTCTTATATACTATTCTCTTATGTATTACAATTTCCCCCTTTTTTGACGAAGAATTATTGATTAATTATAGGTACCTATTGTACATTTGCTTTTTATAATTGCTAGATGAGGTAGATTGAAGTATAATTATGCATTTAATAGTTTATCGATGATTGATTAATCATTTATTAATTAATCATTGATTTTACATTGAATTATCTTATTAATATATATTTTTCTCTTTTACAAGCTAGAATGGATCGACGCACTACATTTTCGTGGTAAGTTACATTTTATTTGATTATTTATAATGTTTGTTGTGTTTTCTGTCTATTGTTATGAGTTTTTGCAGGTACGGACTCTGGTATGCGCGAGGATCGTAATTCCCTTCGTGTACATCGATAAAGTAAGTTAAGTTTTATTTATTAATGATTTAGAAAAGATTTTGCATAATTGGTTTTATAGGTTGATTAAATTAGCGGCTAATATTCCTGACGGACTGTACTGTCTCGACAACGACGGTTCGAAGTTTCATGTTACTTTTCCCAGCGGACAAAGCAGAAAGAAAAGTTTACTTGTAGCAAAATTTATGACTCCCTGAGAAATAACAGACTCCTTCGCCGGATATGACTCGGCGTTATTTGGCACTTGAACGAAGTGCGTCTCTTTGGTGAAATTCGAGGACCCACGTGTTGACGGGTGGTCCGATTTACTTTCTACGTCTTAACGGAATGATTCTCATTGCCGTATATTATAAAATATATTTGGGATTATGTAATAATTATTAAATTGTCATTTGTTATATCCTAAAAGCGTTTATGATCCCCATTGATGCATATTTTACATGAATAAATATTTTATAACGATACATATATGTGGATACGTAGAAATATCTATCGTTTCCCTTATTATTAATGATTATTATTTATGATTTGTGTATAAAAATCGTTGTCAACGGGTAAATATATGTTGCAAGATGAATCATAGCGATATTTGAGATTTTAGAGTTAATAAAAATTATTTTGTTGCGTTCCGCGGTTTTTCGCGGTTTTCCGCGGGTCAATTATTCGGCTAATAAATGGAATAAACATGTCGATTAAGGCATTGAATAAAAGGGTTTTTCATAAGGAACCGAGATATGTAAAAAGATTAATCGAATTGCAAAGTTGTAAGTTAATGAAATTGGAGAGATAGTTTAAGTTTTATTTATAAAAATGGTCTAATAATAATTAAATTAATATTCGGATAAAAGGGTTTTTAATGACGATTAAGAATGTGTTGTCGAAAAGGTTACAATTTTGTAATTTTGTGAGTAAATAAAATATTTAAATTTGACAAAAATATTGTTTAATTAAAATTATCCGAATGTAGACGTATGACCACTTAAAATGAAGCCCTTGACACGAGCAATGCGAATATGCAATAAAAATAATTTATTTGGAAATTCGAAAAAATAATGAAATTTGACCCTATTCGGGACTTGGGCATTCGTTCCAGCGCGCGAGCACTGCACGTGCGGTAGGTCAAGGCGCGCGTGCGCTCAACAGCTGATCGGCTGTTCTGCAGGTTTCCCCACATACAGGGTGACCTAAAAATGACATGATACGTGTTAATTCAAAATTAGTTTCTTTTATTTACCCATGTTTTCCGTGACCCGATTAACGAATTTCGGTTGTAATTATTACTATTATTAATTCTAAAGGATAAAATTCAGAAGTTAATTGGAATGATTTTTACAAAATTCAAATGTTTTATGTTTCAGATTTATTCAACGAGTCAGACACGAGGAGAAGATGCCAGGACGTAACATAGGGTGGCCCAAAAGTTATATTACGGGGTGTCCTAAAAGTGATAATTCGTTAAAAATTTATTTCTTTTTTTCTTATTATGATAATTATATTGTGATTAAACAGATTTATTTCTAGTTCATTCTCCGAATAATTTTGTCGGTTAAAATTTAAATATTTGAATGGGACGATTTTAGTAAATTTTCTATTTTCTTTTTATGTTTCAGAATTACGCAACAAGTCAGACACTCGGGAGATCCCAGGACGTAACAGCTCCATTGTTTTCGATGTCTAGGTCGACGGCTCTATGGTTTTCGGTGTCTTCTTTCAGGGCTCGACCAGGGTTGCAAACGGCAGTTCTTTAAGGGATTGATTCAGAGTTTCATCGAGAGGTTTTGAAGCGATCAACCGAGCGTCAAGATTCTCGGTTGATCGGCTTTAAAAAGGAGCCCTGTTTTTGACAAGGCTCTTTTTTGAAGCGTTGAAAATGGGATCTCAAATGAAGTTTTCATGGTATTAATCAAGAATCTCACCGGGCCCTTTATGGACGAGATTTCCAAGGGGTCGCGACGGATCGTTTTGAGTGATTGCTGAATGGCTTCACTTAGGTTTCATTAAGGGATGGACCACGAATCTCTCCGAGGTTACCTTAAGATATTAGACAAGAGTCAGTACGAGAGTTTTTCAGGGGATTGACCATGTGTTTCGTCGAGATATTGCAACAGTTTTACCAAGGCTGTCGACGTAAGTTTTTGAACAGATTTATCTTCTCTCGAGAACAACCAACCACAAAGAATAAACCCTCGATTAAAAAAAAAAATGTTGATGAAGATCCTGTTTTCCAAAAAGAAGTGAAATCCGTAGGAAAATACTTTATGGAAGTAAAAAAAGGACGCCAAGTATTAAAAAAGTGCAACCGCAGTTGGGAAAATATGAGTCACATATCTATATTGTAACGGTACGAAATATTCTCAAAGACGCCTCGGGTTACGCGTCGGTTCGAGCTTCGTCAAAAAGGAGCAGGCAAAACCATGGGGAAATATACCTAGACATCAAAGATCATGGAGCCTTCGACTTAGGCATCTGAAACGATGGAGAAATATACCTAGACAACAAAAACCATGGAGCCGTGTACCTAGACATCAAAAATCATGTACAAATATACCTAGACATCACAAACCATGGAGCCATGAACCTAGCGATGGAAAACCGTGGAGAAATATACCTAGACATCAAAAACCATGGTGCCTTGGATCTAGACACCGAAAACCACGGAGAAATATACCAAGACATCAGAAACCATGGAGCGATGAACCTAGCGATGGAAAAACATGGAGAAATATTCCTAGACATCAAGAACCAGGGAGCCTTGGACCTAGACACCGAAAACCACGGAGAAATATACCTAGACATCAAAGACCATGGAGCCGTCGACCTAGACATCGGAAACCACGGAGAAATATACCTAAGGATCAAAAACCATGGGGAAATATACCTAGACATCAAAGACCATGGAGCCGTCGACCTAGACATCGGAAACCATGGAGAAATATACCTAGACAACACAAACCATGGAGCCGTGAACCTAGACATCGAAAACCATGGAGAAATATACCTAGACATCGAAAACCATGGAGCCGTTGACCTAGACACCGAAAACCACAGAGAAATATACCTAGACATCAAAAATCATGAAGGATTATACCTAGACATCACAAACCATGGAGCCATGGACCTAGCTATGGAAAACCATGGAGAAATATACCTAGACATAAAAAACCTGGGAGCCTTAGACCTAGACACCGAAAACCATGGAGAATATACCTAGGCATCGAAAACCATGGAGAAATTCACCTAGACAATAAAAACCATGGAGCCTTGAACCTAGACACCGAAAATCATCGAGTAATATACCTGGGCCTCGAAAACCATGGAGAATGAGCCATTGGCCATGGGGATGGCCATGGGGCATTTCCCATCGAAATGCAACAAAACATCAGAAAACGATGGAATCGACACGTATTTCGTGTCGTAAACTGGAAAATCCGTGAAAATTTTTCGCGAAAACCGTCTAAAAGAGCTCGGATCGTTGAACGCGTCTCATATCCTTGATTCTGGTGTAAAACCACGTCGATTGCATGTAAAATCACTTCGGAAATGATGGAACGAAACGTTTGCCAATCGTCAATTTTTTGTCCCGATCGACATTTTTCTTTGTAGAAACTCGAGAAAAATCGTTGCATGAAGGCCGTTCCTTATCGGAATGTAACGAATCACCAAAAAACGCTAAAATCGACAAGTATTTCGGGTCGCGAACATAAGAAATCCGTCAAAATTTCTGGTCAAAACGGTTCAAAAGAGCTCGGATAATGAAACACGTCTCATATCCTTGATTTTGACGTAAAACCGAGTCGTTTGCATTGAAAATCACTTCGAAAACGATGAAGCGAAACGTTTGCCAATCGTCAATTTTTCGTCCCATTCGACATTTTTCTTCGTAGAAACTCGTGAAAAATCGATGCATGAGAGCCATTTCTTATCGAAATGTAACGAATCATCAGAATACGCTGGACTCGACACGTATTTCGTGTCGTGAACTGGAAAATCCGTGGAAAATTTTCGCAAAACCCGTCTAAAAGAGGTCGGATTGTTAAACGCGTCTCATATCCTTGATTCTGACGTAAAACCACGTCGTTTGCATGTAAAAGCACTTAGGAAATGATGGAACGAAACGTTTGCCAATCGTCAATTTTTCGTCCCAATCGACATTTTTCTTCGTAGAAACTCGTGAAAAATCGTTGCATGAAGGCCGTTTCCTATCGGAATGTAACGAATCACCAAAAAACGCTAAAATCGACACGTATTTCGTGTAGCAAACATGAGAAATCCGTCAAAATTTCTCGTCAAAACGGTTCAAAAGAGCTCGGATAATGGAACGCGTCTTATATCCTTGATTCTGACGTAAAACCACGTCGTTTACATGTAAAAGCACTTCGGGAACGTTGAAACGAAACCTTTGTCAATCGTCTATTTGGCGTCCCATTCGACATTTTTCTTCGTAGAAACTCGTGAAAAATCGTTGCATGAAGGCTGTTTCCTATCGCATCAGGAAACGCTGGAATCGACACGTATTTCGTGTCGAAAACATGGAAATCCGTGAAAAATTTTCGCGAAAATCGTCTAAAAGAGCTCGGATCATGGAACGCGTCTTATATCCTTGATTCTGACTTGAAACCACGTCGTTTGGATGTAAAATCATTTCGGGAACGATGAAACGAAACGTTTGACAATCGTCAGTTTTTCGTCCCATTCGACATATTTCTTCGTAGAAGTCTTGGTATTTTGATGTCTAGGTATATTTCTCCATGGTTTTCGATCGCTAGGTTCATGGCTCCATGGTTTTTGATGTCAAGGTTTATTTCCCCATGGTTTTCGGTGTCTAGGGCCAAGGCTCCATGGTCTTTGATGTCTAGCTATGTTTCCCCATAGTTTTCGATGCCTAGGTCCACTCTCCCATGGTTTTTCATGTCTAGGTATATTTCTTCATAGTTTTCGATATCTAGGTACACAGCTCCATGGTTTTTGTTGTCTAGGTATATTTCTCCATGGTTTCCGATGTCTAGGTCGACGGCTCTATGGTCTTTGATGTCTAGCTATGTTTCCCCATGGTTTTCGATGCCTAGGTCCACGGTCCCATGGGTTTTGATGTCTAGGTATATTTCTTCATGGTTTTCGATGTCTAGGTCGACGACTCCATGGTCTTTGATGTCTAGGTAAATTTCGCCATGGTTTTCGATCCTTAGGTATAATTCTCCATGGTTTTCTGTGTCTAGGTCCAAGGCTCCCTGGTCTTTGATGTCTAGGTGTATTTCTCCATGATTTTCCATCGCTAGGTTCATGGCTCCATGGTTTTTGATGTCGAGGTATATTTCTCCATGGTTTTTGATGCCTAGGTATATTTCTTCATGGTTTTCGATGTCTAGGTACACGGCTACATAGTTTTTGTTGTCTAGGTATATTTCTCCATAGTTTCCGATGTCTAGGTCGACGGCTCCATGGTCTCTGATGTCTAGGTATATTTCCCCATGGTTTTCGATGCCTAGGTCCACGGTCCCATGATTCTTAGTGTCTAGATTTGTTTCTTCATGGTTCGCGATGTCTAGGTACACGGCTCCATGGTTTTTGTTGTCTAGGTATATTTCTCCATGGTTTCCGATGTCTAGGTGGACGGCTATGGTCTTTGATGTCTAGCTATGTTTTCCCATGGTGTTCGATGCCTAGGTCTACTCTGCCATGGTTTTTGATGTCTAGGTATATTTCTTCATGGTTTCCGATATCTAGGTACACGGCTCCATGGTTTTTGTTTTCTAGGTATATTTCCACGGTTTCCGATGTCTAGGTCGACGGCATGGTCTTTGTTGTCCAAGATATATTTCCCCATGGTTTTCGATGCCTAAGTCCACGGTCCCATGGCCTTTTATGTCGAGGTATATTTCCTCATGGTTTCCGATGTCTTGGTCGACGGCTCCATGGTCTTTGATGTTTAGGTATATTTCCCCAAGGTTTTCGACATCGAAAGCCATGGGGAAATATACCTTAACCTCGGTCCCATGGTTTTTTATGTCTACGTATTCTTTTTCATAGTTTTTAATGTCTAGGTTGATGGCTCTGTTACGTCGCAGGGTTGAATGCCCCGATTATTATTGAAACAATAAACAAATGTTTGATTTCTGGGTTGTCGACCGCTCGGGAATGAATTCACGAAATAAAACGATCAAGAGACTCGGCAGAGTCTCGGGACAAGTACATTTGAAAACAGCTGTGCGTCGTCTGCTTGTCCCGAGCGCTCGCCGAGTCTATACTTTCTCGTAGTAAAACGATTCGCGGTGGTGGGAAAAAAAATTTCGATGACATTTCAGCTGACTGTAAAGCCCAGCAGTCGTCCAGCGACCTGAAAATTGGCATGGAGACTAATTACGCGATGCTCTTTCGATTGAGCCTAAAATAAGTACGATTGATCAAGTGATTGCTGAGAAAAAACTTTGCACGGGCTTAGTCCTATCTCAGCCTTTGTCAGAACCACGCTACATCGAAGGATTTGACGTGTCTGTATATGGCCGCCCGACAACACATTCAAAGGGGTCTGTGCGCCCATCGTAGCCAATCCCGGGCTGCGAAATTCCTGATTGGTCGAGGCTGCGATGATTCCAATGGATCCGTCGTGCACACGACAGTGCAGACGAGCGAACGATAAATGTCAGCTGATATTTCGAAGGGCCGATTTGACGCGAGTGTGAGAGAGGTAACTGAAATAAGTTCATATTTTTCTTTTGCGCTCTTGACATTTTCGAGAAAATAACTGTTACAATTGTTCCTTGTCAAACAACGAACGTTGGCTAACCGTTTATTTTCTTGAGGATGCAAGGTTATGCGAGAAGAATGTGTTGCTGGTTTTTTGTTACCGAGTATGAACGAATGCTGTGATACAGCTTTGACAGATCGTCATAACCTCACAAATTCGGAATTTTGAGCTGGCATATTACCGACATGCTCTGATGACGAGAGAATATGCTTCATGAATGAATATGCTCCACATCTTTTGACCTTTTCCTACACCCACCATTTTATTCATTTACAGCATGACTTATACATAATAACTCTCAGCGGTATAAAAATCTTGTCGCTGATTCGAACCACATAAAATTCTTGTCGCAGCGGCACATAAAAATCTTGTCGCTGCAAGTTATCTAATGGCTCCGGATAACTCTCAGTGGCATCAAAATCTTTTCGCTGAGCCACATGAAGATCAATCACTGAGCAATAATATCTCTCAGCAAAACAAAAATCTTGTCGCTAATACACATGAAAATCTTGTTGCTGAGGCAAATGATAATCTTGTCGCTGCGACGGCTCAGTGACATGAAAATCTTGTCGCCCAACCCATGAAGAGTGATCGCTAAGCGATATTATCTCTCAGTGACATGAAAATGTTGTCGCTGAGCCATATGAAAATCTTGTTGCTGAGGCAAATGAAAATCTTGTCGCCGCAAGGCCTCAGTGACATAAAAATCTTGTCGCTGCGAGGGCTCAGTGACATAAAAATCTTGTCGCTGCGAGGGCTCAGTGACAAAAAAATCTTGTCGCTGCGAGGGCTCAGTGACATAAAAATCATGTCGCTGAGCCACAAGAAAAAATTGTACATTTGTTCCTTTCTGCCAAAATTCTCATGGAGCCAAAGAAAAAAATTCTTCACTACAACTTCATGCTAAAATATTGATTTTTTTCAACTCGTAGTCAAAAATTGAAAATTGAATTCTCGCGATAAATTGAGACTTTGGCACGTGTTTCCTTTTTGTTTCAGCGTATCAAACTGAGTGACTGGAAAAAAAATCATAATTTTACCATTTTGGCTCGGAGAAGAGCGATTTTCGTTTGAAAATTGTCGAAAAATTGTCCTTTTCAAGCAAAAATCATGGTAATGGGCAAAAAATCATTTCTCGATGAAAAATTGAGATAGAGACATAATTCTAGGCTTGAATTGAGCTCCACAGAGTCTAGTTGCAGGGAAAAAATCAGCATACTATTCTCATGCAGCGAAGAAGAAAAATTCTTCGCTACAACTTCATGCTAAAATATTGATTTTTCCAACTCGTGGGCAAAAGTCGAAAATTTAATTTTCGCGATAAATTGAGACTTTGGCACGTGTTTCCTTTTTGTTTCAGCGTATGAAACCGAGTGGCTGGAAAAAAAATCATAATTTTACCATTTTGGCTCGGAGAAGAGCGATTTTCGTTTGAAAATTGTCGAAAAATCGTCCTTTTCAAGCAAAAATCATGGTAATGGGCAAAAAATCATTTCTCGATGAAAAATTGAGATAGACACATAATTCTGGGCTTGAATTGAGCTCCACAGAGTCTAGTTGCTGGGAAAAAATCAGCATTTTATTGTCATGGAGCGAAGAAGAAAAATTCTTCGCTAAAACTTCATGTTCAAATATCGATTTTTCCAACTCGGGGGCAAAAGTCGAAAATTTAATTCTTGCGATAAATTGAGACTTTGGCACGTGTTTCCTCTTTGTTTCAGCGTATCCAACCGAGTGGCTGGAAAAAAAATCATAATTTGTACGATTTTTACTCGGAAAAGCGCGATTTTCGTTTGAAAATTGTCGAAAAATCGTCCTTTTCAAGCAAAAATCATGGTAATGGGCAAAAAATCATATCTCGATCAAAAATTAAGATAGAGACATAATTCTGGGCTTGGATTAAGATCCATATAGTGTCCTTCTAGGGGAAAAATCAGCATTTCATGTTCATGAAGCCAAACAAATAGATTCTTCGCTCCTAAGTGATGTAAAAATGTCGTTTTTTTGTAAGCTGATAGTGAAAAGGCAAAAATACCATTCTCGAGCAAAATCACGATTATGGCACGTGTTCACGTTTTCTTTCAGCTCAACAAATCATGTGGTTTGAAAAAAAATCAAAATTTATACTATTTTCACTCGGAGAAGAGCGATTTTCGTTTGAAAATTGATGAAAAATCGTCATTTTCAAGCAAAAATCATGGTAATGGGCAAAAATTCATATCTCGGTGGAAAATCGAGATAGAGACATGATTCTGGGCTTAAATTGAGCTCCACAGAGTATATTTTTGGGGAAAAAATCAGCCATTTATTCCCATAAACCCAACTAAATAAAATCTTCGCTCCCAAGTCATGTAAAAATGTCGTTTTCTTCTAAGCTGATAGTGAAAATGCAAAAATATCATTCTCGAGAAAATATAAGATTATGGCACGCGTTCACGTTTCCTTTTAGCTCAGCAAACCATGTGGACGAAAAAAAAACATGATTTCACCGTCCTTGCTCGGAGAAGAGCGATTTTCGGTTGAAAATTAATGGAAAATCGTCATTTTCGAGCAAAAATGATGGAAATGGGCAAAAAATCATATTTCGGTGAAAAATTAAGATAGTGACATGATTTTTGGCTTCAAATGAGCTCCACAGAGTACACTTCTAGGGAAAAATCAGCAAATTATTCCTACCGGACTGAAAAAATTGGAGACTTTCAATCAGAAAAAATAAGTGATATCCTAGCCAAAAATCCCCTCCCGGGGAAAAAAGCTTGGACAAGTACATTTGTTGGTGATCCCCATTTCCATTTGTTTTCACAGAAAAATCTAATCCCCCCTTGACAAAAATTGGAAACGCCAACAAAATAAAGAATTTAAGAAAACCAAAAAAAAAAAAATTCAAGAAGATTGAGAAAAATGCAAGAAATGCGAGAATGGTAGAAAAAAATTAATGGTATTCGCTCGGCATAAAAAATTCTGATATCTATAAAAGGACAAGTATTCCCTGTCTGAAAATCATGTTGATGTTCGAAAATCAATTAACGAGAAAAAAGAAAATCTTCCAAAAAGACACGTCTCAAAAAAAGGAACCCCTAAATACAAAATGGCGAATCGACAGAAAAACTTCATAAAAAAATACAAAACTAAAGTTTGCCATCATATGTCGAGCGTATGCGCACAGAGTACTTGGCCGGCCCGAAATTTTTTGTATTAGCTTCCGCTGTTTGTAGATAGGTAGAACAACTCGGTTGTATTCATGAGAAAAATGATAAGCGCTACACAAATGTCACTGAACGTTATACATTCAAATGAATTAGTACAAATTCAAATTTTTCTCTCAATTTGATATACAATTAATTAATTAAATCATTTGTGCAACATCTTACACAAGTATGGATACGTAGAAAAATAACAACTGATCACTAATTAAGGTGGAGCTAAATATTATATCAAATGACCCGTAATGCGTCGATAAAAATTGCACTTCTAGCAATTTTTTGTATTACTAGCTTGAAATATAAATCGTTTTAGGAGAGAACCTTGATTGACTCGAGATTTTCGCCAAGCTTTCGCGTGTCTTTTCTAAGAAGATTTCTGAAACCAAATAATTACGTTATGCCAAGATTAACCAAGCTGAGCACTTGCATTCAAAATTTCGGGCCGGCCAAGTACTCTGTGCGCATACGCTCGACATATGATGGCAAACTTTAGTTTTGTATTTTTTTATGAAGTTTTTCTGTCGATTCGCCATTTTGTATTTAGGGGTTCCTTTTTTTGAGACGTGTCTTTTTGGAAGATTTTCTTTTTTCTCGTTAATTGATTTTCGAACATCAACATGATTTTCAGACAGGGAATACTTGTCCTTTTATAGATATCAGAATTTTTTATGCCGAGCGAATACCATTAATTTTTTTCTACCATTCTCGCATTTCTTGCATTTTTCTCAATCTTCTTGAATTTTTTTTTTTTTGGTTTTCTTAAATTCTTTATTTTGTTGGCGTTTCCAATTTTTGTCAAGGGGGGATTAGATTTTTCTGTGAAAACAAATGGAAATGGGGATCACCAACAAATGTACTTGTCCAAGCTTTTTTCCCCGGGAGGGGATTTTTGGCTAGGATTTCAAATTGTTTGATGGAAAAAATAAAGAAAAATTGAAATGTACTCTCATTGATGAAGTTATTTTATTTATCGCCCAACCGACTGGTGGACCGTTTTATTTTAACGAGAATTGATGAAATAGTCGTAGTGTGTTTGATTGCAAAAAGAAAAATAGTTCGATAGTTGAAATTAGAGAGCACGATTTTTCTGGGAGACGAGAATTTACTGAATTGATTTTACTGAGCGAAAGAATGAAACCGATAGTCGATAACGAAAGAAATCTATTTATTTACTCGCGATACACGGGGAAACGACGTGTAGATTTATTTTAGATTCCGCGTTTAGAAGGGTGAGATTTTCCCCCCTAGGACCGGAACCTATGTTGATGAGATTGTTCACTGGGACGAAATGAAATAAATGTTTTACTTACTGTCGATTGTAATTGATGAAAGTGAACGATTAATCGAGCTCTATGATCTCGATGTCGTCCGATGTGGAAGATCGGTATGAAGACGATGGTTCAGAGATGTTATCGACCTCGAATTCAAACTCCTTTGAGACGAGATACTGATTAGTTCCCGCTAAGCGTGCCAATGGGTACGGTGAAGATTGGTCGACGATCAAAATATAATTTGAGAAATTGTTGTTCGAAACGATTTTTATATTCGGACGATGATTGACGGGCTCGGAGTCTAACTTATCGACAGTAGAGTTACGTAAGAAATTGTTCACGATAGCAAATTTTAATAGAGATATTTTATTCCTACGTTTCTGTCCTGACTTAAGGCACTTGCGGGCGATTTTTCGGTGAACTCGAGATTTAGTAATAGTCGACAAAACAGGGATCGATGAATGATTCGGGATCAACGTGCTTGAGAATCAGCACGGTCGATGAGGAAGGAAATATTACGTAATTTGGGATCAACGTGCTTGAGAATCAGCACGGACGATAAGGAAGGAAAGACTCGGTGGATGGGAATCGACGTGCTTGAGAATCAGCACGGACGATAAGGAAGAGAGAGGAATAAGTCTGGTTCGACGTGCTTGAGAATCAGCACGATCAAACGCAAACGAGATGGGAAAATGGAAAATGTGAAAATATTCGAGGTGCTTGATAATCAGCACGCACGAAAAAGGGAGTTGGAAAAGAAAGGAGTCTGGCCAACGTGCTAGGGAAACAGCACGGGCGGTCAAAAAGGATCGTAAAAAGTGAACGGAGGCAATTAGGGTATTATTAATTCGAGGTAATACGAGGTAATTAGGGTAAAAGCATTAAAGTCCTCAGGTGGTTGGTAATGGAGAAGGGTAAAGTCCAAAGGGAGGAAAAATATAGGAGAAAAATATTGGTTGAGCAACTCGAATTAACAGAATTTAAATAATGAGAATTAATTGTTTATTAAAATTCGATAAACTTGATTTATTATTTACGCGAGATTTAAACGCGTTAACTTGGACGAAATTCGGATTAAATTTCTCGAATGTTGAAATGGAAAGAAATTGATGTTAAGTTTCTTTAATTAAATGATTTTTAGAAAATTCGCAAGAATGAATAAAATTTACGGTAAAGACTTCTTGGAATTTCTAATAAACGATGAAATATTTCCCAAAACTCACGAGAATGAATAAAATTCACGGTAAGACTTCTCGGAATTTAGGATGAACGACAAAATATCTTGAACCCGTTTAGTTCAGATATGAAATTTCTTTAATTAAACGGTTTTTCAGAAAGTCGCAAGAATGCCTCAAATGCACGGTAAAAACTTCTCCGAATTAATGACGAACTCTATTCAATTAAAAGAAATGGATCGCGATTAACTTTGAAATACGCGAAGAAACGATTTTATGATGATTATTTTGAAATAAATGATTAAGACACTTTTTAATCACCTTTTAACACTTTCGTATTTTTACAAACTTATTAACTTGAAGAACGATACAATAAAAGAATCAGAGTTAAACTTTTAACTCGAAAGACAAAACTTGAATAAATTCAAGATGTTAACTTGTCGATTTTCAGACGCGCTGCGGGAATATCCGTACTCGCTCTCGGTCGGAGTTCGACTGGCAGTCTGTGGAGAGGATCGAGAACTGATTTGAAGATGTTGAATTTGTCGATTTTCGGAAGCGCGGCGGGAGTATCCGTACTCGCTCTCGGACGGAGTTCGACTGGCTTGCCGGGGAGAGATTTGGGAACTAATGCCCCTCGTGCGGTCCCCCACTTTTATAGAAGGCCACACATGGATGCGCTGGAGAGAAGTGTGCGTGTATCACTGACACGCCGTCCCGTTGTCCAGGGGAAGTTTCTGCTGACGCAACGCTTTCTTATATACTATTTTCTTATATAATACAATTTCCCCTATTCTGGTTTAAGAATTATTTATTAATTAATATAATTAATTAATCATTAATTGTACAATTGTTTCTTATCATTAATAAATGAAATATAATAAAATATAACTATGAATTTTCTATTTTATCGATGATTAATTAATCATTTATTAATCAATCATTGATTTTACATCGAATTATCTTATTAATATATGTTTTTCTCTTTTACAGGTTAGGATGAATCGACGCACTTCGTTTTTGGTAAGTTATATTTTTTATATTAATTATTTGTAGTTATTATATTATTTCTATTTGTTGTTACAGGTTTTTTGCAGATACGAGCTTTAACACATGTGAGGATTGCGGTTTATTTCGTCGTTATTTATTTGGTGAGTTGTATTTTATTTATTAACATTTTATTCAAACTATTTCAACTATTTATTAACATTGTTTGTGATTACTTTTAGTTTTATTCGATTCGGTGGTAATTTCTATATAAATAAGGAGTTTTTCATGACGATTGGATAATTTTATTTATATTTATGAAAATCTGTTAAGTCGTAATATTTCGTTAAATATGGTCTCACTGGGATTCAAAAGAAAGATATAACAGTAGTGAGTTTAACTATAACAAAAGAATGGATGTGACTGGATAAATAAACAATTTAAAAGCGTTTATAAATTCTGAATTTTGTGAATCTGTTAAATTAAAGATTAGTATTTCTTAATGGACTGTACCGTCGTCGCGACAACGACGGGAAAGGTTTCGGGTGACTTTTCCCAGCTGACCGTGCATAAAGGATATTTCTTTGTTCCTAAGTTTATGATATTTGTGAGAAAAAGCAAACTCCTTCGCCGGACATGACTCGGCGTTATTTTGCACTTGAGAGAAGTGCGTCTCTCCAGAGGAATTCGAGGACCACTTGTTGACGCGTGGTCCTGTTTATTTTCTATTTTTAACGGAAAAATTGCCATTGGCGTATAACGCAGAAGAAATATAAATGTATTTAAAATTACGTAACATATATTTAATTACCATTTATTTATGTTCTAAAAGCGTTTAAATTCCCCAAAGATGTATATTTTATATGAATAAATGTTTTATAACAATAAATGTGTGTGTAAATATGGAAATATCTATTTATACCCTTATTATTAATGATTATTGTTGATAATTCAAATATAAAAGACTTTTGTAAGGATTCAAATAGACGGCCTTTTCGAGGCGAATTGAATGAGCGTACTTGGCATGACGTGATTTTATAATTGTTAGTTAATGAATTTAGAAATGATTCTGTATTTATTTATTGCAAAATAGTTCGGAACGGGTTGAGTGAATACTCATTTCAAGAGGCTTTTCATAGATGTTGTGCCCGCAAATCGTCACGTGGGGACGAGTTTGCCAAGGGCGAGAATAGTTCGGGATGTTGCCAAGGTCGAGTCAATCTCCAACTCAATACTTTCAGTTTAACTCTAAGTTTATTCAAAGTGTTTGTTACAATCGGGTTATGACCCTTAAGACCAATATGTGCGATGATGATCAGATACGTTCAGTGTCGGATCGCAGACTGCTGGAAATGCAGGTTGTTGTTGGTTTTATGGCATTTGGGGTTTTACAATAATTAAGGGAGGTGGTAATTATTGGAAGTGGGATTAATTAGTGGAAATGGTAATGATTGGGCAATCGATCGTTCCGATTGTCTTGGGGTTGTTGCCCGGAGTTTAGGTGGATCGGGACGGTCGATTGCAAAATGTGATCGTCAGCATTTGTTGTAGCCTCGCTCGGCGCACGAGCTCGAGGTTCGTTCCACTTTGATGGGGAATGTGCATGATTTGCACTTAGAAGGTCGATAGCCTGTTGGCTGACGATCGGTTCATGATTTGTAGGATTTGGTTGCGAAACTGGGCGCAACAATCCTCCCCCCGTGGGGAGACGAAACTTGGTTTCGACTTTTCAAATTTGAGCGATCCAAATTCTATAAATTGGAATTGGAATATGTTCCGGAATTGGTCTTTGGGTTTACAATTTTTTGTTTACATAGTTCTGTTGGTATTTGTTTACGTTTTTTGAAAATTGTTATAGATATTTACATGTATTTATAGGGTATCTGTGTTAATTGGTCTCGGTGACGGTGAGTATATAACTTTCAAATCCGTAGCTTGAATTTCTCTTTTTGCTTGCGTTGACGAAATTGCTGTCGGCCGCTCGACGTCGGAAATTGTCCGAGCGCACCGACCTCTGTTAAATTTCCGAATTGCAATTATTATTGCGGAAATTATGAGTACCGTTATTGTTATACCGTGAAGGGAATAATTTCCCAGAATGTGAAGGTATTGACCTGACCAAAGGTCTGGTTCTTCATTTAATTTGTTTTGCAGATTTTCGATTCTTTCGCCTAGCTTATTTACTTCGAGAGGATTTGTAACAGTTTTGTTTGGAGTATTGAGATTCAAATTTAAATGTTTAACGAGTGGTGCTCCGATCTCGAAGGTTAGGTTGTGTGGTGGTATAAAGTTTACAGTTTCTTGTTGGGTGTTTTCTATTATAGTTGTTAGTTTAAAATCGGCGGCAGTGACGGAACATTTCCCGTCCAAAACCAGTATTCCAGTATCGATAATCGTCGTGTACGCAGTTTTTTCATTCTTGCATTTTATCGTGAGTGATTCCGGGTTTGGGGCTACGTAAAGCCATCTTCCTGGCTGTTCTAGTGTTATTATCATAATGTCTTCTAGTTTCACTATTCTAGGCGTACAGTTACTTTTCTCTGGTTTGCTGCCGAGGTAGACAGATATTTCGCAGGGGGTTGATTTCCCTCTAACTTGCGTTGCCTGTTTTGGTTGGCAATAGTACTGTTTTCCTAGTCTTTTACATTCTTTTAGATTCTCTTCTGATAGTGAGAGATAGTTTCTGTTTTCCGTGTCTACCGTAATGATTTTTTCTTTCGTTTCTAGGAATTGAAATGTGTTTAAATTTGCTCTTACCGGTAACGGGTAGACTTTGTTTATTGAAAATGCGGTATTTTCTACTAGTGGGATTTTTACTACGATCACTACTCGTGATTCGCTGCTGTAAGCACCTAGTTCGGATGTTTTGTATATCCTGAACTTTTTCGGGTGTTATTTCGACTGGGAAACTTAATCCTGGAGGGATGCTTACGCGCGCTTTTGTTAAATAGTCTATCAGTTGTCTAGGTGAAATAATAGTCGGGTCTACTATTCTTTTTGGGATTCCGACTAGAAAGTTTGAGATTCTTCGTACATCGTTTAGTAACGGTGTTAATATGAAACCGATTGCGTCTATGTTTTCGTCTAGGTTTTCTCTTTGTTGTACTAGGTCTGTCTGTTGGTTGAACGCTTTTTCTATGTTTTTTATTGCTTTATTTAGAGCGTCCATGTTTGCAATGGTTTGTGCCTTAGCGTATTGGAAAAGATTTGTCGTTGATTTTAAAATTTGCAAGTTTTCTTTTTAGTATTTTTTCGTCTGTTGCCTGTCTGTTACTTATTTGTTGTATTTTTTCTTCTATTTTTTGGGCGTCGTCTGCGTCCAAATTTCCCGTAATAGATTTTATTATTGATCCTAGGCCGTTTATTTCACTCTTTTCACTCTCGGTTTTTCTTTTCCGACGAGGTCGTGGATGGTTTGTAGCTCAGTTTTCAATAATTCTATCATTGGTTCCATGGTGGTGGATAGTGTTGAGCATAGGGTGTCTTGTTGCGTGTTGTTGCACATTTGTTTTAGAGCTGCTGTGGTTTTTTCCAGCGTAGATTCTCGGAGTTGAATTGGTCCTAGATCCAATTGGATTGCCAATTTCCAAACTTCTTTGATTGTGTGCAATGTTCCTATTTCTTCATAGTAAATTCCGGGCGTGGTTCGTAATTTTTCCACGTGGAATTGTTCTTCCCCGGTTGTCGGAGCCAGCACGGTCATGCACCTGTAAATGGCGCATTCGTTAGCTGAGTTTTTTGCTGATGCGGTATCGCTGGGGTGCGTTGCCCTGGACGGTTACTTTGAGTCGTAAGTACGTCTGTCTTTTTCTTTAGTGCTTGAAATCGGGAGTTGTCTCCTTCTTTCTTTTTCTCTCTTTGTCGCTGCTGATTTTTTCTATAAAATCGGACGTTTTCGTTCGACAGTTTTATTATACCAGTTTTCATCGTTGCTGTCACATCGTTCGGGAGTTTAATAAAGGTGAGTTTTTTCGATTTGGACCTTTTATTATTTTATTTTATTTCATCTTCTTTTCTTTTTTTCTATTGGAATTTCTTCTTTCTTTTTTTTTTTTTGAAATTTCTTATTTATTATTATTTCATTTTTTTTTATTTCATTTTGTTGTTTTTTTTTTTTCTTTTGTTCCAGACAATGTCTGGATTGGGAAAGAGGAACCATTCAGTCGCTTTTTGGGGCCGGTGGCCCATTGTTGGACCGGTGGGAAATTTTATTGGATGGTAAGTTTTGTTTACCTATTTTGTTTTGTTTTATTTCTTTTTTCTGATACTCGTACTAATTTGTTTTGTTTCCCTTTTCTGTCTTCTAGAAGGTGCTCAGGACGGCCTATCACGGGCCGATCAGTCAGCTCTGGATGGCGCCTTTTGTCGCGGCGGCGAAGGTCGCAAGGGCGCGACGTCTGGAGTGCGCCATGGCATGGGCTCGCTTGTGGCGAGAGGACCCGTGGTCGCGGGAAGTTGACCTCTGGAATCCTGATGAGATTCCCGGGGACGTTTTGGGGCTGCGCCGGCTATTCTGTATGCCAGCGTTTCCGGGCCCAGTGGGGGGCCCCTTTGACGACGAGCTTTGGGAGCTGTGGGGTCCCGACTTTTATCGTCGATCTCTTCGTCGTCGTCGTCGTCGTCGTGTGTGATCATAATATTATTATTATTATTATTTTTTTTTTGAATTTATTTATTGTATGAATTTATGAAATGATTATTATTATTATTTTTTTTTTTGAACAATTTTTTGAACGTAACAATATATGTACGGAAATTTAAATTGTGTGTCTATTCGCTTTATTTCCGCCGTTCCTTGACCCTTTTCCTGTGTTTAAGATTCCCTTATTTATTTATTATTTATTTGATTCGTTTATTATTTACTTCAGTTTATTTCGTTTTTCATTTTTTTCTGTTTGGTTTTTTTTTTTTTTTGCTTTATTGTTTTCTTGGTATAATTTGTATATCTTTTTATTTTGAGTTTTCGTATTTCAATTTATTATTTTCTTTATTTTCTTTTATTATTTTCTTTGTTTTATTATTTTATTATTATTATATTTCCACTTATTGGCGTTTATTTTCGCGTTTTATAATTTTTGATTATTATATTTTATATATATATATTTCTTTATTTCTTCGTATTTCTTCTTTATTTCTGCGTTATTTCTGCGTTTTTTCATTTTTTATTCATTTTTTTTATCCCGGACTTATGGAATGTCGAGACTTCCGTGGTGGGCGTCAGCGTTGTTTTCTTCTCTTTTTTTTTTTTTTTTTTCAATTTCTGCTTATTCGGTTTTTTGCTCTCCATTCTTTGTGCGTCGGCGGCTTGTGGTGCGGGGTGTCGGCGGCCATGATCGTCGGGGGTATCGGCGGCCATGTTTGTTAGTGGGTGACGTATGGCTTGATGCGGTCCACGTGCACTCGCATCGTTGCGCGTCGTCCGCGGCCGATACTTGCTTTGCACCGCGTAAGGCCCCGTCCACTTGGGGGTCAGTTTAGCCGATCTACCTCGACGTACGGTGGGATCGTGCAGCAGAACTTTCGTCGCCAACACGGTATTCTGTTTTCCAAACCGGCGACTTTATCCTTGTATTCTTTCGTTTTTTCCTTTCCTTTCATCAATTGTTCCCTCGCTACCTGCCAAGTGGCGCGTAATCGTTCCCTTAATTCGGCGACGTAGTCGTCGTATATGTGTACGTTGTACGAGGGGGTTGTTTGAGGGCTGTCGGTAAGTCCGCTCGTTTTCCGAAAACGAGTTCGTGCGGGGAAGTACTTGGTTGCGGTGTGAGGGGTGGTGTTGTACGTGAACATCGCGTACGGCAACCATTCATCCCAATCCGCTTGGTCTTCCTGAATGAAATTTTTCAGGTATTCCGCTAAAGTGCGATGAGATCGTTCAAGGGCTCCATTCGATTGCGGATGGTATGCCGTTGTTTGAATCTTTTTTATTTGGAGGAGTTTGCACATCTCCTTGAACAGATCGCTGAGGAAATTGGTTCCTTGGTCGGACAGGATTGTTTTTGGGGTACCGAATTTGCAAATTATTTCGGTTATTAAGCCCTTTGCTACTTCCTTAGCCTCTTGATTTTTTAAAGGCACGGCTGCGCTGTATTTTGTAAAAGCGAGTCTCTGAAAGGTGAGGACGTATTTGTTTCCTCTCTCTGTTTCGGGTAAAGGCGCTACTATATCTACTGCACATTTTTCGAACGCTTTTTCTGGGGTGTCGGTAATTATCATCGGTGCATTTTTCGTTCGCGTTAATTTTTGTTTCGCTGACATTTATCGCACGCTGATACGTATTCTCGTATCTCCTTTACCATTCCCGGCCACTTGTATTTTTCTTTTATTCTCTCTCTGTCTATTCTTTTCTGGCCTGGGTGTCCACCGAGTGGTGCGTCGTGATACTCTTTTAATATTATTTTTCTCTCTGTCTCTGCTCGGGCACGTTCGTTTTCGTTCGGAGTCGGATGACTCGTCTTCGCTCTCGTAGCCTTTCTCCTTCGCTCGTGTCCGGAGTTGCATTTTCTGCTGACGGCTGTTTTTCTTGTTTGTTTTCGCTCTGTCCTTGTTTTGTAGTCGGAGCGTCTTGTGAGGCGGGCCCTGTAGCGAGTGATGGCGGAGCGCCTTGTGGGGCGGGGCCTGTTGCGAATGATGGCGGCGTTCGCGCGACCTTGCGCGGCCTTCCCCGTCCTCGTTTTTCGGTCGAGTTGCGTTGCTCGGCCTGAGTCAGCATTATCGCGTAGATTCTGCTGAGTGCATCCGCATTGGTATTCTTTTTTCCCGGCTTTATACTCGATTTCATATGTGTATTCCTCGAGTTTGATTCTCCATCTCATTAACCTTGATCCTGGGTCCTTTACATTGAAAAGCCAGGTGAGGGGTTTATGGTCGGTTACGATAATGAATTTCGTACCGTATATGTATGGGCGAAATTGCGCGACGGCCCATACGATGGCTAGCATTTCTCTTTCTGTCGTGGAGTAGTTCCTTTCTGCCTTGTTTAGGGTTCGGCTGGCGTAGCAAATAGGTAAATCGTCTCCTATTTTTCCTTGTGAAAGGATGGCTCCAATTGCTTTGTCCGAAGCATCCGTGGTAATCACGAATGGCTTGGTAAAATCGGGATATTGCAATATAGGTGCTGTGCTCAGCGTTTCTTGTAATTGTTCGAAAGCTTGCTGTGTGCTCTCTGTCCACTCGAATTTTTTTCTCCTTTTTTATAAGTTCGGTGAGTGGTTTTGCTAACTTTGCGAAGTCCTGTATGAACTTGTGATAAAAGCCCGCCAGTCCCAAGAATGATTGTAGTTCTTTGACGTTTTTTGGAACAGGGAATGATTTTACTGCCTTTATTTTTTCTGGATCGGGTTTCTCTCCCACCTCGGTGATGATGTGACCCAAATATTGAGTTTCTTTTCGTAAGAAATGGCATTTTTTCGGCTGGACCTTTAAATTGGCTTCTCTCAGCTGGTCGAATACTTCTCGTAATCGTTTGTTGTGCTCTTCGAAGGACGAGCCGTGGATGACGATGTCGTCTAAGTAGACGTAACATTTCAATCCTTGAAGTCCGGCCAGAACTGCGTCCATTAATCGTTGGAAATGCGGGTGGAGCGTTTTTTAATCCGAAGGGCATTCGGTTATACTCGTAGTGGCCCATAGGTGTTGAGAAGGCTGTTTTTGGTTTGTCTTCCTCAACCATCTGGATCTGATGGAATCCAGAGGCAAGGTCGAGCGTCGTGAAGTACTTGGCTCGGCCCAGCTGGTCCAATATTTCGGCAATGTTGGGCAGTGGATATGAGTCTCCTTCTGTAACCTCGTTTAGCTTTCGGAAAGTCCACTACGACTCTCTTTTTGATGTTGCCCTCGGCGTCGGCCTTTTTTGGAACGACCAGTAGCGGAGCATTCCATGGACTTTTGCTTGGACGTATAATTCCGTCCTTGAGCATCTGTTGTGCTTGGCTCATCACTTCGGTTTTCTGCGTTTCTGGCAACCGATATGGCCGTATATTTACCGGCACGATGCTTTCCCGTATGTGTATACGGTGTTTCACAAGATCTGTGGTTCCGAGTGTTTCTCCCTCGAGATGAAATACGTCAGAATATTCCTTGCTGAATTCTCTTAGGAATCCTTCCTCCTCCTGGTTGAGATGCGCTTGGCTTCCCAGTTCTTTCCACAGTTTTTCTTGTCTTTCCTCTTTGCTGATCGTGTTGATCGCTGGAGTTTTTTCTTCTGCTTTAGAGTCCGTTTCGGGCTCGTTTTGGAATTCCTCTATTTACACGGTGGGTCGGTTTATTACTACCTCTTCTTCCAGGGAATCCCTCAGGATAATCGGGCATGCGAGTCCTGTTGCGGCGATATTTCCGCCTATTGTGATGCCTGGCGATATTTCCGTGGCTACTACGCAACCTACCTTTTTTGGGTTTTTGGTTTTGGCGTAGTGCACGCTCTCGGAGCGGGCTGGCAATTTTAATTTCCCGTCTCCGGTTATTAGTGGCTCGGTGTGTCCGTAAATTTTGATCCAACGGCCACCTAATATGTCCACATTGTGCCTTTTTATGAAGTCCATTCCTAGGGATTCCATCGGTATTGATCCCGATCCCGTCGTCGATGACGAAGAATCCATGGCGGACGTTGACAGCTGGTGTTTCCAACACCAGTTCCACTTTGCATAAAGCGTGGAAAGTTTTTCCTCCTACCCCTTTCAGCTCCAGCGTCTCGTTGTACGCCTTGGTATCCGGGTGGATGGCACTTTTTTTGATTAAGCAGCATTGTGCTCCTGTGTCGCCTTTTAATGTAAGAATTTTTTCAGTTGCCTGCGGTGATGCGATGTAGAAATCGCTTGCTGAATCTTCAGGATTTAAAGCGTGTATTTGAACGCTTGCTGGGTTTGCGGTTGACCCAGTACTTTTGAGCTGACCTGTAGCTCGCTGCTCGGAAATTGTGCTGACGGTGAAACTTTCGTGAGCCTCGATTGCGTTGACCGTGAATGACCCCACTGTGGTCTTATTCTGGTCGCTTGCGTTCTCACTTGTTGAAGCGCGGGGACCGTTGTTATTACGGTTGTTGTTGTTGTTGCCGTTGTTGTTGTTACGGTTGTTGTAACCTGCTCGTCCGTTGTAGTTTCCCTGGTTTCGTCCGGAACCTCGTTGCGAGTTATTTTGGCGTTGACCAGAGTTGTTTTGACTCTGATTATGCTGTCTCAGCCTACTGCGACATTCTTTCCAGTGATGTCCTCGTTTTTTGCAGTAGGTGCAGGTTATTGCCCCTATGTTACCTGTCGGGACGGGTAAGTTGCTTCGTCCGTTGGAATTCGAGCTTCGGCAGTCTTTGGCCGAATGACCTGGTTTTTTGCACTTTTGGCAAAATTCGTGACGCCTCTCGGGGTGCGTCTGTTTTGCTACGGATTCATAGCCTTGCAGGACTGTTTCTTCGTTTTGGGCCCCTTTTATTGCAGAAGTTAAATCTGGGTACCCTTTGGCTTTGACGAGGAGTTGATACTCTTTTTTGAGTCCCCGTTCGAAATTTGATAACGCTAGTTTTCTTACGTAGCGTTCTACCGCGAGTTTGTCTGGTACGGAAGATTCAGATTCTATGCTTGCTTCTATTAGCTCCATTGTAAGGGTTTGTAACCTTTTTCCAAAATCGGCTATGCTTTCATTGTGATTTTGTCTGCACGTGTGCATCTCTACTTGTAGAGCTTCTACGGTTCGTTTTGTCCCATATCGTTCCGTTAAGTGTTGTTGGCAATTGTTTGAATGTTTCTATTTTTTTATAACGGACGTCTTCCCGTGCGTCGTCTGTCAGTTTTGTCGCAAGTACGAGTTTTAAAAGGATTGGTCTGTCACTCTCGTCTACTAAACTATGAGCTATTTCGTACGCGTCGAGTAAACTTTTTGCGCGTCTAGGATTTTCTCCGTCGAAAACGGGAATTCAAAGCTCGTGCCTCGTTTAAAGGCATGCCTCTTGATCTCCTTGGAGGAGATTGAGGGGAACCGTTGGTTGTACCAGAACCGTCACCTGCGGGTGGGTCGATTACGAGTACGGATTGGTCCGGCATAATGTCGTTGTGTGAGATAATAGACAAAGAGAGATCTGGCAAGTCGGTTTTATTGAAACTTTCGGTTTCTTCCGCGTCTCGGAAAGATTCTTCTGAGTCAAGAGATTGGTTTAGGGTTTCTGTGCTTTGACTGCGCTTGATATTTTTGACTGACTGTTCTGACTTGACTGAATATTCTGTTTTTGGGGAACGCGTAAAAGTGAGATTCCGATCGAAAAATGAGTCTAGGGATCGAGATATTGCGCGTACGCCTGGTAATTTTAGACGGTTTACAAAATCGTCGTTGGACATACGTAACTGTTTGATTCGCTGTTTTTCCGCGACTGGTTTTGGCGGGTTACAAAAGAAATTGTTCCGTCACTTACAGGATGATGATCTGGTAGATCTGCATGCTGCTGATGCTGTTGATCCGCTAGCTGATTTTCTCTCGAAATGGTGAATCTGCTTGGTCGATTGGTCGATTGGTCCGCTCCTTGGGTAAACGGTTATCGTTCTCCGGGTTGTCGAATTTGAACAGCTTTGGGCGCCCGTTGTCCTCGTTCGGTTGATCCTCGGATACTTGATAGATGTCGTCCTTCTGGCGGTGCGTGAAAATTCCTTTTCACCTCAGAGTGTAGTCGAGTTCTTGAGTTGTGGCAATCCCACCGCTGCCACCAATGTTGTGCCCGCAAATCGTCACGTGGGGACGAGTTTGCCAAGGGCGAGAATAGTTCGGGATGTTGCCAAGGTCGAGTCAATCTCCAACTCAATACTTTCAGTTTAACTCTAAGTTTATTCAAAGTGTTTGTTACAATCGGGTTATGACCCTTAAGACCAATATGTGCGATGATGATCAGATACGTTCAGTGTCGGATCGCAGACTGCTGGAAATGCAGGTTGTTGTTGGTTTTATGGCATTTGGGGTTTTACAATAATTAAGGGAGGTGGTACTTATTGGAAGTGGGATTAATTAGTGGAAATGGTAATGATTGGGCAATCGATCGTTCCGATTGTCTTGGGGTTGTTGCCCGGAGTTTAGGTGGATCGGGACGGTCGATTGCAAAATGTGATCGTCAGCATTTGTTGTAGCCTCGCTCGGCGCACGAGCTCGAGGTTCGTTCCACTTTGATGGGGAATGTGCATGATTTGCACTTAGAAGGTCGATAGCCTGTTGGCTGACGATCGGTTCATGATTTGTAGGATTTGGTTGCGAAACTGGGCGCAACACCTCTGTTAAGGAAAAAACTGACTTAACCTTGAAAAATATCATTTTTTTCCATTCCCATTAAAAATATCGAACAAATACGTTCGTTAAGTTTCCGAGCCGTGTAAACTGCAAGAAATTTGTCTGTTTAGGAAAAAAAATGCAACAAGGGCTCAATCACAAGAATACGAAGGACCATCGTCTTTTTTGTAATGAATATTTTTTCTCGTTCGGTCTCTACGGAGGCAGCGTGTAGCACAGAAAAGCCCTTGAATATCGTGATTTTGCAAAGACTCTAGTACGGATAGAAAGTTGATTCGATTTTTCTACGCATCGCAGAGCCGATTGCTTAATGAAATTTGTCTGGATGAATAATTGGGATTTCTTGGATTGCACTCGAAGTGCTTGACTGTTTTCCGATGGAAAAAAACAATCCGGTACGGAGATTGATCCTCAAGGACGAATGAAAATAACTCGCTCCAATATGGTGATTAGTAATGCCCGGGGTTTTCGCTATTTCGTTTGTTTTTATCTTGTTTTCAATGGCGAAGAAAGGAGAGGGGAGGATGTGCCGCAGAGTGTGGGTGGAGATATAGGAAAAGTTTGGAATTTGTGTTTGAAAGTATGGGGTCAGAGTATAATCGAGATTGTCATAGATTGCGGACTCATCTGTCGATGGTTGGGTCGCCAATATTGGATATAGGCTTTTGCATGACGAGATATAGAGGCGAACGAAAGAGAGTCAGAGTACCGGAAATTCGTTTCCTCCGGTTATATAGCGTGTGTGTGGAGAAGGATAGCCCGGAATAGTGTATTGGTCGTATATAAGCGACGGGTTACCGGAAAAGCTGTTGGGGAGAGAGGACGAGCGAGAGCAGGATAACGGAAGATAGAGGAAAAGAGAAAGAGGCAAAAATAAAGAGAATTGGGAGAAGGAGGTTGAATGGAAAGGGAGGCTGCGAGTGATGTATCGAACGAGAACCTCACCACCACGCAACACCCAAATAGATTTACTATCGTATACACAAACTCACATACACGTGAGAGATGGCAAGATCAAAAGTGGGAGAAGGAGGAAAGAACGAAAAGCTGGCGCGCGACAGTGGCACGAGTCGCGTTCAATTAAAGCGTCACCTAGCGCGGAAAACTTTTATATGAATGGGTTTCATTACGCGCTGCACTTATTAAACCTCATGGTGCGGATGCTGGCGTCGCATAGTCGACACAAATGCTCCAAGGCGGCCATCGTACGAAGCAAGAAGAGAAAAATGGAAAGAGAGGAGGAGAGGAAGAGACGTACGAGTATTGTTATCAACCTGGACCATTCAAGAAGCAACGATGACAAATTTCTAGCGTCGACTTTCTCGTCTTTTCTCTTATCCCCGGGCGCCGAGTCTCGTTACCATAAAAACAGCTTCAAACTCGGAATGATTTAGGTGTATGGAGATCATTGTATCGCACGTCGAACACGATGTACGACACGACATGCTCCGAAATCGCGTTAAAATTCATGAAACACAAATTTACCTTTTAGCCGGAGAGTCGTTTGTTGTCGCTCCGTTTGGCAGTGCTAATCTGTAACGAGAAAATATTCCGAATTAAAACAGGATCGATACGTGGTGCATCAATTAATTTGAAAGTACAAACATATACAATATAACAAAAGCGCGAGCGATGTTTTGATATTCATTCGATTAACCGTCACATAGATCCATAACAATATTGCGATTTTATCGTGTAATATATCGAATTGTTTGTTCGTATATACTTTACGGCGAGAACTACAGGGATGCAACTCTCCTAAATCGCATTTTTATGCAGCTCGCAATATTGTCTTGTTAACCGGGAATATAGAAATGTAGCCAGGAGCCGAGCAACGATAGCTCTCTCTTGCTCTCTCACTCTGTAGCCTTCACGGTTGTATAATACACCTCATGATTCACGAGCAGTTATATTTTCGCTATACGAAAAGCCGCACGTGCATGCAGCAAAACCCAGGACAAGCTAAAACACCCTCTTTCTCCTTCTCTCTCTCTCTCTCTCTTTCTCTGTCGCGCGTTCACTCCTCCCCTCGCCGTTCCACGTATATCATTTTTTAAATCCAATGTAATATTACCTCTCGTTAGGTACATATTACACGTGTACCTTAGTCCACGATAATATTCCTCTCCCTCTAACTAACAGAAACGATTTTACCGTTTAGACTTATGCATATACACCAACGATACTTATTTATATGCACAGTTGCAGGTGCGCACAGCGAAACCGAACATTGCAATTATCCTATTACCGAGACAATAATCTTTCGATTTTCCTTCTTCTCAACAGAGACCATTATATAGAAAAATCCTGCTAGTTTTACGTGCAACTGTTCTCGAAGCCGATCCATGATTGCACGTCATTTCACACTTATGCGGTCAACGAACGAACGGATGAAAACATATCAACAAGATCGCTGTGTCGCTTCAGTTTCAAACATTCATTTTTTTCATCACATGCTCCGATTCCGTTATTATACGAGGCCGTTATTGAACGACTGTATCGATTAATCATTGATTCAATAAAATATCGAGACAATTATACGAGAAATAAAAATCTTGAGGTTGTTGTCAATACTTTTGACGCAGTGAACTCGATTTTCGCTTCGTCATTACGAGTGCATCTTACATACGACATAAACGGATATACCCTGCGTAGGTAAAACTGTCCCTGCGGCAATGACACGTTTAAATATACCGCAAGTAGACTGTGAACCTTTGTACACGCGAGCACACGCACACACATGTCCAAGAATTCACGAGTGAGGAAAAAGAGACGAGGCAAGTTGCAAAAGTCGCGACAAAGAAGTTGACACATATCTCGCAGTGGGAAAGGCCATGGTTTCGTAAATTGCATGCAGCCAAGGTACATGATGGACGCACTCATACCGGTAACGAGTCGCGTAGGGACGGAAAGCAGTCCTTACGAACGTAGGAGTTTTGCGAATATATACGCGCGAAGCCTTAGGAAAGATAGCTCGACGCGGATCGCTCGCTTCGCTGCTACAATTTGCTTCGTATATTCAATGTTTATATAGGTGTGTAGGGTGCGTTTTAGTGTATGAATGTGTACACACGTGTGTATATAAAGTCGGTATAGTAAATTTAGCTGCTATACGGCTTGTTGAGAACTGCCGGAACGAAAATTCGTGTAATTCCGGCTCGTAATTTAATTTAACGCGGTAACGCGGTAGGAAAGTTTCGCGTCTGCCAAATCCAACCTCTTTTAACTCGCCCTCTCGTGGCTCGTGCTTGCGCAAGCATGGAGTCGCTACGGAGATGGAAAAGAAACCCCGTGAGAGGAAGGCTCTAGCTGAGAAAACTCGGAAGAAGATTGTACACAAGAGGCTCGAATGCGGTAAAGGAAAAACCTCTGCTTTGCTTTCCTAACGCAAAATAAGGTGGTGAAGAAAAAAAAAGACAGAACGGAAGAGCAATAGAAGAAAAAATAAAGAAAATGAGCTCGTTTTTCTTGCGCGCGGGTTGAATTTTTAGCGTGCTAACTTTCTGGCCCACGATGGCAATGTCAGAGGATAATTTGCATGCCATATGTTGCATACTCGTGTGCATGTGTATTCGTTGCTCGTAATCGCGCGGCTCGATCTCTGCGGAAAACGTTCACATTGGCCACTGATAAAACCAAAGCCGCTGCGGACACAAACCTCGTACGTCTCTGACAGAGATCGGCCAACCAAAACCACGCAAATATATACACACAATCGACTAGATATATATGCACGTTTGGGGTTTATAGACTCTATCCATATATACAGCAACATACAAGAGCTCTGAAACGTTAATAGAGATGGAGCGATGACTGTTGAAACGAGGGGATGAACTCGAGGCAAAATACGTTCGATAGCAATCCTATACCACATGATTTAGCGAGGGCTTATGCACATACTCTGCGGAGGTTAACTGCACCCGATAGCCACAAGGCTTGCAACGAAATGGTTCAACTTGCAACGAGCCAACGGAGGCTCTACGTCGATACGAAGACGAGGCGAGAAAACCCGAAACAAGAACGATCCAAGTGCGCTCCATGGACCTGACCTGGCTGACCGGTTTTGCTAACGGTTCACGAACCTGCCATTTTTTTCCTCCTCACTCTGGCCTCAAGAATATAGACGGGACGCGAGGTCACCGTATGAGAAAACGAAAGATAATTAATCGAGCGACGTCGATCACTCGAAGAGAAAAGAGACGAAGCAGCGAGAAAGAAAGGTCGTCAAGCGGGTTAATCGCGAGACTTTTACAATTCCTTCATGAATCATTTGCGCTCCCCCAGATCTCCAACATGGAATATTAATCAACGATGGGACAACAGTTTCCATTTTCTCATTACAAGCTGACCTCGCCGCGAAGCAGGGAGAACAACGGATCAATGAGCTCGTTAGAGTTGGGAATAGATTGCTTTCGAATACAAGTGGTCATTAGGAATTCCATTCTGATTTCACTCTCCCATGCTAATTGCAACTTTGGGCGGATAAAAAATTGAGCTCTCGTGATCTGAATTTAAACAGAATCTCCAATTTCGTTCAAAAAGTTCTTTTTGCTTCCTCATGGAGGAAGCTTTGTGACGGTGAAAATTTTTTTTTCGAGTTTTTAATGTCAATGTTCTTAAAATGTCCCAAAACGTCGAAAAATCATATTTAGAAAAAACGTCCGGATGTGTGTGTGTATGTGCTGGCACTGTAAAATTCAAATTGTTATAACTCGAGAACAGTTTGAGCTACAAGGCTCTAGTTTTGCATAGATGTTAATCTATACCAGCTCTTCGTTTGCTGAGAATTTTGTCTGGATCGCTAGAAAAATTCGAATTCTACAGCATTTTGAAATTTTCAAAAAAATGGTGTCACCGCTCTAACTTTCGCAAATTTTAAGATTTATTACTAATTTTTTTTTTTATAATTAGAGTATCATAATAGGAAGGTTGGTATTGAATTTGGGAAATATCGGTCGAGCGGTTTGAATTTTATGGGTTTTTGAATTTTACGAAAATATTAGTTTTTCGAAAAATCGTTTTACCGTGCATCTTGAGCACCATGGGGAAGCAATTTGCAAATTTCAATTTGCAGCACTTTTTTTTGGATATTCTTGCACATTTCGATTACAGGAGCAGAATAGAAAAGCGATCGTTGGCGCATAGATCGAGGTACGCATGTGGTTGCTTGCTTTTTGTTTTAGTGATCGTGGTGCCAGCTGGATTCCTCGGAATCTGGACGAATTGCTAATGGAATTGACAAAAAATAGGGAGCAGATGAGC